>CACRXP010000283.1:245065-266749 GCA_902702965.1 Spirometra erinaceieuropaei
AACACCTCGAGTTTATTGCATCTGTCTTGCAATGGGAAACCAGACTGTTGGTTTGTGTAACTGCGCAGGCATTCATGCGCAGAAGACTCAAATTAGTCCGATAAACTGCATAATAGACAGGCCGTCAAAACAAATGAGGCAAATGCCCTCCTTCGCCTCTCACCACACCCGAGGTGAAAGGCTTCGAAAAGATGATTGATGAAATTCGAAGCAACCGGGAGGTGAGGTGAGGACGGATGAGTGTAGGGGGTGGGGGTGGGGGAAGGAGGGGGAGGAGAATCAGGCTAGGCGGCAAATACTGTGGTCGGCCTTCCGCGCGGAGACCTAGCGGGCGAGCTGGCAGGAGGACCGATCGGCTTAATTGCTCGTCAACGAGTTGCTGCTATCCAAACCGGTTGGGTCTGTGTGGGAAAAGGCCCTAACAGAGGACGAGTGGGGTGGGTTTTGACTGCATAGCCAACTGGAGTCCGAAGTGTAGGAGTCAGACTGTCTCTGTCTGAAGGATATGTATTTGATGATGAGGCAATTTCGGTAGGGCGACAGACATGCCCATTTCATAATTAGTTCAATTGTTAAGAAATGAAAGACTGCGCAGTAGCTAAAATATTTTCTGGAAGTCAGAATAATTTATTCTCGAGTGGAAGTAAAGGGCGGATTTTGATGAAGGCGGAGGCTCTGAGGTACTGTCCCAGTAGACGTGCCTTTTGTCACGAATTTGTATTGCAAAACACTGTGTCGCCCTGGCAGCCATTAGGACTTTTTATATTTCCTTTGTTTCAGACCTGTTGTCTCCGCCTATCTGTCTAACGGATGTGTCTAGAGTCGGTATGAAAGAAAATTTCCGATTGCTGCATAAAATTAGGCCTCCTTCTGTTACTTCTCGAAGTGATGGCGGCTCATCTTGTTTACGCAGGAATGTCTCACTGAAAACTTCGATCATATCAGCTTAAAAGTGCTAAATAAAGTAACGGGGAAGCTTCTACGCGAAATCATAAAAAGAAACTGGAATTTTGCAGTCTTACCAAACCTGACATATTTTGGCGAACATGTTTTATGCCGTTAAACAAAGCGTTTTCTAAAAGCCACTGCTTTTAAACTTCGAATCTTTGTTTTAACAGCAGAATATACGAAAATAGTCAATAAATAGTTTCTGTTTAGCCATGTAGATTACCTGGTTATGGGACCGACTACATGCATTCCGCATTGCCTTAACATTTCTGGTTTAGAACTATCGTACTCGGTCTCATGGAGACGAGCAGTCAGCAATTGGTGCGGGTTAACAACGAAGACTAAGAGCGTTTGACACAATGACCAGCGGCATTCAGGTTGGACTCTTGGGCCTTTCGGACGTCGACTTGCGGCGTGACGGGCTGACGATGGCGTCTAAGTCAGAGATGACCATTCCAAGCTCCCTAGTCTTTTGGCGACGGTACTTCCCAAGTCACTTTCGAGTCTTAAATCGAACCACTTAAGACGGAATATGTTGTTGAGCCGAGCACAACTTTATATGGGTGCAAATCCCTGTTTATGCACTTTTGAGGGTCTTCACTCTCAAACAAAGTCAGGAAGCCATTACCGGCTTTACTGACTTTGAGATTTCTTTGCGACCTATGTCCGCAGATACAAGATAGACGTAGGTGCGTGGGTTACCTAGCGGTCAGATTCTTTTTTAAAATTGACATGGCACTGACGCCATCGTACGAGTAACCTATGAACTCTTTATTTCATTTATGATGAATTAATTACAGCTTGGTGGCCTAGGCTTCTTGAAGTCCTCCATATCGTATAAAGGATTACCCTGCTACACCTGAAACTGACTGGTCAGGTGTTGTAACTGCTAGGTGACCGCCCAAACACAGAATCCTAGTAATTTATGATTGCGGAGAAGGAGGGGCGATTGCTGGAACAAGAGCTTTATTAACCTGACGTATCGGATTCTCGCTCGAATCCATCATCTAGCTTCGTCTCTGATGCTGGATTCAGGTGAGAATCCGAAAGGTCAGGCTGATAAAGGTCTTGATTCAGCAATCGTGCCTCCTTATTCGCGACTACTTTCTGAAACTCAATTCTTAGCTTCTCTTAGCACATTTACGACTGTTCGATCTCTGGGTCACAGCCGTTTAAAGATAGTTTAACAGCCGATTCTGTGCGTTTTCCATAGCAAATGCTATCTAAGTGGGCGTTCTGTGCACATATGGCACAAGCCACATGCGTTGTGGAACGACGGGTTTAATTCACAGGAATCTTGCTCATTCCGATGGGCATTTTATATTTACATAAACACATTTTGGATAGAAGGCGGGGCGTGTGTTCTTTGCATGGTTTTAGTCAGATGACGGCTTCCAGGACGAATCCGTTGTGATTTCAAGGAGGCGCCCATATTTCATTGATGCAAACAAAACGGAAATAGGGCAGTCTGCTACGGTCCCTGGAGAATCACCTATCTCGATGATACTGGCAAAAATTTCGCTTGAATCCTGCTACCCATTTGTCTAAATTTCAATTGCGAACAAGGATTTTTTCCAGAAACTACATTAGGATTCCTGGGAAACGTGTGAGCCATTGCTGTGTGCTGTATAGACCGGCAAGTATTGAAAAAAGATCAGCAGTTGAGTGTCATCATCCGCCGAATTTGTGGGTCTCGGTACCGCGAGCGGAGTCGGCCTCTGGAAAATAAAGAGGGAATTTTAATATCCCGGATGGTTCATTATGATGATCAGGCAAGTTTGCGGTCAGTCTTGGTGGCAAATAGGGAACAGTTGGGCCGCGTACTCGTTCCCACTCTATTTACTTCCACATCCCCTGAAATGGTGGTGGACGCCTCCCGGGTGGATCAGGCAGGCTTCGACAAACCACAGGTTGGTAGAAAAAATTCAAAGAACAGGATACATAACCGTCTCTCTGCCGAGGACTGTGCACTAAATACCACAACGAAAACGAAATCTGGACATTCTCGCCTATGAACCCGGTGACATTTTAATAGCTATCAACACATATAAAATGGTCATCAATCACTAGGCCGTTTCGGCTACTGAATATGCCGAACCTACGGCAATCGTCAGCGGCGTTCGCACAGCAACGATGGACCAATTTACTTACCTGCGCAGCGTCATTACTAGGACCATCGACATCGACAACGTGGTACCGTCTCAGACATCCTGGGTCAACCACGATTTGGTGGACTAAAATACTTGGTCTGTAACTTGCAACAACTTTCTCAGCATGAAATTTGGAATTTACTGGGCTGCCGGCTTAATAACTCTATTGCAAAGTGTAGGGACCAGAATAGTTCGCCAAAGTCAAACAAAGAAACTGCCCCAATGTCACTTGGACTGTTTAGAATATAAAAAAATAACTTGATAGAGAGAGATCCAGGATGCCGGGGCGCTTGGACTGACATGCACTCCGAGTATCTACGTCATGTCAAGACTGATCGCACCACAGAGGAGGTTCCAAATCGGGAGGTTGACTGTCAAGTGCATTACCAAAAGACTCTACGGTCACCCGCCGGTAAAACAGGCAAGGAACACATTGCAAATCTCCCTCATAATACCTTTGAAATTAGTAAAAAAACGTCAAAACAGGTAAAACGAATAGCCGTGAAAACCGGGCAACTGTCCGCATTTCCAACCAAAGTGAAGCGGTCGGGGTGGAACAACAAGGCCAGAGACTTGAATGCCGAGAACCGACACCGGAAACAACCACTTCCCTAAATATTCCCGGACTACCAACGCACATTCAGGGTCCACATTTGCCCCCTTGGATACCTACGGACTCATGTCATCCCTGCAAACGCATCCCATACACAAGAAGGCATCATCATCATCATCATCATCATCATCATCATCATCATCATCATCATCATCATCATCATCATCATCATCATCATCATCATCATCATCATCATCATCATCATCATCATCATCATCATCATCATCATCATCATCATCATCATCATCATCATCATCATCGCCATTGTAGACATTGCTGTAGGCTGTGCTTGATGGATCGTCGTGCAACAGTCCCAGTTTACGCCGATCAGACGCCTTTGTACCCGACACAACGCGACCGCTATTAGGACTCAAAGGACACCCATCCCCATCATGAATGTAAACAGAGTGCCAACGTTTCCACTTAGCGACCGCGCACTACAAAATAAAATCAGCTTGATTGTTCACCCTCGAATCCATCGCAGCGTGACTGAGGAAATAGTTTCCGAAGCCCCCGCCAACACCCGTCACTGAGGCCTTCTTTAGTTCTAATAAACCTCCACTTTCAGACACCATATTGGCCTACTTTGTCCCGTGCGCAAGCACACCAGCAGTCGCCAAAATATCACCTGTCACTTCAGCCAGCATCCTTCCCGCGTGCCCGTTCACCTCATCAACCCCATCTGGTCGCGGACGCGCGTGATGAGGTCATCTGTCAATCACATGTCAGCCCCGCGCAATGCTGACAGCCAACGTTGATAATGTCAGCTGAACTGTTATGCATGCTCCTGGGCACGTGGGGGCAGCACGAAGGGTGGAGGCACTGCAACACGTCAGCCAGCACGTCCACCCCATGGCCAGCCAGCTGACAGTCTGTGACAGCCGGCCGGTGCACTGGAGAGGGAAGATGGGGAGATGGAGCGAGAGAGTGGTGTCAATGCCGGTGAATCCTGCCTGGCGACAAATCAGCGCACTTGAATCTATCTCAACGAGCAAAAGAGCAACACTTTGGAGGACTGCCAATCGACGGGATAATTCGGTTTTCCTCTAGCAGGAGGATCAGCCTGCAATAGCTCCCAGGCAATGTAGCCATTTTAACGCCTTCACCTTTGTGCGATGTGAGATCTTTCCGACACAGCAACTTTACGTCACCTCGGTAACTTCTCTCAGCCTCATCGCCTGTCAAGTTCATCCAAACGCGCTACTGGGAGAGGAGAGGGGGGGAGGACTGCGCGATCGACCCAGAGCCCAGAATGCAGTCTACAGGAAACTAGACGCGTTTTTTAACCACTAGAAGAAATCAAAGTCGTGGCATAGTATGCAGCACACCGGACCTACTGAAGACTAGGAATCAGGCTTCTATTGTTCCTTTGTACTCCGGCCTTAATGACGAGCACTTGCATGTTTTCCTTGATAACACTGGATGGAGCCCGCTACACGTCGATTTAAGAGTCGGAGTATGTGAAGCATGCGTAAACGGGGTGTTTGTGCTTGCATAGCGCTGAGCTCTCACGCCCACCTATAGCAATTTGAACCTTATCTTGCAATTGAAGCATGGTGGTTGTGGAAAGGGAGAGTGAGGTGGGTGATGGTTAAATCTGGTTAAATGTAAAACAACTTAAACGAACGTCACCATTGCGTCTGCCTCGTCTTGGATGGCTCGGCTTATGATGATAGAGTGTGTTTTTTAAATAGAGCTCGATTTTGAGCATACCGAGTCCGCCGACTGTGGAAATTAATACTGGGCGACATGACAGCAATTTTTGTTTCTGTTAATGTGCGATTTACAGCCAATTTACACTCAAAAATATAAACCGCACTTTAATTAATTTCGAATAACTCAGGATGAAAAAGGCTAAATTCTATCATTCAGTAACGTTTACTTTGAAACCCTTCGCAAACTAAATAACCAACTCAAATTTTTGGAATGTGCTATCAATCGTAAATTGCTCGCGGAAATTTCGTCAACTTCACGTACCTTCGCCGGTAAAGGGGGAAAACATTACGCTGACCCCCTGAAGCTGCGAGCGAGTGACCTCTAACAAGTGTTATCACCGACTAAATAATATCATACCAACAACTCACTACGGACAATATTTTCTCTGGACGCTTCCAAAAGGATATTATACGATTCATGACACTTACCTTCTTGTTCCTGTCGACTTTCACAATAAATGAAGCAACTGATACCATCCGATACAACCTTAATGGGATTTTAAAGGAAGGCGAATGTTATTGTAGGTAAAGCTAAAGTAAGAACCCAATTATAATTTTCCGGTTTCTCCTCGTTAGTCCTTTACCATATTTCTGGACCTAAGGCAAATGCGCATAAATTTATTCTTTGACACTTCTACGGGCAATACGCCAGATTGCCGTGAAACTTTGTAGTATGGTATGAGGAGAAGCAATTCCATGGCTTAGCTTGTTTCCAGGTGCTGGAGCCTTTCAGCCTCATCATATCGCCTCATTTGTAATGTCTTCTAAAACACGTGTATAGTGAGAAATGTTTTGCCTCCTTCCTGTTCTACAGTGCAAACCTTTGCGAACTCCTTCTGGCGTAATTTATGTACCGAACACATCTGGCTACTCGTTGGACTCGTTATCTGACCGCGCTCACCTTGCATGAAAAATCGCAACACCCGTGGGTTCCCCCTCCCAGGCTGATACAGTTTGATACATACACGTGCACGCAATACCATACAGGTGCGCATGCGGTTAGGAAACATGCGTGCATGCGTGTGTCCGCACGCAGGGGGCGGCCTGAGCACCCTTAAGGGTGCAGTAGACGAACAGATTCCACCATTTAGGCTGGTAGGAAATCCAGGTGGCGTGCTGGCCCCCCGGAAGACTGTGCGTATGCGTCGTTTGGCAGCATTCACAGTCGTAAGGACACATGGTGATAGGGACCACTTCCGGGGGTAATCGGTGGAAAACTGAATTCTCTTTTGATTGAAATCAAAATACCCGTTTAGTTTTTGCATTCATCTGAAAAGCCAGCTAGGTTAAAATGTAACTATACTGTATCCCCCGAATGCGGCAACCCACAACACCACTCCCAGTTCATTGTTGAATGCTGTTTATGTCTGTGAGAACGGTATCAGTAGGATCAATCCCCAAATACTATTGTCCCATATTAAAATACATATCTAATTGTGTATTACCAGATAAACCTGAATCGTTCAACATTCAGCGCCGTCCGTAAATACATACAACGTTAAGATTAAATTGTGCGCTATTTCGACCTTCCCCATGCAGCCGATATAAGCACGTGTAACTCGCTATATCGCGAAATTTAGGGGGTCGGCCGGAACAATTGAATCAATTTTAAAAGAAGTGACGACATGCAGTCTACAGAACAGCTCTGAATTCATTAAATTCACAAAAAATACGAAATAAGGTGGGAAAATTATGGCATTTTTTAGATGCCTTTCCCTTGTGCACCAGCCTACTCTTTAGAGAGACGACGAATGTTTGCGCGAAAAACTTTAGGCGGGATTTTTTTTATTGGCATGCCAGTTTTAACTATATAGGAGCTGCCCCTTCGCTGAATACTTAGTATACAAATCCGATCTGCCGGTCAGCAATAGCGCCAGATTGACAGCGTAGAGATGGGATCACTACCGGGCGTCACATGAAAAAAAACTATGAGGAGGGGGACCTTGATCTCTTTGCCCATGATAATGATGACCTTCCAATAGAAGCAAAGAGACGAGTCCCAGGAAGCAGTCTTGAAGAAGAAGACACGATCGCCGGGACAAGAGCTTTATTAGCCTGACGTTTCGGTTTCCTGCTCGAATCCATCATCAGAGACAAAAGCAGATAAGGGTGGTTCATGCATATGGGGCTGCGGTATTTATAGGATGCAGTAGCCATGCTGCCGCATACCTCCGAACGCGAATGGCCGAACACGCTGCAGCGGTGCGGAGAAATGACGCTAGCTCTCAAGCTGCGGCTCATTCGACGGGTTCTGGCCACACATTCAAATTTGACGAGGCCGAAAATCTCGCAAGAGGTGACGACCGCGTGAGCGGGGAGCTGCTTGAGTCATGGTTTACTGGCCCCCAGTCCATTAACAAGTGCAGTGATCTTCCCATTCAATACTCGGTGCTGAGACTTCGCCTAGGCGGAGTACTTGGTCGCGTGGGGAGCGCACAGGTGAACACTCGTCCCGGCACCAGGGCCAGCGCGTCAGATGGTCGAGAAATCATCACACCAATACTCAACGCATGTGATCAAATCGCAGCAATTAACGACGCGAATGTCAGCCATCACGCCACGTGCAACGATCCCTGATGTAGGGGGGGGGGCGTGAATATTCATAGGTATGCGGTAGCATGGCTACTGCATCCTATAAATACTGCAGCCCCATATGCATGAACCGCCCTTATCTGCTTTTGTCTCTGATGATGGATTAGAGCAGGAATCCGAAACGTCAGGCTAATAAAGCTCTTGTCCCGGCGATAGTGTCTTCTTCTTCTTCTTCTTCTTCTTCTTCTTCTTCTTCTTCAATGACGACCTGCCTCTAGTAGCCGATGAGAAGCTGGTTTTGGACAGCCTCTTAGATAAAGTACGCCAGGCTTACCCAGCTCTAAATGCCACAATAAAATAAGATGAGGGATCGTGCGATCTCATTTTGGATATTCTGTTTAACAGAACGCGCGGTCAAGCATTTCGAAAAAAGTGTCTTCCATAGAATAACGTGGGCAGAACAATGCAAAAGTACATGCAGCTCTGTCTCCGCAAGCAAGGTAGGAAACACAGTCCGCTGCCTAACCAACTTAGCTGGGAGAATGTGCTCTGCGGGTAGGCTGGAGAACGAAGTCGCCCTCATATGAAACACTGCGAGAACATGGCTTCACTGAAAATTTCGCCTCTGGATATGTGGGAGGAAGTCTGCTAGAAGGGGTGTGCCCACTGTTGACAAGAATGAGCTATTCCTAGCAGAGCGGTTTCAACTTCTACATCGTTGCCTGAGCTCTGCTATTGCATACACGTACCCAGCCACCAAGATAGGAGCAATTTTCTCAAGCACTTCCTTTCTACGTCCGGAGGTACGGATGAGCTGTCCTTTCAGTCCCCCAGATATGCATTTACACCACCACGTACTCCTGTGTAGCAGGTTATATTTGTCGAGTGATTGGACGCCTACCGAAGAGGATGCGAAAATGCCATCCTGCTTGACTAAATCAGGGCACATGAAAGCCTGTATGCGGCACAGTACTGGCTCCACAAGTCGATAACAGTCACCGAGTAATCGTCAGTTGGGCATTTCGAGTTATCTGCACAGTGCTAGCAGGACGCTCAAAATCCCTGCGCAGCGTACACTCCAAACGGAAGAGGAGGTGACCATTCGCTTAGCCAACACAAGTTGATGACACGCAGGAGGCGTTCATCCTATTTTCCTATACCAAACTGATCTCCTCTTATTCCTACCCGCATCCTCGCGTGACGGCAACGAAGCGGGCACATAACCCGATGAAGCCCCTTCCTCGTCCCTGACCTCGACACCAGACAGAATCCCCCCCCCATGGTTTGCAAGTCCAGACAACCCTCAGTCCCTTCCCCATCACGCTTTCAATCGGTTGTTTTTGATCCTTTACACTTTCCGCCGCCCAACCGTGACCTGCAGGCCTGATGATGAATGGTCGAAAAAGTCTACCGACGATGACTTCTTCAATATTTGCGTGGGTATAGTCGTAGAAGCTAAACTTGATTCATTAAGCTTTGGAAGGCGTCTGTATATGGAGACCCTCTGCAATCGCAAAGATCAACCTTATTCGCTTGAAATTCGCAAACTGGGGACTCGGTGCAATTCCACAGTACAGTCGCGGGTATTTAAAGCGAACTCGTCTTGCTACAGGAGTTTGACGGCATTTTTATTGGACATGGTGTTTTAGCTGGAACTCGCTCCTTTCGAATCAATGGTGTACTGCAGTTGTCCTGAATTCAACTGCATTTTATAGATGTTTTGGCAGATTTTATTGCATTTATTGCATTCCTATGTGTATTTGAATACTCGTCACCTCAGAAAATACGACAATGGGCAAACCTCTTGATATGATTATCGTCCACCCTTACGAATACTGGTTTTCACGAATAGATAATTGCCTAAAAGGTACTACAGTAATATGACTAGCACACCCTCAATAATGATTGAAAAACGGTGACTAGCATACAGTAAAATATGATGCTCCTTCTTCCTAATGGAACCGCGAAATCCGTCAGGAGAGTATGCAATGACAAGACCGTGCATGAAATAACTTGGTTCAGTTAGTTATACATATGTCTATTCTTTTATTTGCAACATTTACGATACTCCAAGACAGTATTACTTAGATTTGTCGACTGATGCAGTTTCCAAGAACAGTACCAATTGACTTACACGAACGGTAAAGACTTATTGACAATTGGCATGTGGCTAAAAGCATCGCACAGTCAACCAACGGGTAAAGAGGCAGCAAAAGATTTTTTCGTTTTATTATGCAAAAATTTGCCTCTCCTTTAACTGATTGACAATTAAATGGGAGATTTATGGGAGTAGTTTTAAGATTCAGTCGAGGCATTTGTGAAAAACTGGGCGGTTGTATAGGGGTGCTCACTGATCGTTTCTACGGAACTCACTCGTCCGTTGTGCCTTACGGGTTCTCTCTTGAGCCCAACTAGCAGCCGCACAGCGGCGCATGATATAGGCAGAATGGTGTGACTGGCTGACGACGGCTAATAAGCCGGAAGTGGCCATTCTAGTCTCCCTCGTCTTTGTCAGTAGTACCAAACTGGGCGGCCTCGATAGGATTCGGATCAGTGACGGAAAAGGGCGAATGTAATTAAACTTCATGGGATTGAATACACGGTTCTCGGTCTGGACCTCGAAACTCATCTTTTAGAGGGTTGGGCTTACTCAGATACCTCTCTTGCTGTTGTGGATTCTAGTCCCACCGAGGCGGCCGAGTTCATCACAGGTGGGCCAGCTGAATTACCCACGTCTGCAAAAAACATCGTTTGAAGATTTCAGCGAAGTCCACTCAAAACCTTCTGAAGATAACACTAAGCATTTATGAAATAAAGTGCTTTTGACACTCCACTAGCAGAAACCACTGTGAACAGCCAGCTTTGCAGACTTAGACGATACCTACAAGCGCCTAGACATGAAAATGGCTAACCATGCTTAGATTCTGACGTCACATAAATAAGGAGGATTACAGCTGATAAGAAGAAGATGCAATCGCTGGAACAAGCGCTTTTTTCGCCTGACGTTTCGGATTCTCACTCCAACCCATCATCAGAGACAGTGGCAGAAACGGGTGATTCGTGCACAGGAAATTGCAGTATTTATAGGATGCAGTCGTTATGCAACCGCATACCTATAGTAATTAACCGCGCTCCTGTTCATCAAGAATTGTTGCCGAATGGTGCGCTAATTGCTTCATGGCCAGCATGCGAGTTGTTAATTGCTGAAATGTAGTCACCCGTGTTGGATGCTGGTGGGATGATTGCTCGGCCATCTGGCTTACTGTCCTACGCGCTCCCCGAGTGGTCAATTACCTTGGCCAGCCTATGCCTCAGCAAGGAATATGGAGTGGGGATGTAGTTGCACTTGTTGATGGACTGAGGTCCCTTGAACCTTGACTCAAGCAACTCGCGGCTCACGCGATTATTCCTTCTCGCGAGAATTTCCGCCTCGTCGAACTTGAATGTTTGGCCGGGTCTCGTCGAATGGGTCGCGATCTGAGTGTTGGCGTCATTTCTCCGCACCGCTGTCGCGTGTTCGGCAATTCGCGTCAGGAGCAGTCTTCCAGTTTCTCCGACGTAGTTGTTTTGTCCGCAACTGTATCAGATCCGGCAAACGACTCCAGATCTTTCTTGCCGTGACAGTAGGTCTTTTGGTTTCATCACCTGACACCTTATGGTGGCCTCTGGTCTCTGTGCAACTCCGAACCCGAGTGGTGCGAGAAGGCGACCAACGGCCTCGGAGACGTTTTGATGTATAGGATTGCTCGCCAGAATTTGGGGTCTGTTCGATTTTGTCGCTCGTCTCGTTTGCGCATGCACCGGTTGACAGAGTTGCCCGGGAACCACTCGGGGGCGCGCAGGCCAGTAAGCCAGATGGCCGAGCAATCATCACAGCAGTATCCAACACGGGTGAGGAGATTTCAGCAATTAAAAACTTGCACGCTGGCCATCAAGCCATTAGCGCACCAGCGGGCAACATTTCTCGATGAAGGGGAGCGCGGTTAATTACCATAGGCATGCGGTAGCATAGCGACCGCATCCTATAAATATAGCAACTTCCTGTGCACGAATCACCCGTTTCTGCCACTGTCTCTGATGATGGGTTGGAGTGAGAATCCGAAACGTCAGGCGAATAAAGCTCTTGTTCCAGCGATCGCATCTTCATCTTCTTATCAACTAGTTCCTCGAACTCGCATCTTCGCTTGTATCAAGGATTACAGCATCCAGAAAGTTTTAAATTTGACATCATTTGCTAGGTAAATGGCATAACAAGACCCTGAAATTGCTATTCTTGTGCATTTTCTTATTCAGTAACCCCTATTCTGTATAGGTTTCCTCTTTGATATAAATATGTGCAAGCCACACCCAGCGAAATATTCCTCGCAGCGCGGGGGATTCAGTCACACCTCGGCATAAGCCATTACAACTGATTCGACGATAGGACATTTCACTCTAGGCCGTTACAATGTCTCCGCGGTTTATATGCCTGCCTGCTGATATTTTGGTAGACTATTTATGCGCGTGTGAGGATGAAAGCAGACCTTCTCACTGAGGAGTGGCGCAAACTGATAATATCTCTATGCAGCTGCGGGGTTGTATTAGACAGATGAGGAAGATTTACGCTTAAAACACTTCGTTTATAAAGTGTTGGTGTTTTGAAATCTGTGCAAAAGACGGTTTCAAATAGCCCTGCAACCAGCACGGCATGCGAATAAATGAAAGAAATCAAGAAGCAAAATCGGTATTGAACGAAAACGGTTCTCACACTATCCCGGATGTTGTAAAATTACAGAGATTACCTCCCACTAAATCGACTAACCCAAAGCATTTAGGGGAGTAATAGTGCCTGTAATAAAGGTATAGGCGCAGTTTGACTGCATATCTTCAACGGCAGCCGAAAAATAATTCAGATTTATGCGTGGTTTAAGACTCAGACGTTCTAACTAAGGCAAAGACTAATAAAACATCGACACCGTTATTTTTGATAATGTGTTTGAGAAAGGAAAACTTGAAGGCTATTAACCTGTGATCGGGTATTGTTAGTAGTTTTCGCACCAATCCGGTGTCTGGCTTCCTGAGTTCACAGCAACAGACTTACGACTAGGGACACCGCTGCCAGTAACTCCGTTGCCTTTTAAGGATTGAAGTTCATAAAACAACCAGGGCTTACAATGACCATTAGTTTTAAATAGGTGGAAGTCCCTGACATTATTGCTGATCGGACCAAGCGCCCACCGGTTCGACCGATACCCTGCTTCATTTAACCCTATTTTTATCCGCGTCTTACAGCGCTATTCTTGCAAAATGAATCGCGTAATTGTTTGGAAATCTTTGCCTGACCTGGCCATTGTCTAAGAGCTGTTTATGGGCAGTTTCCTTTCGGAGAACAGTGTTGCAATTAGCGCGGATTTCGAAAACGAGCACTTCACTCCCATTCTAGGAGATGGCGGATTTGGGCTAAAGATTTATTGACAGCAAATAACTGCTCTGATTATTTTCAAGACGTGCGCACAACGACGCCATTTTTCTGACCCTTATGACGTTTCATGTGAACGATTGCATAACACAACGGGCCTTTTATTTACAGGGAACTCTAAAACTTAATACGTATCCAACGGTTGTCCGTGTCATGCTGATTCACATCGTTGCCACAGGTGATCTCGCTCTACTTCTTCCCCTGCCAACGGGTGGCATATGAATGTTGTCTAGGCTACTGTGCGTCAAAGTAGCTTTATGTTTATTTAGGGCACATTGTTTTGATGCTTCGTATATCACTCCAAGTCGACCCTCATTTTCTTATCTGTGATTTGGATAGAGCCATCAATTGACCACCTTAATACAACCCACTCTTTTAATGTCAGATGAGCCGCCTGGTTATTTATCTTAAAGGACTTTGTGGTACGTGCGTGGCTGATACCAAAGCCGGTCAGAGAGTGAGGTTCTGTCCAGAAGTTTACCCAGAAATCGTGGAAGCTTATTTTATCCATTTAGACCCCTACTCAAAACCTGTTAAACAAAAATAAATCCAAATGAAACATGCAAAGACAGCCTCTCCGTCTGCAATCGCACAGAGATTATGGAATTGGAGGCACCGGTGAGTTCTCTACGAGAAGTCATCAGTTCGGCAACTGAGGCGTGCAACACAGTGCAGGGCAAACATTTTCAACTCATTGCCAATAGAAGAGAACAGAAGAGTCCCAGGAAGCAGTCTTGAAGAAGAAGACACGATCGCCGGGACATGAGCTTTATTAGCCTGATGTTTCGGATTTCTGCTCGAATCCATCATCAGAGACTAAAGCAGGTAAGGGTGGTTCACGCACATACGACTCATGTCGTTGTCATTATTCGGTCCCTGTGAAAATCAGACAAGTCTTGGAAGAAGTGAACCTGGGCAAAATTCGCAGAATTATGCTCGGTGATAGAGCATGCAAGCATACGTTTTACTCAGATCTGACAAGGGAATCATACGATTAAGGGAAAAATATCGAGAGCTATTACCAAAAGTGATAGTGGGGAGTAAAGTGGACATTTCCTCAAATTCACAATCATACCCCAACCCCGGACGGACAAGACCCAGATTTCAGGGAAGGGGGTATGCGTACGATTCCGGCCCAGAATCCATGCGAGTAACCACATTGTCGAATAATGAATAATCAAGAGGAGTTTCTGACAAGAGTTATGACTAGTCAACAACAACAATTAAACCGGATGCGGCCATTTCAGGCTTTGCCAACTTTTTCCGCATAACGCCTATTGGAATCTGTTACCGGACGAACCTACACAAAACATGCCTAAATGCTTTCGGCATGACAGTTCGACCGTCGGTTTTGACAATGTCCACCGTTTGTTTCCCAGGAGAGTGAGAGCGCGGACGGTGACTTGCGCACGAATTGGTTTTTAATGATTGAAGACTTACCCAACATCTACCGTATTCTCTCTTCCTCCTTCCCACCACCCCATCTCGATCCCGTGTCATTAATAAGTCCAGAATATCAGAGGCTGGAGAAGACCGCGTAAATCTGCGCATAGGCATACCATCACACGCACTTTTAGACACAGCTTCTAGGTGAAGCTGGATAAGGCACCGGGAACACTTCCGCTCTGCATTTCCTTTAATCATGTAGCTCGGACTTTTTTCAAAGTGGACTGCAACGCATCTGAGCAATTAGGCGATAACTGGTGTTGACCTGCAAGTTTGTGGCACAGTCCCATAGCGGAGTTGGACCAGCTGGTTGTAAATCCCTTCCTGACATCCTTATTATGCGTGAGAGAATGACGTGAATAGGCAGCCAGTCTGTTAAATGGCAAACACCAAGGTAGCGGTAGACGCCAAAGCTTCTGTGTCCGTTCCCTCGCTCACGTGCCCAGTCGCCGTAAAGTTAGTTTCTGAAGTGGCCGCCCACAGCCACCGAACGACGGCTGTCAGCACCTACGACATCTCCTTGGTGCGCTCTATGCCGGCCACAGTCCTACAGATTAGCAATCTGTTCTTTAGCATTGGGATCAGAACGACCGACTGATCTAATGAACCGTTGGCTCCGTTAACCGGTTTTCCCTGCATTGCTGATTTCGGTTCAGCTCTAGTAAGGAGGAGATAGGCGAACGCCTTTGAACCCCCTTAGGTCGCAAAATGTCGAAGAAAATAAACGGTCATACATAAAAAAGCGTTAAAGGGGGCACTGTTTACAAAACGGCTTATGGCAAGCAAGTATCTGTCTGTAAGACGTATACTACTAAAGGCTACAAAACAGAAACTGGTTGATTTTGAGGCAGCAAGAACAGAAGAAAGCCAGTTGTGTAACTTAGGCAGGATTTTATAAAAGCCAGCAAAGCTCATACTTTCTCATATCTAGGAGATAGTCAAATAGCTTAGAACTGTCAGAGTGGGAGGAAATAGTAACGCATTCGCAAAATACCCTCCCTTATCATAGGAAATCTTAGTAAAGTATTTGTGAGATTACGTGAAAATACCAAATTTCCATAATCACATCCCTAAGGTGTTAAGGACACTAACGAAACCAAGTATATAACAACTTTAATTACTACTCCATGAATTTGTTCCTCTGTGAGTGCAAATATCAAGGGGCTGATGCATTCTGGTTTTCTCTGTATGGCTGATTTCGGTCCAGTTCTACTAAGCAGGTGATAGAGGAACACAATTGAGCCCCCTTAGGTTGCAAAAATGCCGAAGAAAATAAAACGCCGATAAATAAACAAAGCATTAAAGAGGACATTGTTTACAGAACGGCTTGCAGCAAACAAGTATCTGTCTGCAAGACGTATACTCCTAAAAGCTACAAAACGGAGCATGGTTCACTGTGAGGTAGCAAGAACAGAAGCAGAACCATTTGTTTAACTTAGACAGGATTTTATAAAAGCCGGCGAAGCTCAGACTCCCGCATATCTACGGGATAGTCAAATAACTTAGAATTGTCGAGATGGGAGGGAATACTAACGTATCTGCAAAACACCCTCATTTATCATAGAAAATTGCAATAAAGTAATTGTGGGATTACGGGAGAATACAAATTTCCAAAACCTCATCCCTAAGGTGTTGGAGACACCAACGAAGCCAAGTATAAAACAACTTTAATCGCTACTCCATGAGTCTCCTCCTCCGTGAATGCGAATATCAAGGGTTGACTCATTCTGGGCCACGAGTGAACTGATGCTATTAGATGTGGCGGCATAGGCTGAACAAAAATGCGAAAACAGAGTTTAGAACGCTCAACACTGGGATCGGTAGCCCTGACCTGCAAAAATGCTCCGTTAGGCCACATGTTATGTTCAGCCATAATCAAAATAAGTACACTGCGGTCATGAATATTTATTCTGATTTCATTACTAATACTGTGCAAAGCCAAACTGACAGAAATTATGGTTTTTTATTTATCGGCAAGGTGCTTAGACTTCTAGACAGCTTCGCGTTTGGGAACATTTTAGATTGATAACAAAACTCAAGAATCCAAGCGTCACCCTAAAGCGCAATGCCAGGTGAATCCCAACCATGAGCTGTAATTCCCAAACCTACATAACTGTTTCTTGGCTTAGATATGTGGAATTTTTACTGTATATTTCTAAGGTAGTGTCAGAAAAGTAGTACCGCATAAATTCATTTTTCGATAGCTGGCCATGGAGTATTTTTTCGGTACTTAACTAAGTGTTAAAGCTTTCTGAAAAGTGACCAACGATAGTTTAACTACTTGACCGACATGTAAACTCGCCTAGACTTTATAATTTGAAACCTAGAAATTTTTTGGAGAAAAGTCTTGGTGTAGATTATTTCTACAGAGCACGAATGACCGTCATTTAGTTGAATATTTTGGTTTTTGAAATGATATCAATTCTAGCGCTGGTTGACTTCAGTCCGAAACGGGCCTGGCATCTTCGACTTGTCCCTTAATTTTTTGCAAAGTTCCCCTTAGCGAAAAGTACATTTTCATATGAATCTAAGAGATATAAAAACTCAGGGTTCAGTGGGGTGTTATGATATTACGGGAATGGGATAAATGTCTACGAAACAACCATGCACATTACGATCAAGTAAATATATTGCCCCTCCAATGAAATCCAATCGTACAAAAAATTGAACTCCTTAGCCATGCCAGTACCGGTATTCATGCATAACTCGTCTACTCACTAGGAGCAGTAATATAATTTCCAACGGTCTGAAGGATTACCAGCTCCGAGCAGCATCAGAGCACAAGCGATCCACCCCGGAGTCTGAGGTGCACGACCCACAACTGCGCGTGCTTGTCTCGTCGCTTATCAACTGCAGCCTGTCGTTGCATAACACGGCTAACCAGTGAGAAAGACACAGAGATTTGAACTTCGACAGAAAAAATCACTGTAAAACAGCAACGCAGTCGTATACTGCACGTAGACTTAATCAATGAAATGGTAACTTTGAAACGCAACATAGGAAATAAAAGGGGGAAGTAAACACGTCGAGGGATTTCGTAAATCAAAAGGGCTCATGTCTACCAGGGCAATCTGAGGTTGACCACGTGTTCTAACTGTTTACATAGGTCGGGTCTCTACCGCCGTATGTAGGCTGACTCCAGGTAGCTCTGCAACCGAGTTGTTCGTTGTTTGTACAAAACACCTTGCTAGTGATCATTCGGTTGACCTCAAAACATCTGTTTTGAGTAGTAGATCGAGCACAAACAACTCGGTTATAGCGCTACCTGAAGGCAGCCTACATACTGCGATAGAAACCCGACCTATGTAAACAGTTAGAACACGTGGTCAATCTCAGCTTGCCCTGGTAGACCTGAGCCCTTTTGATTTACGAAATCCCTCGAGTGTTTACTTCCCCCTTTTATTTCCTATGTTGCGTTTCAAAGTTACCATTTCATTGATTAAGTCTACGTGCAGTATACGACTGCGTTGCTGTTTTACAGTGATTTTTTTCTGTCGAAGTTCAAATCTCTGTGTCTTTCTCACTGGTTATCCGTATTACGCAACGACAGGCTGCAGTTGATAAGCCGTCGCGAAATTTACTGGTTCCAATAAATTCTGCTGTCCCTGCCTGCTTTAAATGTCTCGTTGTTGTCTCCCCTCTTTTTCTGATGTGGATTCCTATATAGCTTCGAACTTAACACTGTGGAATTTATGCACGAAATTAAATCTCTTTTATTGCCTTGTAACAAAACGATCCAGAGCTTACAAATGTTAAGGACGCTCAGCATCCCCCGTTGCGAAAACACTGCGAGGTATTTTTTGGATTGCAATGCGGTAAACAATTTCTGAGCGCAGGATATATTCACTGCTTTCGACACTTATCGCAAAATAGTTCTCCTATAGGGAATTGTGCTCGCGCCTATCAAACTAGTGGATTTGAGTTTCCTGTCCGTAGAACTTCAGCGCGGAATTTTTTAAGTGCAGAGTATAAACACTGTTCAGTGAACTAATGACATTGAATTGATTTCACGCGCTTTCCAGTACTTTTTGAGGAGCATCTCCCCGCTGGCAGGAGAGAGGCATGTAACTATTCAAACGGTAATTTACAATCTAAGGAAAAGGTATATATAGGTGCAAGCGTTCCCAAAAACTGTTCTAGGCAGGTATGTATTAAGTTCTCATGAAGGACATCTTGCCTGACCCGGTGCGGTGCCAGCTTGAGAATTTATTTTGGCTACTTAAGGGGTCACTTTTTTAGGCAATTTATGCTGACGTCCCCGGATGCCTTATCAAGCACGCTGTAGCTTTCCTAGCATATTGTGAGTCTTGATTATAAGCAGCCTTTACCGGTCTTATCAAATTCCAGTAAGTCTGAAGAAATGAGTCACGACCTTGTATTACAATACAGTACATTTGTTACAGTTGCCCTGTATCCGACTGTTAGGCCTTCATTGTCTGAATGCCAGTCCTCCTGAGGTCACCTGACCTACGTGCTGCAGACTGCCAAAAAGTCCCGCAGCAGGCTGTTATTAAAAAAAGCTGGCCAGGAAGGCTGGATAGAATGACACAAATGGGACACCTAGTTAAAAAAGAGATATAAAAGGAGGTAAAAACTTCCCACATTATGTTGAATCATATGCCAGACAGAAAGCTCTCAACTCGCATACACGTTCAGACTTATTGACTCTAAGGCAATACGTCCTTAATTAAGATAATTGTAACTACCTGAGGTAAATTGTTTGCTGCAGTTTAGGCTGGAAAACGCATGAGGGACAAAGGATGTCACTCGTAGGGTAATCTCAGTGTGCTTACAACACTAGGTAAACATTTCCACTATACTACTGTCCGAAGAGTGCCTCTTTACTGCAGGAAATCGGAGAGCCATATCCGATAATCCTGTCCTAGGAACCAGATTACTCGAAAACAAGGCATTTCTTATCTGAATGTTTGCATGCAGCATAATGAACTAAGCATTTTCTCCGCAAATCCTCATTAAACGCCTACACCAGCGACGAAATAAGTCATGTCCCATGGAGATGGCGTGCAGAGAGCTGTCGTAGTTGCAGGATGTAAATGTCAATTTTCGCTATGCTTCCGAACTAAGGATCTTCAGTTCACATAGCCGCTCAGTAAATAGTAATCAACAATTAAACAGGTTACCGGGCAAAGGTAGAGGCACTGTAACGAATATTGTTTAACTATCAGCCGTCATCAGTCAGCTCTACCTTGTCCCGGGGATGAACCCTTCTCACACAATGAATTCCGCACTATTTACTTTTAAGTTCGAAACCAATATTTTCCGTTAGTGCTATCAGAGAGGAGAGAGTTGCAGGAAATCTTTCGTTGATTTACCAATTGATTAATGGCCTTACGCGCGCATTTAAATGTCTTTGGTAGATTTCGACATCTCTTCAAAAGGACTAAACCTTATGGGTGGAAGAAGTTCAGTTGGGAATTGAGCTCAACGGAGGAACAGAGGCCAGTTGACTGAAACACAGGTTAAGTAAGTGTCAGATTGGTGTCCTTCGGTACCGGAGACTAAGATTTCGACGGATATTGTTCTGCGCCGGGCAGATCTCATTATTAGTAGTGTAGCTAATCCTACAATCACTAGGACTCATTAAAGTTGCAGCTTTTTGCGGCAATCAGCCACCCATGGACTAACCAAGGAGATTTTTCAGTGTCCAGTGTTAACTACTTGTTTCTGTGTAGAGCATGGCACGTTTTTCTATAATTTTTGGTAGATGGGTGAGCGTTTGTTCTTTCCTTCCATTTGAAGGATAGAATATCTAAGAAAATAAACGGTTCCAGGTTTAGTGACGTCACTGTTCGACTGAAAGCAATCACCAGGAAATATTCTTAGCTTGTACCACACAATGAGGGGAGATGATTTTGATAGCGACGTCGGTACTTGGTTGGGCTGGACACATTCATTACCCCGTTTTCTGTCGGCACGATGTACTCGGTTGACTGTTTTGGCCTTACCAACTTGGGAAACATGCTTGCATGTAATTGTCGGCATAAGTTGACTGTCTGCTGTTTCTGTGCTCGATTCTTCTTACTGTCCCTCCATCATTCGTTCTCGAGGCTAAGAGATTACGTCTTCAGCGACAATATTTTGCGCTCCTGGTCTAGAAACGTAGCCAGACTCTAACGGGTGGACACAAATAAATGTAGGTTTATGATATTTTAAGCAAACAATTTATTCCTGGACTGAATATTGGCAGATCGCACATGTAATTCTGTCCGTCTATGGTAGCAGTCGTCAGCAGAGTGCCACCTACCAAGTCATATAAATACATATTAAAATTTCCTCAGAATATAACCGGTCAATATGGGAAGAGAGAAAGGAAGGATGGTTCAATCCTATTCGCATCCTACTTGGCCAAACGTCTTTCCAGTCATCATCAGCAAACGGGTAAAAACGGATACGAATGTATGTAGGGCGCACAAACTGGTGGGTCGAATTAACTGACGAGTGGAACAAAATTACGAAATACCTTCCGTCAAACCCTCTCCTTCCTCCTTTAAACTCTGACACACTTAAATCTATTAGTATTCTTTTTAACGAATATTTTTCCTTCCATGTTTGGAGAATATTTCTCAGGAAAAACGTCTCCCTCAGTCTTAATAATGACATTTTGAACATCGTAAAAGACGATACCCATCGTGTGCCCCACGGTACGGGTGCAACACCGGTGAATTGAGCGCGAATTAGTTTGTAGTGAACCAGACCTTGCTCGGCATCTACCGCACTGCCTTCTCCCTCACATATCCTCGTTCGATGGTTCGACAGAATTAAGACGATCGGAGGTGAGATCGGCCGCAGTAAGTGACAGGC
>CACRXP010000283.1:273387-286914 GCA_902702965.1 Spirometra erinaceieuropaei
TGTAGTGAACCAGACCTTGCTCGGCATCTACCGCACTGCCTTCTCCCTCACATATCCTCGTTCGATGGTTCGACAGAATTAAGACGATCGGAGGTGAGATCGGCCGCAGTAAGTGACAGGCCTAGACATCCTGTCTACGCGTGCCGTAAGCGGACTGGTTCCTACTGCATGTGCCAGGATTCTGTGAGAGTGCTGCAAAAGCCGCACCAAAAGGGGCTTTTACAGCCTACCTCCGAGTTCTCTATATATTCCAAAATGCCTACGTGAGGACCGAGTTATGCCGTCAGTTGGCAGTCTTCTAAGCGACGGTTCTTAGTGCATCGTGCTAGATTCACGCCTGTCAGGCTTACTATAGTAAGGAATGCGTCTATTAGCCGTGGGAGTAGTTACCTCCCCCTGTCTTACCTCTCCCATACACCAGTCGACTGTCCGAACTGCTCAGCCAACTGGTGAAAAAGATTTGGCTCATTAGTTTACAAACCTGGACAGCCCATTTACTTTTGCCATACGGTTTTAATAATAAGGGGTATTCACGGACTCAGAGGTCCCCTAAAAAAGATATTCTGTCTGACAAAAAACTCCATAAAATGCTTTCCGACATTTTTATACTGGCTGTTTTACCATAATATATCGATAGTGTGAGTCAGTCAAATTTGAGACTAGTCTCGACTTTGCTCACATTCCGGTCAAATAAACCTCAGCAGATCAACTAAACTGAGTTTATCCCCACAGTACCTAGAGAAGAGTTGGTAAATGCGAAGAATATTATGAGAAACAAAGTGAGTGCGGGCTCAGGAAAGGCTATGTCCGCGCTGTCTGCCTATGCTAGCGCCAACTGGAACTATTTTGGACCCCGTCAAAATGACCAGAAAATGACACTAACGGTAAATCAAAGTTATGCAATTAGTTTGCTGAATAAGCCATTTTAAGAGACAGGATTTGATATGTATGGCTCCAACGAGGCTTGGGCTTGGTGGTCCGATACTGGAGTTCTAAAACAGGCTCTGAGTATCTACACTATCGTAAATGGCGCTTCTACCCTTTCACGCCTATTTTTGTCCTATTAATTATCCGTCCATACAATCTCTGTGCCTGTGCCATCAATCCGGAAGTTCAATGGGCTTTGTATGTTATTATGGACATTTAGACTATCTAAACGTGTCCGTTTACGGGTGCCATGAGTGGGCAGGAGCCCAGTTTTAAGACATGTTCTCGGTAGCGAAAACCTTTTAGAGAGAATACTGTTCAACCTAGGGATTCAAACACAGCGTAGTGAATAAACGGGACTGTTTCTCACAGGGATTCGTTTGCTTCCCATACGCAGTCTGATTGGAAATCCAGAGTCAGCTCTTACCATGCTCAACCTGCTTCAAGAGCAAATACGTCTACAATAATGGTTGCCACCCATCTATATGACTAGAGCCAATATGAAAGTAAGTACCAGTTAATGTTTCGGGGTCAGGGCATCCCATGGAAAATATAAATAATTTATTACAATTTATAGATGAATTTTTAAGCTGGAGAGGCGCATGGTTACAAGTAAGCCTGTTTTGTTATCCCAACACTAGGACAGCTACAGTAAGGAATTCCCCTTCGCAAATACAGAAAAATAAGGTACTGACTCAGAAAGAGCAAGAAATCAGAAGTTTACCAAAAACTAGTGACAACAAACGACCTAAAATTAGATTTAATATGCAACCCCTTAGCTATCGCAAACAGTTCTTCCATTTGGGAAGTTTGGCGCTTGTTTCATTTTTTCGAACTACCCAGGTAAGCCTCATTTGACTTGAATGGTCCGTTCTGTCTGGATTACAGGGCAAATTGCCAGAGAGTAAGTTATTAATTAATTTGTTCTAGTCTTGGCGCACAGAGTGATTTTCATTCCTAATGCTCAACATTACCTTCTGAAAGGAGGATAAAAAACTTAAAATTTCCGTTAATGTTTTAGAGAAAATGTTTCCCTATTTTTCGATATTGTGCTTATAAAGGAATTCAACAGTAAAAAGAATGTACCTATACTCTTAGAATGTATCAAAATAACTGACACAAACTTTAATCTACACATAATTCCACATTGCCTTGTCGAATTCGCAAACTAGTCATCAATGTCAAAACTATTCAGTCAGACGGCAAACTTCCATGAAATTTTAGATGAAATCAAAATATGCGCTTAAACTTTCATCTCCTTCAGTCTTCTATAGATGTTTCATGCAGGTAATATTAAATCAGTCGAAGATCGGGAAAGGGATTACGGTCAACAAACTTAAAGGGAATATTAATCACATTGTTCACTATGACGAATTTTTCGACACCGTGTCCGTGTGCTAGTGTACAGGTTCCAGGAAAATGACTGACGGGCGTAACGTTCATTGCTGGACTAGCTCTAATGAAGTCTAAACTCATCGTACGCATACATATGTTGACAGCACTTTAACGTCTGTGTCAGCCTTCGGCCGACCACATGCAGTTCCGTCCGTTGACAATGCTTCACTGCAGCCAATAGTGACGCACAAATGTCTCGGCTATTCTCATGCCCTCTTAATCGGACAAGGATGATTTTTAAAACGAAATTGCCTGCTAATACTGCGAGAATTCGTTTTGTTTGTGAGCCTACCAAACGACAGGAAACGTTGCTGGAAACCATTTTTCAAAGAGTATTGTTTATGGAAACAGTTGAGGGTTGGAATAGACACGAATGCTTTGATGGGAGTGACAACAAACGGTAACAAATTGCAAATAAATTTATTACTTCTAATGCTGTCCAACCATTATATAAAATCCATTCGTTAAAGCAAAAATCCTTTGGCAAGACGGTAAACGTACTATAAACTAAATATAGTATCCCTAGAACCATTAATATTTTAAGATAATGTCTGTGGTAAAAAATCTTAATGAAAACCGAGTAGACCTCTTGCGCGCAATCGCCGGAACTTCCCGCTACATATTCTGTCACAAATTTTTCTTCACGATGCGACAGTACCCACCTCGTGTTTAAAAATTCCCAAATTCTTGCACAGTGGATGAAAATATCTTTTGCTGGGAAGCGGAATAAAAAAAGTGGAAGTCACACACAACTTTCCACATAAAGCTCAGAATTTCTTGTCAAGCAGAGTGCAACTTTTTTGCCGCCATCTGATACAGCCTTGAACTATCACTTGCGGAGAAGATTTTTTTAAAATGACAAATCTCTCGACGTCCTTTTATAGTGGCTCTTACGGACCGTTCTGCTGGCTTAAGCAATATCAGTGATTTGACGTCGAGGTCTGCAAGATGTTCCCACAATCTTAGTGATCTAAGTGCAATTTTTATCGAATTTATACCTTGATGAACTGTGCAATCGGCCCTCTTTTTCGATATTAAGTTCTTGCTTCTTAAGTAAGTTTCGTTCAAAAGAGACCAAACAAATTTAAAAGGCAGAATACATCGAAATTTATGAAAGCCTGATACTAAATTCGATACGCTTACGTATGGGAGGATTAGTTAGGTGACGTCCAAAAACTGACTAGTGTTGAACATTATCTCATCGATTTCTAGGTTGTGGCATGTCGGCTTGTTACCGAGTATCCTTTTAGTCATTTGATTACTCTTCATTCAGGACCGAATTAAATCTAAAGTAGCGCCTGTATTTCAATTGATTTCTCGTGCGGATGTCCACTCATTCATAGATTATAGAAGGAATAAACGCAACTTTATTTAGTGTGGGACACCCCTAGAGACAAGGAGGACCGAGATGGCCACTTCCGACCAACCGACAAATCAAGTGAGTTCGAGGCATAATGGCTGGGCATTGGACTGAAAAACAACACTCACCGAGCAAAGGAACTGGGCGAATCCCAGATCGTAATTCTCCACTAAACGACTGTTAACAATAAATACTCCCTAGTCAATTCAGCCAAATAGATTTGAATTCATAAGAGCATCTCTAATCAAATTAAAAATGAAATCTCTTCAAGTAATTGTTCTTCCGGCGTTAATTTCCGGAGTAGCTGGAAGGAGTTCATTCCATACAAAACACATGTCGCCTAGAAATATATGTAGAATTATCATTTTTGTCAGTCGCTTCCAGTGGCTGCGCTATTTCTTGACCATTGATGAAGAGACTTGATTCAGGGATAAGCCATAATGGACGTTTCGATTTTCGTTTCATCACCGACTTCTTCCTGAAGGAGTTACATTGAGGAGAGGTATTTTTACATAGGTACTTCTTCGTTGTCTCGATCCTTCTAATACTTGGTTACAGTATCAGAGCTATGTTAGGACAACGTGCCGTAACAGTGGACACAGTAAACCATCAAGCATCTTGCACTGGTCTACGAGCATTCTCTCCGCATCCTTTCGAAACTTTTCTGACACAAAACGTTTGTTAGCTACGTGTAAACGCTCAATTGCGGAGCTTACCGATTTGGAAGCAGATCAATTACAAGAGTCACATGCTCAGCTGCCTTAATATTCAAACGCGCACAGAACTCGATCATTAGAAATGAAGACAACAGAATGCCTGACGGAACTTATAAGACACTACTGTCAAACAAGTTAGGGTATAACTGTGTAGGACGTTGCGTGCAAAAGGCAAAGACGATGTGCATTTGGCTGAGTTCGGCCAGCCTCGGTCTGCCTTTGGCGCGATTGGGACAAACACATGGTTTTATTTCTATAAATAACATACTGCAGCACTGCTTTATTGTTCTCAATACAATCTGTCAAAAGACAGCCTCCAAAGCGTGCAAAACAATGCATATACTTTTATTGTTACAACTGTTGGAATAATAAACTGAGGTTTGTAAAGACCAGAATTAAAAATAAGGATATTAAGGTGGGTCATCAAAACCATGCGAAGTTTTAATCAGTAGAGCAACTACCCAGTGGTTAAGAGAACAAGCCATATGAGGATAGACTTTTAGACGGTCGTCAGCACAAGGAACCGGAAGGAAAGCGCGCGCGGTTACACATCGTCGCGACAAATTCAGGTGAGATGGCTATTCTGAAACTTTTATGGCTGGGCACTACATTCTCTTGTAGACAATACACTCAGAAAAAAGGCCTGGTCATATGGCATATTGTTTTTTAAATAAAGATTTGGTTAGAGACACCTGAAAGCGTTGCCAAAGCACTGCGAACCATCCATAAGTCATCACACTTGTCGGTGAACACAGGAACTAGTTAAACCATATTTAATGATTGGACATGCTCTGTCGCATCTAATGTGTTAACTGTCCTATTGTGACATGGGGCAGACTAAATGAATGACTGAGTCTCGCTGGCATGAACATAAAATAATTTTTCAGTGGCAAGAACAGTTTTCCTAAGATGCCGTTGGCATCATCAAGACTGGCCGCCTCTTTAGTTTTATAACCGGGTGATAACTCTCCAGGCCCGAAAGGGGATGCGTCGTAAAATGCTTAAAATTCGAAACTGGTGAGAGCTCGGGCAATTAATGTATCGGGCGCAAGCCACATGCAAAGCCCTGAACGGTTATCTTTGAGTTGGCGATGCTGATAACTTTTTTGCAATACCTTATGATCCAACATGCTCGGGTTTCGCTTTGTTTTTTTGGACTGTAGACTGGTTAACACGTCATAAAAACTCAAGTAACTTAAGTCTGGACAACGGGTTCGGCCGAAAATTTTAAATAACGATGTCCACTCAAGTGTATGCAAAGATGGCTGGAAAAGAACGATGGAATTAAATCGGTCCTGGGTTGGATGTGTTACACGAAGCTTTCCCTTTTTCCTTTGTCAAACCATATTACGAATTATTGGTAGAGGAATGATTATCCTCAATGAAGTACGTGACCCATATCGTGAAGCCTGATGACAAAAACTGATATGAGAATTTTCGGACGTTTTAACATTGTAAATTTTGCTCGTTCGTCCAGTCTCTTCGAGGAAACTGTGTCCACATACTTTTCTCATGCAAAATGTTCACAAAAATGAGCGAATATATACGTTGCGACATATTTGGCAATTTTAATGCTAATAACTGTCCTAGACTCCGGTTGCGCATTTCAGCCTATTTTTCTTTATGATGAGAGTAATTTACTCTCGAGCGTTTTGCTAAATAGAACTTGCCGCACTCGAAGATTGATTTTTTATGGGATGCTAACTGTGGGAATCACTTCACTAACACACAGATATTTAAAAACCGACCTGAAACTTAACGTATTCAAAAACAAACGGAAAACGCATGTTAATTTCACAGAAAAGTCCTCGTTATATACACAAAATGGCATGTTCACGATCACACCGGTCAATTTTATTTGAACATTTTTTCACCGATCTACCTTGCAGCATGCGCCCTTATAAAAAATTCCGTTCATAAGACGTCCCTATCGGCAAAGGCAAGCAGAATCCTGTTTGGTTTATTGAACCGCATCCTATTTATTTCAAAAGCGTAAAGAATACCACGAAATCTCTAAAAGCGTGTTGGAATCTATACTTGGAGTGTCGGTTATTGGCACACTGTCATACCTCAAATTACAAAAAATCCTAAAGGATATTTAAGTGTTAATTTCCCTGAAAGATAACTTTTAGAGGTTATAATAGTAGTGCTACCATATTTACTCGGTTTTTTGCATGGTCAGACGTACTGTACATATGAAAATAAGTTTTTACAATTGCAATCATCCTTGACGTAAAAAGCAGGTACCTCTAGACAACGTAGCATTACTCATGATATTTCGTTTACGTTTTTGCTTCCCTTTATGTTATTTTTTATCGACATAGACACTCGGTCCATGCGTTGGTGTTGACTTGAGAGTGACTGGCAGTCATCCATATTTTTCGACACCTTTCGTATGTCAGGTTAACTACTCTAGTTGATTGCTTTTTGCTGCCCAATATTTGGAATAATTTAAAGCTCTTCTTCCCAGATGCCAAATATGTGAGAAAAGATCCCATTCGAAATTTAAAATATCACCCGTCTTATGGTTACTTGTGCTCGAAATGTAAGGTATTGAATACACAGGATAACAAACAAACACCTTCAAGTAAAGTGCTGATTGTCACAGCTGTAGGCTTACTTCTACAAAATAAAACATTTAGAAATTTATTAAACATGACATTTTAGTGAAACCTCCACGCAGAAGAAAGGAAAATCCTGACAGATCTTGGGACAGCATTTAAAAATTGAGTGAACCTGTGTATTGTTGTTAAACTGACAGTCGGTATATCAGTCTCCAAAAATTTAAACCCGACAGCGGACGTGTTTCTTCTGTTTCTACCAGCCTAAATGACATTGAAACTCGACTTAGGACAGAATGTTTGGTAAACCGGCTTATCAATAGAGTAATAGTGGACGCCCGGGTACTTTTAGAAATACCACTGCCTTATTTGGAGAAAACGAATAGTGAAGCAAATCGGGCATAAGGGGATGTGCTATCTTAAGAAATTTTGACCGAAATGTTGAAATTTGTTTTTGATCAGAAAGCATATCCTAAAAAGGCTGAAATATTCATTATCGTACAGCATGATCGCAAGATATTTATGAAACTTTCGAATGCACGCTTTAGAACGAGCCTTTATTCGGCCGCTTACATAAACCATACTTAAAAAAAGATGACTACCTAAATAGGACCCATTTTCTCCATGATTATCGATACCCTCATACAATCAACCATACTTTTTGGGAAAGAAAGCCAAAAGTACTCTTTTTGAGCTGATTTAGTAGCAACGTGTGTCCTCTTCGAGTGCTTTGCTTGGAGATTTGGTGCCTGTACATTTTAACAGACCTTTTCAATTTCCCAACAATTTTACAACCTGACCAGCAGTCTCACATGCATTCAGGGTTGCCAAACCACAAGCTGCACATTTTCCCTGTAAGAACTTCTAGGTACCTCATATAAGACTCATAAAATCAGGTATTGAATGTGAAACCTGTGGCACACTTTATAATCAACATAAAGAAATGGGCAAATACGATGCCTTATAAGCCGAAATTTTATGGTCTGACAAAATCCGACGATTAAAAACTTATCAAATCCAAAAATGCCCTTTCGTCCATTAAGAGATTAAAAATATGATGTTATATACTGTCCAATTAGAACTGGAAATAGTATTTACGGGCAAGCTTTCTAAAAAACATTGCAATGCTTGAAGGCATTGAGAATACATGAGGAATATGCACGCTAGTTAAGTAGTCATTTTTATATAGTTTATTTTCTGCAAGCTATCGAAAGGAAACTCGTTCACACGTTGGCACACTAAAGTAACTGAAATATCTTGCGATTATGCCGGATGATATTTGATATTGTTATAAGTAATTTTTTTAATCGAAAACACATTTCAGAGTTTCAGTTAACATTTCACGAGTTAACCAATTTAATTAGGGTTCCCTAACAGGGAATAAACATAAAATATCCCTACACGGAAGCTGCCGAAATGTTGCACTTGAAGCGGGGAATATATTATTTTACTGGCCACGCAAAGAAAATAAGTGACCGTAATACCTTGAATAAATCGACGGCGGCCAAATAATCTGCACCCATCTATGTTTGCTTATAAACATTTAAAAGATCGCCCGTATGAGGAAGACTCTTCCCTGCTTGCAGCGAACAGTTATCTGCCGAATTTTTTACCATGGCCAAAGTCCTCAGGGCCCTTCGTAACGGCTGCCGTTTGTAGATTTTTAGCCACTTGGACGTTTTACATATACCGGTGCCAATCACTAAATGATTCTGAATTATTTATTTGACTCATTTGTGAAAAACTTGACAGCCTCGGTATAATTAGAATCCACACCAGCAAGGGGAAGACTTTATTGCAGCCAACGCTGTAGCCACTTCGGCTATGAGGTCCACCAGACCAAGTCTAAAAAGCCGAAATAAGGTGAGCAGAGCAGGACTTTTGCTCACCTTTCAATATGACAGCGAGGTAGACCGGGAATTTGCCGACACCCTATCGCGTGGCAGGCACGCAGGAGCAGTTAAGCAAACCTTCCGTGCCGTTAGAGTGTTGGTGCCCTAGAATTTCGCTCTCTCTGCGAATGTCTGCTTACTTTCCATCGCAGAGAGGAGGGGCTGACTTAATTTAACAGTCAAGTCAGAGTTTTAGAGGTTTAACTATGACTGGAATTAACATGCTTTGGCGGGTAAAGCTTTTCCGTACTTCTCAGACTGCCTGAGTTTGAGTACGTGCGTAATTGATTTTCCAAGACGATTCCTATCACTAGATGTCAAGATAAAACCGCTCTTATAACAAAACTTAAGTCGGAGCCTAGTAAAGCAGCTTGTCTTCAGTCGGTCATTCTAATCCGTTCGGCACAACGAATCAAGGGGAGGATGACTGGGCATAAAAAAGTGCGCAAAATGGCCAAAAAGCGGCTGGCTGAATGCAACTGCTGTTTACACTTTAAGCCGTGGAAGCCAGCTTTGGCCAGATCCAAACTTTCGACGATTTTTCCCCATGGATGCGCTTGCATAAGAAGTTTACCCAATTTGTTTACAGATTTTGCGTACGAAACCGAATCTGGCGGCAAATATAGTGATTTTTTATTCTTATTTTGGACTAACGTTTGTTTATCCGAGGGGAAGGAACATTGAAGAACTGTCTTTTGTATTGCACGCTATGCGGAACGGTTCAAAGAAAAGGGTAACGTCCCGATTTATGTGGCGTTGTAGGACTTTCCACTCACGGTTCAGTCAGTCTTATTTCACAAGTATTAAGGATCGTACAACTTGATGATAGGTCACGCTAAAAGATTTCAGTTTATCTCCGAAGAATACATAAGCACGCCCCAAATTACAGTCTTTTGGCAGAGAGACTAATCCACCAGAATACATTAAGCACAAAGAAGCTTACTGAGAATTCTGATGAGATTGTTTTTAGTGACTTCGTAACCATTTTTCGCACCTTTTGAGAGCAGTTTTGTTTATTGAAATTACTTAATTGAATTGCAATCATTAGGCTACTGTTTTCGTTGTTTGAGTTCACATCATCTTCCTGCAGTGTGCTGGGAGCTTGCTAAACCTACAGCATAGTTAGTGGCATACAACGGGACGATAAGATAATTTTGGATAACGTGGCGTGCTGATGATCGTTCAGTTTTGGAGTTAGAGACTGTCTGGGTTTTACGATTATTACAACCCTCGATAGCGTCTGACCTGTCCATTTTGAGTGAATTTGTTGGACTTCAAGGGCCTACTTTTGTCAAAACACAGCTTTTGATATTGTTCATTTTCTGACCGAATGCAGAATATGAACAGTTAAGTGGCGTGTACCAACATGCAATTGATATTCGTGACAAGTAGGACATTTCGCAAACGTTAATCTCAAAGCAGATGACTGTAGTGATGTGACATCTAATGTGCATTTTAGATGTGATAATCTCTTTCGGATGTTTGATTAAGTATTTTCCACTTTGCTTACTAGTTAGTTGCCTGTTTATCCAGAAAATAATGAAACGGTCTCCAGCAGTGTTACTTTGACTTATTGTATTTGTACAGTTCTCCGTCAAAAACCTTAGACTGAATGTCACGTCTGTGCGGCAGTAACATGTTTAACATGTGGAAACAGAATGTAACATATTTTGGTTTTAAATGCCTTAATTTCCGCGCCGCAAACTCATGGAAACGGAAATATAATTGACATATTAATGACTGTCATGCCGGCAGTTCGCTACTTCATATTTTTTGCTGTTATTTAAGTGACTTCCAGCATGTAATTAAAATTAACTTTTGCTTGGAGAACCTCTCTACCATATTTGACAAGCTTAGGCAACACATCACCGTTTTCGAAAGCTGCTTTCGTTGTATAGATCGCAGTAAAATTCCTTTAATTCGCCTTAATGTGGATTTAGCTGTAAAATGACATCGTCTCATGAACGATAATGCTTTGATTTTTCTGCAAACCATCACGAAAAATGACAACACTGATTTCCATCTAGAGAAAATCCGGAGAAACTGTGTATACCCAGGTTTCAGCATCGCGGATTGATGGCGACACACTTTACAGTATGCTCACGTTCACGGTCTCCTTTTAATACCGTAGAGAAATTGATGATTTTCCCTACGCGGAAAATAGACGGCTTGTAGTTTGGAAACCCTGGATGCAAGTGTAACGGCGGGTCGGGTTCAAAATTATTAGGGAATTGGAAGAGTTTTTGAAAACCGAATTATACTCTTCCTCCGAGCATGAAATAGGAAGAAGACATAATTTTCTACCGAATGAGCAAAAGAATGAGTATTTTTATGCGTGTTTTCCACGAAATACCATTGAATCTTTAAGAGCATCGAAATTCAATGAGAAAAATGCACGCTAATTAAGTAGTCATCTTTCAGGGTATAGTTTTTGCATGCAGTTGTAAAGAACTCCGTTCGAAAGCCGGCATGCTGAGGTAACTGAATTATTATGGAATTGTGCTGCACAATGATTAGTTCTACAGCCCTACTCAGTTAATCTTTGAGAAACGGAAACTCGTTTCGGAATTTCGGTTGACATTTCATGAGTTAGCCCACCTACTATATATGAAATTTCCTACAAAATCTAGACACACTGTGTTTCAACAAAAACATTATCTCTGTTTCACGGACCTTCACGAAATACTCGTTAAGTTTCTATGATCAAGTTGACTGCTGACCAAAAACTACCGCCCACCCACATATTCTACGGATAACTCCCCTTTCGGCTATAATTAGAGGAGGCTCCAAAGCAAAACGTAAACGCCCATCTTCACCCTGTAATCAGAATAGATCAGCTAACGTCATTCTCGCGTGGAAGGAGTGTAATTCGTAATACGTAAGCTGAGAAGCGTAAGTGGTTCCCGACTAGTTATCTCATAGTCTAGAGCACTCACATCAAGCTGATCTTTTTGCGGAGGCTGCTGGCCTGAACATTGGTGGGAACACTGTTGCAGCTGAGAGTGTCGATCTGTCGTAAAATCTTTGTTGCAGCCAAGTGGGCACAGCATGAGTCAGGCGTGCAAGGTGGGAGGGGGTGGGGGTTGGAAATACATGAATCACCAACTGTCCATCACCCTAGACCTCCTGTGACAGACCAGACGCACCTCAGTTGATTGACGGGAAGACCCAGGCACTGGGTTACTTGTTAGGTAAACACTGCTGGAATGACGGGAAAAAGAAGGGTGACAAGACGGGGGAAGTCTGCAAAGCCAAGCTCACCGTTTCAAGCGACGACGAAGAGCAACCCCAGAGATAATATCAGCACTAATCGATGCACATTTCTCGCGAAGCCTTAGGAGACTGGAATTGTGTGCCGCCAGCTCTTTTCTGTTTTCAGATAAACAGACTGCAGATCAGGAAGACACAGAACTCCCGGCCAGCCTTGACTCTAACCCTGACCTTAGACCCGCCCTAAGCCCTAATCCCAAACCTGCGGTATGGAGGGCACCTATTCCCGTGTCTCACCGATATTTGGTAGGTGTAACAGTACCGTTACTAAGATCCTCCCTAATTATTTGAATTTTGATGCTGCGTGTAAGAAGACAAACTGTCGGCGGAGAGTTCACTGCGATGCAATGTCCAAGATATCGCCATCCCACCTCACCAAGAACACATTTTATTTAGGTGAAACAGAAGGAGTACCCCAGTCTCGCCGTCGGCTCAGTCAACTGACGAATTTCAGGCCCATCCGATATTTACTGCTTCATTAAGATTAATCTATAACAACATGCCCTATTCACTGGGATGTGTAAATGGGCCGAATGAGATCAATATCCATGCGCATTCAAAATACGACCAGAAACTGATAACCTTGCAAAGGTTCCGAGCTATCTAGACGGTTTGACTTCTAAGCCCTAAGTATTAAACGTGATCTGATCCAGGGATTGGCAATTAGAGAGCGGCGTATCTGCTATCCTGAGACTGCTGAAGCAGAACTTCAGCAGCTGCGGGATATACTCCACGAGAACGGATACTCAAAGAGATCTAACCTTTGAAATAAAGGGAACGCACAGCGAAGCCCACTATGACAACTGCAGAAAAAAGACTTATCTATAAGACTGCCTTTTCCGGGGACGCAGCAAACGATATAGTAAGACGACGCCTGAAGACTGCTACCACTAGAATTTTCCCCGCCTCAAAACTACGTCTATTTTTCACAAAATCTGCCCCGCTATATTTGGGAGGTAAAGACCGATTGCCGTTGTGGGTCAAATGAATGTGCATTTACTCATTCACTTGCTCCCTTGAAGCGGAATACGTTGGCCTTACGATGAGACGCCTGGAAAAGATAGTACACGAGCACATACCGGCCTGGCTAGGCAGAGGTGAGAACAAATCAATTTCGAGTTCTATTCTCGCACATCTTGTCGATACAAATCACCAAGTCAACGCTAAAGAAGCCTTTGAAGTTGTCTACCAGACACCAGCAAGCTTCTCAAGAGGTCTACGCCAACTAGTGCTAGCTACAGTCAAGGCAGTGGCTATACGGCTATCGAATCCAGTGCTATATTGTCAGAAGACGTTGATACAAGCACTCTGTCATCCGTGGCCAACACTGACTCCAGATGATCATTGCACGCCGCCACAACCTCCTGATGGCAATGATGTGTGCTCAACGTTATCGACTTACAAAC
>CACRXP010000283.1:288274-306628 GCA_902702965.1 Spirometra erinaceieuropaei
TCTGCAGTCCTACGAAGCCACTTCCGATTCCACGGGCAAAGGATGCCCTGCCAATGCACGCCACGTCAAATTGTGTTTATGAATTCACATGCACTTGCGGATGCAAGTACATTGGGCGAACGCAAAGGCAGTTGGCAGCCAGGTCCATTGAGCACGTGCCCAAGTGGCTCCTAGCCAGCTTTGCCCAAAACCCTGACCTTGCTGTTTCTGCATCGATTTTCTGCACGAATTCAAATCTGTTGTATTGTTCTCACTCGTTATCTCTCTTATGAAGCGACAGGAAGCAGCTGAAGAGGAGTCGCAAAATTTTTTGGTACCAATAAATTCTGCCGTTCTTGCCTACTTCAACTCATGAAATGTCAACCAAAATTTCGAAATGCGTTTTCGTTTCGAAAAGATAAATTAAGTAGTGTTGTAAAACTAATCATGATGGAGCATAAATCTAAAATGGTCCAGTTACGTCAGGGTGTCGGCCTTCAAAATAACTTATTTTCGGCTGCATGCAAGTTCTATACTCTGCAAAAATGACTATTTATGTAGTATGCAATCTTCTCATTGATTTTCGATGCCCTTGAAAATTCAATTGTATTTCATGGAAAACATGCATAAAAATATTTATTATTTTACTTATTCGGTAGAAAATCACGTCTTCTTCCAACTTCATGCTCAAAAGAAGAGTATAATTCGGTTTTAAAAAGTTTCTAATTGTGAGATTTTTTAATACCGTTAAATGACCCTTCATGAAACGTCATGTATCTGCATTTACGAATGTGGCTTGTAAAGTTAACAATATTGCTCAAATCCACTGCTTAATTCTATGAACCTCATACGGTATCCTCTTAACACCGTAGAGAAATGCATGGTTTTCCGTACACGGAAAATATACAGCTTGTAGTTTTGAAACCCTGGATGCAAGTGTAACAGCAGGTCGCGTTCAAAATTATTCGTGAATTAGAAAAGTTTTTTAAAACCGAATTATACTCTTCTTTTGAGCATGAAATTGGAAGAAGACGTGATTTTCTACCGAATAAGTAAAATAATAAATATTTTTATGCATGTTTTTCATGAAATATAATTGAATTTTCAAGGGCATCGAAAATCAATGAGAAAATTGCATACTACATAAATAGTCATTTTTGCAGAGTATAGAACTTGCATGCAGCCGAAAATAAGTTATTTTGAAGGCCGACACCCTGACGTAACTGGACCATTTTAGATTTATGATGCATCATGATTAGTTTTACAACACTACTTAATTTATCTTTTAGAAACGAGAACGCATTTCGAAATTTTGGTTGACATTTCATGGGTTAGCACATCTACTGTAGTAAGTTGGCGAAATGCAAGAAAACACAGAAATTGTTTGGATTACTGCTGATAGTCTTATCGTACTAATTCGCATCGCAGCAGAAATGAGCGTGTTTACCAAAAAATAAACAGAAAGCAAACTGCAAAAATAACAGATTTTGATTAATGGTTTGAGGTCCGGGGAGTAAGTGTTGCTGGCAGTGTAGTGCCTGCAATGGTTAGGAAATGGGTGTCAAGATAAAATCGCATATGATAAGATCCACAGTCTACTGACAGTGAAGTCCTTCACACTACCGTTGCCTAAGCCAAGCAGTAACCCAAAATGAATGCTCCACCTTGACAACAAAGCAGTTGGGTCAAATTGGTAGGGCTTCCACAAATCTCTGCAAGGAATAAGCCTAGTAAGGCTGTGCAAGTGCTTCGTCCAAGGTCGTCAGAAAAAAACCCACATCAATTTCGTTAGATCTTCAAGGTCGAACAATGCTTTCGACATTGAGTTGAGGAGTGCATTGAAGTTCATCGACAGTACTGTTCGCACAGTAGCAATAAAACAGTCAGGGAATGCTTGGATGAGATGCGACCCTTTTCCTTCCTCGATCCCGGTACCAGACTGCATTTTTCGACACGGCGATCCCTCAATTATGCCATTTCTCTCACTATGCTTTCTGCTATTTATACCTTTATGCTAAATGATGAATGGTTTGTCAATCTTTTTGCAGTGCAGTAGGCTTGAGTGAAAAATTGCGAATTTCAGTCTCCTAGTAGGAGTGCGATTTCATTTAGTAGGATGAGTATAAGTAGTATGATTGTCGTCAAGCATAAACGGGCAGGATCAGCAGAGAGACGTAGTTTGACAGTAAGTAGGAAGCTGAATCTAGGCAGACAGTCGATTCTGCCATCCGAATTTGCCATACAGACACTCTTCTTTCCTTTCATATCGGACTACCCCTTTTTGCAGAACTGTCAAGAATAATTATTTTGGACAGATTGACTGATTAAACATAAGTCACGCAACTCGCACATACTGAGAGGTGTCCAAAATGAGACGTTTCATCATTATCCTCGTCCACATCACCACCACTGTCACCATCCTCAGTACCTCCTCGAGTATAGAGAATATTTTGACAGTTGCCATCAGGGACTGACTGGTTGGGGGTCCAGAGTGTAACAACAAAATTTGTATTCTCAGACGTTTGCGAGTATGCGGTGTCAGCGGCACGGTTTGGCCTCTTCACCGTGTCTTGACGGCGTCGCCATTTCATGCCGCGACGAATTAAACCAAACCCCGAGACCCGCACCAGTTTCCGACATCCACTGTCCTCCCCTCCCTCCCCCCCACGCGTCACCGCGCGAACAGAAACGCGCTTCTCGGGTAGCCCACCAACTCGGACAGAGCCTGAGATGTAACAAGACGGCTCGCAGGGCTGCCGTCGCCAGGTTTGCTTTTCGTTCATCAACAGCGTTTGTTGGTTTCATACTGCAGAGTGATTCACCTTGCATGCGTGTCGACTGGCAGGCCGACCCCTTCCGCTGCCCCACCCTCGAACGAAGCCAGAGAACCAGACCACACACACACACCCACGCGCTCAAACCTTCACCCACAAGACCCGACATACGTTAAAGCTCTTCTGTCATCGTTTTTCTGCTGCATTTCAGCTTCTGTGGCCATCTATCTGCATCTTTTGGTCTTGGGAGAGTAGACAGGCAAGAGATCCTGCATCTCCCAGTCTAAGATGGTCGCCCGAGGTGTATTGCCATCGTTGCGTCAGATACTAGGGCTTCGAGCTTAAACAAGCGTCTGAGAATTTTCTGAGCTAAGCCTCCCCCTCCTATGTTCCTCACATAGAATTTAGAAGGTACAAATTAGTGGAGTTTTGAGACGTCGACAACCAATCGTTTTCCCTCAAGCATTTACGGCCTCCTAATCGAGCGTAGTTTCTGTGAGTTCTCAGGTTCTCTCTGATCGTGATGAGAATAAAATAGTTTAGGTCATCTTTTTACGTGCCTGTGTCTTCGTTTGCTTCCGTAAAGTAGCAGACCAACTCGATCCCTTTGTAAGGGCATCATAGTTTTGCCACGAACAAACGAATCAAGGACAGGCTCACACCATGCCACGGCATGCCCACTCAGAGCGAGTCGTTGGGTGGATGTTGATAAACACCTCGAGTGATTGATCCGCTGTCGAAACGCTACTCAAAGTCCATGAGGTAACACGCTTTTACGACTGTAGAGGCGACAACTACCCGCTTTGTGCATTCTGTCCGCTAGGCACAGAATGACTTCCCCCCAGTTTCCTGCAATGGGTATTTGACCTCCCTCCCTACGGTATTCGCTATCACCCCTTCCCATCCCAGTTAATGAGAATACCAATTATTAATTAAGTAGTTTATCTCTACCCAGAACTCCTTGTGTCCCATAAACCAGTGTTCTGATTTATTCCGAAAATTAGGTTATTTACGCATCCGTGGTGGTTTAATGATTAATTAATGGAAAAAGATCACGTTTTCAATTGCATCGTTGTTTTGTTAACCAGGAATACCTCGGGGCAAGTAAATCCTCCTAAATCCAAGACAAGTTCATTTTGGTCCCGTCTGTGGTCTGTGATCCACATGCAAGAATTCTGACGGAAACTGTTTCCAGCTGTTCATTCTGGGTGTCCTAAACCTTGTTACTTAATTTTTTACCACATCAGTTGGGCTGATGAGAAAGGTAAACTGTAAGCAACAACTCAGTTTATCTCAATATATCTCCCATTAACAAACTTTGAAAACATCACCAGACATGAAAAGGGAAAATAACTATCATAATACCTCAAATAGAATGCCGAATTTTGGGTCACAGAAGACGTTGAATGTTGTACTCATTAATTGAATTTAGGCCTAAAAGACTAATTTTCGGACTGCCTAATCATCATCTTACAGATTTACGAAATAAGACAGTCATGTAGTCAGAGAATTGTCGTCGGAGCGGCAAAGGTGGGGTACGACACTCCCAACCAAACACAGTCTATGCCGTAATTCTTGATGTAGAATAAAAGGAGGCGTACGATGAGCCGCATGAAATAGACTCGTTTAAAATGGGATACTATCAAAGTCGAAAAGTCCCTTACCACTCTTTCTGTACTTGGACTGGCTTTCGAGGTCTGATATGTGCAGTTTCCCCCTACAACATTTAAGTACAGCCATTATGGGGGCGTTTTCTTAGGTGTGGACTTTGTGCCAACAAAATAGAAATTTTGGCAGTAACTGTTCTACTAGCGCCATTTTTACGACGACGATTAATTATAAGCAAACAGAATTTCATACCTTTATAGTTAAACCATGCGGCCGATAACTCTTTAGAGGGAACTATTCGAACTATTCTCACTCGGTGACTGCTACTGCCAGAAGGGTGTGTAATGTCTTTATATTTAATAGTCAGTTTTTTTCTCGGCCTTGGATAGTCCCAATTTTACTTTATAGAGACATTCCCCGGACCTATTCAGTCCATCATGGGCATAAAACGTTACTGTAAATGGACATTTACAGTCGAGAGGAAAAAGATATCTCTTTTATAGTCTTCTGAAATAAAAAAAAAATAGGGAGAAACAATTTTCTCTGCTTTATGGTCAGTCAATTGGTCATGGTAATAAGTAAAAATTAGAACTCCCGCTTGACAAAGTGAAATGGTACGCTGAACGATCGCTGGATGCATAGATCTCAAACCTCTCGTTTTCCAAATAGAACAGTTTATTCGGAGGCTAAATTATCGTTTTGCATCCGAAAACATAGCATGGTATTATCGTCAACAAGCATGAAATTCAACATGGCTGGAAACGGATTCAAGCAGACCAGTTGCCTGGTTTATCAAATTTTGGAAACTTGTCATCGTGCGACTTTGTTGTCAAATCAAATTCCCCACATACACTTGGTGGTCCAGAATTCACTGACCTTAGGAAGCAGGAAGCTCGATCACTGGGACAAAAGTTTTATTCTCCTGACAGTTGTAGCATCAGGCACGGGGCGGCGTTTGCACACGAGCCGCAGTATTTAATGGAAGCAGTTGTCCTAATTAGCGGCTCCAGCATCCATCGTAGACGGTTACAATAACTTGGCCTGATACTGGTTCTGATACCAGAAACAGTCACGAATGGAAGAGAATATGTGAATCGCAAGTTCTTGTTTAAAAGAAGACGAAAACATGATCCCTGTGACGGTAGATTTATTGGCCTTAGCTTTCGAATTCGAACTGGAGTTCAGCATCAGTGACTGCTAGAGTGCAGCAACGTGTGAGCATTTATATCGTCGGGCCGTGAGGGGGGAGGGGGACTACGTCCGTGGCTAGGTCTGGTTTGTGCTGCCTGGCCCACAATGGTCCCCGGCGTGGTGACGCCGTTTGTACTTCGCGGCGATGTGAGCTGCGCTACCTGGCTGCGTGGGCGGAGAGTGTGATAACACGCAGGAAAATCAATGTGTCTATTGATAGCGTTGGTGTCCGACACCCACGCTTCCAACAGTTCTCGCCCCGTCTTCTTGTCGGCTCGCGCCAATATCCGCGTGTTGGCGAAGTCGAACTCATGGCCTTCCTCTAGCGTGTGAGTGGCGACTTGAGATAGTGGGTCACCTCTCCTAACGGCCCGCTTGCGCTCAAGTATTTGTGAGTTGAGACATCGTCCCGTTTGGCCTGTGTAGTGGAAAGGACTGTTATGGCACGGGATTTGATAGACTACGCCCGACTGCTCACCCGTGTCCAGCCGACCCTTCATTTTCATGATCCTGATACGCAAGGTAGCCGCCGGATGATGGGCTATACTCACGCCTATCTCTGCTGCAATGCGTTCTGTGGCCTCGGACACATTCTTTATGTACAGTAGGGAGTGCCAAATTGTTGGTGTCTCTCCTCGGTTTGTCCGTCGTGGTTGCGTGCATATGCACCCAGTTCGAGTTCGAAGGCTCAGGCCAATAAATCTATCGTCCCAGTGATCGTGCCTTCATCTTCTTTTAAACCGGAAACAGTGTTAGCCCATGCACCCCCGCATAGCTAGTTACTCCTACCAGACAGTCTCCGCGCAGAATGTGGCGGGGTTAGGTCATCACGTTAGTTGGTGGACTGCGGGCGGGTGACCCATGGCAGAACCTACTCGCGGCCCACGCAGCCATCACCTCTCACGACCTCGTGGAAAGTGAATGTGCGACCAGTCCTGTAGAGTGAGCTGTGACTTGGAAGCCGGGATCATTTGTCCTCACTACTGACGCGTGCTCAGCTATCGGAGTCCGAATGAAGCATCCCACTCCTTTAGAGTGGTTGGTTTGACCGCAACTGTAACGAATCCATTTAGTATCTCCGGCCACTCGTTTTTTGGCCTCATTGCTTTGCGACTGATGGCTGCCTGTGGTCTGGATAAATCTCTAACTCCAAGGGATGTCAGAGAGTGGTTGATGATTTCCAAAACTCTCTTGAAAGACGGAAGCGCCCGCGTAAATTTGGATCCGGTGTAATTTTCTTTCTCACCTCGTCTTTCTATGCACTGGTTTAGGGAGTTGCACTGAAAGCCACTCGCTCTGAGCATTCATCAAAGGTACTGTAATTAAGCAACAATGTCCCTTGGTTTACTGTAGTACATCGTCTTAACAGACCGGTATAGGCCACTAAGAGACTGTGCTTATGGTTGATGATTGTTTTTGGAGCTCCGTGCATCGCATCTGTCGCCTGCGTGACTACTTTGGATTTTAGAAAACCACAATCATTGCGGCGGACAAATACATCAAGAAAGACCAGCTGGTTGTTTATTTCTTCCTCCATCGTAAACTGAATATCCGGGAAGACGGCGTTGAGGTGTTCTTTGAATGCAAACAACTGTCCTCGTTCTGTAGTGTTGAATGACCAGCTAGAGCAGCAAAACTGTTCGTAGGACCAGCGTCTGTGAGCCAAATTGCCGAACAATTACCACACCACTAATCAATACGAATGACGAAATTGCGATCATTAACGACTCGGATTCAGGCAATACAACCAACCAAGTGCAACAATCTACGATAAAGGCTGGAGCTGCCTATTTCGGAAAATATGATATGCAGTAGAAATACCATTCTTCAAATACTGCAGCTCTTGTGCAAACACTAGTCTTTCCCGATGCTGTCTTTGATAATGAATGGGAGTGGGAATCCGAAAAGTCAGGAGAGTCAAACTCTCGTTCCAGCAATTATGTCTCCTTCGCCTCAAATAACTATTGGTACTCACATTTTCGCTCGTCTCTGGCCTTGCCTTTCATGCTTTTGTGGTTAAGTTGCAGGTTATTTCGTCCTTCGGGAACTATTGGCTCGAAGACAGGAATAATTAATTGCTCCTGGGTTATTGGAGGATTACGGTCACCTCTCCAAACGCTATCCAGCTTCTTCGTCTGAGCGGCAGGGTCCTTATACTTCATACAGGTAGTAGTTTTATTTTAGTTAGATTAAGGGGTGCCAGTTAAGGCGTATTTTCTGTCAGTGGTAAACTTTTCCTCCAAAAGCTCATTATGAAAGGCTTCACTTGTAGAACAGGTCATGACACCGGTCTCAAGGGCTGCTGCGGTTTATTAGGGTCAAATTTCCATTTATGTGTAAACCAGCTCCCCATCTGATATCAGTTCCCATTGCTAAGGCCGTTGGCCCTCCTTTCCCCTTTCTCGGCTGACCATCCCGACTTCCTTCTGCACCTCGATGACGCTAACACAAGTAATTCGACATCAGTTTGTTCGTGAGTCGTGCATTCACGTCAAACTCCTGTGCCAGCTTCCTTATGCGCCGTCAGAATTTGTCCTCAAAAGCGACCGCCTGTGTCTCCTCCAGCCTTTTTTATGACTTTCGAACCTCTCCACTCCTATGTGGACATTTTCCAAGTCGGCTAATAAGTCCTGTCTCACGTGACCAGACTACTTTTGACGTCAAACGCTGTTCGGATTGGTATTAGGGAATCTCGAGGCCGGGGGGGGGGACGTGAAGTCTTTACTTAGTGTTCTGCTCATGCCATCCTTACTGAACAGAGGCACGTAAGTGATTTTGCACTCTGACCCCACAGCAGGAATTTGGGTTTAGAATTGGTCGACTGACAACCACTTTTGACCAACGATATATTAAAACAAGTTGACTGGCATGCGCGGGAAGCCTTGTCACATGTTCATGGATAAACGGGGGTGTGTGGGGCGGGGACTTTGTTCTTATCTCATAACGCGTTCTGCGTGCCACAGTAACAACTGTGGATCCATAAAACATTAAGAAAAAAATTCGCGGTGACACTGTGCCCATAGAGCCCTAGCTGACCAATTCGCACAGTTCAGGTGCGTGTGACATAGCCCGTGTCACAGGCAAATACCGGGTGCAGAGAAAATCTAGAGACCTCTCCCCCTCCCCTTAAATCTCAGGCTGGCTTCGAGACGCAATTTGTTTCTTATTAAGACAAAGAACCATAAGAAAAGACGAAACAAATCCTCCAATCCTACATCAACCTCGTGCTGTCCTAGGTCCTGAGCATGGGACGGTAAATCATCTGCGCAGTTGACGGCAGTCGTCTTCGGTAAATCCGAGCCAGAACTGAATAATTAAGTGGGTTCTAAAGTCCCCTAGTATATCCACAGCCGCGACTGTTTGACCACGTTAAGCTGTTTGTGCTGTCCAGAGCGAATGCGACATGACCTTGCGCTCTCACATGACTTCAGTCTGGCTTATATATAGTGTTTAGAAAGCATGCGCACAATTTTAAAATTTACATAAAAACGGATACGTATTTTCATGATTGAAATACCAAAAGTTCGAAACGTTCAAAGGGTTCGCCACCAGTGCAGTTTGTACCTTTCAAAATTCAGCAGCATTCTAGTCGCTCTAATACATAAAGTGGCAGTCGATGGCTGCAGCGCTGTAGGCCCAATTCCTCGTGCTACTGATATGGGGACTAGGTAGCACTCGTATTTCAGCTTGAAGTTCTTGAATGTTATTCCTTAAAAGTGTTGAAGGAAATCCACTGTCTGCCAAAACATCCCCTGAGGATCGAACCCTTCTAAATTTTGCGGTTGAATAAACGGGAAACTATTTTCAATTACTCCTTTTCACGAGGCACTGTATTATTGCACGGGGGTTATTACTAAAAACAGAATCAAGCTTTTGTTGCATTGGAAAGTATCTGCTTGTCTTACCACGCTTTATTTTCGGTCGAGTAGAAGACTGGGTTGTTGACAGGAATGAAATGACTTCGAAAGAAGACGCACACAGTCTGCTATCCGAGATAAAGTAAAATGATCTTGGTCAAATAATAAAGGAACCAGCAGAGGAAGTGGTTGAGACAATATGCAGGAATCCTAACTTGCCGCAAGGCTTTAGCCCATCGAGTTTGTACTTTCAGCGAGTACACTGTCATGGATTTAGAGTACTTTTCAGTGTAGTATATTTTTGACAAACCCCTAGTTAACGTACATTTTCTGGCAAATATACATTTGCAGGGGTATATGGTTGGTACAAAGCAGGTCGGTAAAAGTGCATGGGGCAAAACCTAACCTCAGTATGGAAATGAAGTAAAGGCGAGATCAGTTGGTACGGCAAGGTTTGCCTTTTCAAATTCCAAATGAATTACATGGTGTGGAGTTCTTTATGTTGATCCAGTTGTTCCAAAATATATTATTATAGTAAGACTCCACGATTTTACTGATAGGATTCGTTTCCATCCCGGATGTTTGTACCTGAGTTGGATAAAGCTGAAAACGATATAAAACCGGATTTTAACTACCTTTGCATCGAGCCACTTTAGGCTATCATTTCACATATCAGACGTATTTCGTGTTAAGTGTCATTAATGAGATGAGAAATTATTGTGAGTTTTCTTATCCGTCAGCGACCATACCACGTAGAATGCACCGGTTCCGTCCGATTGCCGAAGTTAAGCTACGTTGAACCTGGCTAGTACTTGCATGGGAAACCAGTTGAGTGTGTAGGATGTTGCTGATATCTCAGATTTTCCGCATCAGTTGGCTGATTGGCTTGGACAGTGGAGAGAGGTGCCTGAGAGAGGGAGGAAAGAGTGAGGTCGTATCTCACAGCACATATTCCGCACCATAAACAATCTGACGCGCTCGAATCTATCAGGTTGTGCCTAAAAGTCATGGCTTAGAAGGCTCCTAATTGACGGGATTTCCGATCCTCATGTGACAACGGAGAGTCGGACTGTAATAGCGCCTTCTTAAAGTGGCCTTTATGTGTTTTGGTGGCACACTTAGGCGCGGGCTTACGCTGTTCCAGCCACCTGCGTCCTTCCCTACCTAAGGTCTTCTTGACTCTATCTTGACACCTTGCCCAGGTTTGTGGGGGCGGAGAGAGTACAGTATATGCTGCACCAGTCCACTATCACTAGAAATTAACTTGCGCACAAGTTGCCCTCCCTGCGCTAGCTCTTCCGTCGGGGCATACGAGAACATCGTCGGAAACTGCGGTCGAACTCTGGTGTGTTTATTCGGATGGCTACTTGTAAGGTTCCGAAAAAATATGGCCGTAAGTTGGCCTTTCTTCCTGTTTGCCACTGTGGACTGCTGTGATGGTTGGGACACTTGAGCCGCTTTGTGTCTGACGCTTCGGAACTAGATAGTGGCGTTGCGATATCTGAGGGCTGCATTTGATATTACTCTCGCAATTTCACTCTCAGACTCCCTTCGTTGCTTACCTGAGTGAATTGAATAAACGCCATGTGAATTGTTGATACATTCTCACACAAGGCATTTTATAGGTTTGGCACTATCCCCCCCTGAGGAAGGCAAAGCTCTGCACTAAATCACACGCGACTGATAAAGTGGTAGTGCGCGGGAATATTCAGCCCCGTTTTATACGTTATCCTGCGCCAAATTCCTGGGGTAGGCTAGGTCTAGGGTTAGGTTTGGCATTAAGAGGACCTGGGACATGATTATGAGGGTTGGTTTTGGGGTTAGGGTTTAACTCGGGACACTGTCTAATTCAGCATCATAACCACCTGAGACGCCATCTGCTGCCCTCAGGAGGCTGCAGTAATTACGGCGACTTCTACGTGGGTGGGCGGTAGCGCAGTCTGTCAGATTGAGCACATGCATTTACAACGTCAGACTTAAGTGAGCAAACCCAATATATTCGCCATCCATTAACATCGACTCAGTTGTGGAAAAGTTCTGTAGACCGCTTACGTGAGTGACTTGCTCGCTGTCAAACTGTTGGGAGTTTTGCCAAATCGACCCCTCGTTTCTCGGCGAAAGTTATCGCAGGAGCACCTGCAGTAGAAGGGGTCCTTAATTCCGTGTTCAATCGTTGAAACTTTGGAGTTATCTTCTGGTCACTGCCTGCTCACTATCATTGTTTTTGTCGAAACTGGCTACGTTTTTGTGAAAGCAATATTTTTTACTGGCTCCGACACTGTCTCAAAATGTGTGATGGGTTCGCGTGAAGTAGACAGGTGTCACATATTGGAATGCATTATTTATTTGCTTTACCCGAGGCGCTCTAGACTATAATTTTTTTTCATCAAAAGGAAGTAGAACCCGGGTTCCTTTGTTAAAAAGACTAGTGCGTATTTTCAGCATTCAGTCTTCGGGCATAGTAGCTTTGTTGAGCAAGACTCTAACCATACGGGCTAAGTAACAGGCCCAAAAGCAGTATGCCGTGAGCTTTGTTGATGCGCATACTGAGCTGTTGTGAATGTCAGTCATCTTTCTCGGACTACTGGCAGGATTTAGGGCGAGCGGTGATTTATTAGTTCTACCAAGTGTAGTAACGGTCTTAAAACTGGAGCATTCGTTTGCTTTTTCTGACAACCGTCCCGCAGCTCATGACTGAAATTACTAATAATTCCCTCGAACTTTGCCCGAGTTTAAATTTCTCGAACTTCTTTAACTTTTAAGCACATCTCAAATTTCCGTTTGTTCGCAGTAGTAAGTGAGAATGAAGAAGGATATAACGTCAAAACCCCACTCTACGTCGTTTTTGCATAAGCCTAATATGTATTCCAACACACATGCAGTGGTGGAGACCATTAAAGTCAGAAGGCCTGTGGTGTTAGGCTGCGCGTACCGGTTTCAGGATACGACTGTTGGCCTGGATGAAAAAAATCGTCAAAGCCAGAAAAACCAATGTTTGTATTTGCGGTTGGCATGAGTTTTAGTCCCAGTTCTGGTTGCTAAGCTTAACTTCCCTATACATTCATTACCGTTTACGTGTCAAAAAACCGTTTTCCTATTTCCGTGCTCAGACGCCCACCTGCATAAGTCACATAAAATAACCGAAGTCTCCTGGCTATATGGAGGGCTAACAGCCTTCAAATACGATTAGTACTCTCAGAATAGGTATCTGTGACTATCTCCGTTAATGGGTTCCCGTGAGAATCCCAAACGTCAAGTTAATAACCTTTTTCCAGCGATCACATCTCCTGAACTGCTTCCTGCAACTCAACTCTTCGCTTCTATTTGGTGTAGAATCCTTGTGTGAATAGGCCGATGTTAAAGGTCATAGTTGCAAAAACGCATGCGCACATCAGATAACAAGGTATGACTAGGTGCAGAATTTAGGGATAAACTGCCTGTTGATGCATGACGAATTTGTTTATCATGACAAAAGCGAGGAAGTTTTAAAAAAATAGGATAAAAAAAGTCAGGTCTAAAAATCTCCAGATTTTTAGAGCTGTGATAATTCGGCGCATTTGAAAGGTTGAGGCCCTTTGCAGTAAGCCCATAGTAACAAGATGTTACAGGCATCTGCGGAATAGGAGATGGGAGATGAAAACACGAAGGACGGTTTTGCCGCCACCATAACTTGTGAAACAGAGAGGTACCGGGAGCTATAATTCACTTATTTCCTTATTCCCTAGGGATTCTAACAGGTAAATGAATATACATGACTTTCTAGACAGCACATATGCACTTTAGTGGTCTTCTTAACTTTGCCAGCGTTCACCAATTCACGTCGACCTTCCTGTACAAATTACATTGAAAACATCATTGTCCATCCCATTACAATTTCCAATCAGCTTTCTTGAATGTTTCAGCCAACAAGTTCTTCAGGGATTCCCCCAGTTTTAACACCCCGGAATGACAAGCAGCCGGTTAAACCCTACGTTGTCCCTCGATTTACGTTCTTTTACATGCAGGGATCCTCAGAAACAATCACTTTTTTCTACGAATGTTGATCACTTAGGCATTTTCAAACCACAAAAATTTAATTGCTGAAGGGACCCCGCGCCCCTTAATTGAGTGCCGTAATGTTCATTCTCCCCAATCGGGACTACAGGTATTTTCAGACAAGGCTACTTGTGCGATCACTTTTAATGTTGAGGAAAGAGGTTGAGGAAACTTCTTTATATCGGCATTCCCATTTGTCATCCGTTTTTAGGACAGAAACTGCAGACAAAAATAGTTTGGAATGAGGTCTTCCTACAACATTTTCCATGTCTGTGTGACTAACCTGGTAAAATACGAAGCTAGAGAAATCGAGAAAACCCTTTACCGGCAAGGTTATGCAATGGGACCCTCTGTAAAAACTGCAGTCATCTACAATCCTAACGCCAATTGTGGCCATGCCTGTAATGTATGAACCTAATCCTCATTCCGTAAGGCTTTAAGGACAACTCGGACGTAATTTTAACCTTAACCCAAGCCTTGAAACCCTAAAACTCTGACCATAGCCCTAAAACTAACTCTTAAACCCTTGTCCTAAATCAAGGACCCTAACCGTAGTCCCACCCCAGGCCTGGCAACCCTAGTCCTACGAATAACTCCTGCCCCTAACCCTTACCCTAACCCTGAGTCCAATACGTGCAACTTTAACATCAATAATGCTGGTGAAGGTAAAAAGCCGCATATCGCATAAACCCTTTTGCGGCCTATTGCCAGGCAAACCATTATAAACCACACCCATCTAATTAAGATAAGAAGAGAGACTTTTGAACAACCGCCGGAGTGGTTACACACCCTGCCCTCATCCTCTTAACTTTCAGGTACACGGAAGGCCGGTCGATTTAAGGAGGCCAGGCTCATGGCCGTTCTTTTTGAGCGAGATGGTATTTCACAACAATTTTTTTGGCTTTACATCGCTAAACGTTTCGTCATAACTAAAGTAGTTCAAATAAATAAAACAGACCAAGAGATCTGCAGAGAGCTATTTGTTCGTTCGTGAATATTCGTGACAAACAAGAGATGAAGGTTGCCATCAAAAACTGTTTAACGATTTTAAATACTTGATGCGGTATTAAGTTGGCGATTCAAGGGACTTTTCTTAGACCAGCCAGTAAGTGCACCAGGTTGCCCTCAATCATTGAAAAGGTTAAAGGAAGATTGTAGAAATCTCAAGTGTTTTTTACACAACACATGCGCGACACGACTGTGCGGGAAAGTATCCTTTCCTGACGACTGCAAGAATGTATTGATTATCGGTAGAAGACAACTATAGAAATTATACTCCATAGCTGGAAATGCTTGATTGTGGCGATTGAAGGCAAGCGAAAAATGGAAATTGTTGGTCATCCTTACAGGAGTATGATCCTCTGTGTGAAATACACATGTTTTGACTCCTGCGTGACAGACTAAATTCGCCGATTCAAAGTCTTCGTTATATGCCCTATTATTTAGGGATAACAGTTAAACTGGTTTTCGCCGCCCTCGTCATCGTTCGGTAAGGTTCGAGTGAAGGACCCCAAGCATCTGTGGCATACAAAGAATACCTACTATACTTATTTAGGTGGGCTTTAGTCCGACACGATTATTTCGGTTTGGTGTTTCATCGTACAAGGTTGGGTCGTCTGTTGTAGACGGTCTGGTACATTATCTACAATGGATTCGGCTCGGAGAGTTGAGAAACGAACCTACCTCATGAATCGAACTTCACCATCACAGTGAAGACGACGGAGGGGAGGTAAGTTCAAAAAGTGGCACAGCGCCGTCGGTCGGTTTATGAAGCTGATGTATGCACTTATGGTAGTTGGCTGTCACCAGTAGAAAAAAGACTGACCGGGGATTATACTGCCCGCTGCAATAGATCTCAGGTAAGGCCAGAGTCGTATGGAGTACCGGGAATAGTTCTGACCCCAATATTTTCCATATGGCCTAGATTCGGCCACATGTGGCAGACGGTATAGTACAAAAGCTCTTTTTGCATGCGTTTTGTCCTAAATATTGATGAACTGATATTCGAAGCCGAGCATATTGATTTCCGGATAGGAAAGTCTGAGAGCCTTCATTTCACTGCACCTCTCCTATCAGAAAAGACTCATGAAGAGAGGTCTTCAAGCTTAATTGGACACCGCAGACACTATCGCGGAAGGCTAGACCGGTTATGAGACTTCAGCAAAAACTTTGAGCGTGAGTATTTGGCGTAATGCACCCAACAGCGATGATGAGAAAAACAGATGTGTGGCAAGCTCCCCGGCACGACTTCCCACCACCCTAACAAGGCCTGCATACACATGCGCGAAGTTAGCATGAATCAGTAAGGAGTTTCAGTGACCAATCGGTCTCCGGCACTCGCCAGCCTTTTCCCACGAAACATCCACATTTTCACTGTACACAAGAACGTTCTGAGACACGCACACTTTTATGTCAGCGAAGCCGGTCTGCTAGTTTCCCTCCAATTTAACCATTGGTGGTGGTGATGGTGATGTGGCAGTGATGGTGGCTGATAAGACTGCGTACCTCTTCGACAACTTTTACCCCTCCTTCTGCATTCACACGCACTACGGGGGGCTGACGGCAGCTGTTAAACAGGCCTTTTCATGAATTGTCACTGGGCCGCTGCATATCGGCCATGTGCAGGGAACTGGCGCAGCGAGTATTATTCATCTAACTAGAACGGCGCTCAAAAGCCTCAGGCGTTTGACGGAGGGGTGCAGTGTGTGCGCCACAGAAATAAGGCGCCTTCCTCACCAGACCCCCCACCCCCCCACCCCACGTACTCTTCAAAACGTTCTCACGGTTGACCCAGCTTCCACGCGTTTAGCCACCGTTTTTATGTACACATACGTTCGAGTGCGCCTCCGCCTACGTGACTTTGTAGCCGTAGGGGGGTATACCTTAGTAGCAGTGCTGACAATATGGTGAGAGAGAAAGTAAAAAATGTGCAGTCAGTGAAGTTTGAGGAAACTCGCCCTGCAGGGTTCTAGATTTGAGATGATAATCAACGTTATAAGTAGTCCACAAAGTCGCAGGCGACCAAGAGGCATTCATGCTTTCTTCAGTAGGCTGTTCCAGTGAGTCCACTCCAGTATTAATAATCAGTCATTTGCCTCATATGCGAGTAACTATGTATGCTAATTTCTAACAACTCAGTTTACTGGAGAGTGTTGAAACACTAATTTATTAACATGGTTAAAGATAGAGACCGCTGCGAACAAGGAAGTGTGCGAGTGCATGCGTGGCTGACCCACAGTCTCATCGACAGTTGTTCGACGGGATTAGCACTCGAGTATTGAATGAAGGATGGAAGGAAGAGAGTGGGGCTATTACTGGAGAGTCCATTCCCACCACAAATAGATGCATGCCCCACTACAACAAATCCGAGAGTTGAAATATAGCTGAACACGCTAAGAGTTGTGACTTGGAGGGTAGCCAACTGAACTGATAACTCGCTTCTCTCCGTGACGGAGAGTGAGGCCTCAGTGGCCCCTTCTTAATGTAGTCCTTATGACACTTTCCCCCCTGTGAAATCCGAACCCTTTTACAGTAGCTGATACACGGATGGGAACCAGGTCGTGAAGGGTAGGCGTAGGGGGAGGACTTGAAGAAGGAGACACGATCGCTGTGACAAGAGCTTTTTTAGCCTGACGTTTTGGATTCTTGCTCGAACCCATCATCAGAGACAAAAGCAGATACGGGTGGTTCATGCATAAGGGACTGCAGTATTTATAGGAGGCAGTAGCCATGTTACCGCATACCTATGAATATTCACGGCTCCCCCCTTCTTCAGGGATCGTTGCACGTTGTGTGATGGCCGACATTAGCGTCGTTAATTGCTGCAATGGTAACAATCGGGAGATGACACCCAAAAAAATCCGCCTAACCAAAGCAGCATTTCTTACGGGACAGATGGCAATAGGGGTTTTATGCGTGGTGGCTGGTCGGGATGTACGATACTAGCCGACGGAAAGCCTTATTTGAACAGGTGAAGGATCGAAGTTGGTCCGCTCTCCGTTCCGTTATTAGAAAATGGGTCGCCAAAGGCAGTATAGTGGTAACGGACGAGTGGAAGGCGTATAGTCGTCTTCCCTCAGCAGGTTATCTACATTTCTCTGTTAACCACTCAAAGAACTTCAAGGACCATACCACCGGACGGCACACCAAGGCCGTTGAGGCATACTGGAGTAGACTGAAAAGGAAACTCCACGAGGAAGGCCCTGTATATGGTCGAGCTGTGTCGGCTCACATAGACGAAGTATAGTATCGTCTGTGGTTTGGCCTCAATACCATGTCTTTGACAGATGCATGTGAACTGTTCCCGCCCCATGTTGTGCAGACTTATCCTATTTAAAAGAGATTTTGTTTTGTAATAAACTGCCATAATGCGAATGTATGCCGTATATTCAGGTGTACGTACGTAACGATGGGGAAGATTGGTTAACAGCGACCATCGTCCATGTAACCTCTTGCGATGTTCGTTCGGCCAGCACGTGTTAGGCCGTCGCGGAATGTCCAAGTAGTGCATGAAAGTAGGCCTGCAAGCACTGTTATAGCTTGAAGGCGTTTGAGTCCACTGTTAAAGGTATTATTTCTAGGTAACGGACTTTTTTGGGCGCCATCTCCCGATTTTTACCGCTGCAATTTCATCACGTGCGTTGGATGTTAGTGTGATGATTGATCGACCATCTGACCCACCGACCCTGGTGTTGGGAAAAGTGCTCACCTATGCGCTTCCGGCGCGTCCAATTACTCCGTCTAGGCGAAGTCTCAGCACCGAGTATGGAATGGGAAGATCTTTGCCCTTGTTAATGGACTGGGGACCAGTAAACCATGATTCAAGCAGCGTCCGTCTCACGCGGTTGTCACCTCTTGCGAGAATTTCGACCTCGTAAAATTTGAATGTGTGGCCGGATCTCGTCGAATGA
>CACRXP010000283.1:307868-369250 GCA_902702965.1 Spirometra erinaceieuropaei
CTTCTAAGCTGCTGGTACAAACCTTTGTACATTGCCAACAAATGCGAGAAAGCGAGTTCCGGAAAACAGCTGATAAGAAGATTCGATGGCTAGAACAAGAATTGTTTTCGCCTGATGTTTTACATGTCTCCGAGGATTAATTCGTGAGAGAGCTTGAAACGTCAGGCAAAGATAATGCTTGTTTCAGCGACTGTATCTTCTTTCCTTGTATCTTTGTGGCCAAAGTAAGGTTGAGTGAATCAGGTTAAACCTGATTTCTGAAAGAATGTTAGGCACAAACAGGTTCGCACTAGGACTATCCTTTTAAAAGCGATCTTAAAAGTACGCTCTCCGACTGTGTTGCCAAATTTGTTTGAACCGCAGGTTAAGTAATGTCAAAAAGGCTCAAAATAACGGAGAAGATTGTGCGGTGGCGAAATTCTTCCAATGTAACGATACCTACTGACAAACTGGGATGAGGGCAAACATCCGCGATGATCAGTAGGACCAAGCTGAAAGGTGTCGGAAACAGAACCCCGCAAGCACACGTCCCCATCCCAAGGGCTGACACGAACTGGGATGTAGGGGACTGTGGCCCAGTCTGAGAGGTTATTCGTCTCTTATTTTTAGCCTAACTGATTAGTCATACTACTACAAGTTCTTGCAGTACAGATGGCGTGAGTGCGTTCCTTGAATAGGTCATCCCGTACAAGAGATTGTTGAAGCAAACTACTTTCAGTTGTTTGTTTCAGAGATTCGAGGTGTACTTCGTCACCCCTTGAAATCGCATCTAATTCCTCCCCGTATGGAGGGGGGTGGACGAGGCCAAACGGCGTGGTCGACGGCCAGGTGATTTCAACGAGTGGTCCAGTCCATCCCACGCCCCCGAAATCAAGAAAACGGGGGGTAGTTTACTTGTGCAATTGTTTCTGCGGAGTGACCTACGCAAGAAACGTATCCATGCTGTCTGTTGTGCAAAAACCTGTTAAAAATAAAGGACGAACGATCTACCGAGCTGATCAATGGCCCTGTTTATCCCAATTTGCCGCTGTTCTCAGTAGGAGGACATGTGCTAACAGAGTTCTGTCTTATAACTTTAATTTGGTCTTACTGATCGCCGCGAATGTTTGCTCTCGTTTTAGTGCCAGCGCTTTAAGTTCTACCTAAACTTATATTATAGCGTGGCCTTCAGACAAGGATCGCCTTCGATTTTAGGAAAAATAGCCCTTCGAGACGTTACCAACGCCTGAGCACTCCACAGGTGGCTAATGGGAGGTCTCTTGAGGTGAAGGTTGCGAGAGGGTTTATTTGCTGTTTAACTATAGAAGTCTCCGAATATTGTCAACTAGCTTGTTCCGTCTCATATGCTTTATGAATTTGAAAATGACGCTGCCCGACAAACCACACCAACGGCTAAAGAACCTTACAGATAGGTAATTCTACCTCATTAAGCTTTTCGGTATCCTTGGAAAAGGACTTCATGGAAGAAAATACCTATGAATTACGTAAGCAAGGTAGTCAGCTGGTGCATTCTAGATGTATTACTTAGGAAATCCTGCTTGGGCAGTCAGCATACTGTATCCGATTTGGTAGTGCCAGACTTTGCAGTAAGTTGGGCGGGTAGACTTGACCCAAATGTGATTAAACTCCCGTCGTCCGGTGGGCCCTCGTAGCTCAGATGGTTCGAGCGCTGGCTTTACCAAAGCCTTTCCTTGCTGTCGTGGGTTCGAATCCAACGGAGGCACCCAGTTTTTTCCAGCTGGGTCAAGGTGAATTATTTGAAATCTACCGTAACACCTATGAAAATACGAAGTCTTTAAAGACAATCTCTGAAAGGGCTCACGTAATTATTTTGCCTATACTTAACCGCTGCGTTAGCGTTGATGCTATCAACCGAGCTACGCTGGAGGTCCAGAATACCCTCCAACTAGGCCGGCAGGCATCCTACCCCCCACACGCACAGGCGGGAGAAGGGATAGGTAATGGCAAATTAGTCTTCGCCCTCCTGAGGCCAAGGATTGACAAGATAATTGAAACCAGGTCAAGAGGAGATGACGCTGTCATCAGTGCACCACGAAGACAAGCCAGTAATGGGACTTCTGATGCAATCTTGTTCTCCCATTAGGGTACCACTCTGTGATCGTACATATCTGTTAATTTGATTCTAATTGGTGGGGCTCTCTGGGTGGAGGAGACTAAATGCCATAATTTACTCGGATAGGGGTAAACGAGTTTTCGTGATTTTAGCCCTGAAAGCCTTGTTAGGACACTAGGCAAGTCGCGATTGTCATTTCCCTCCCGATACCACACCATCTCCGCGTGTCTTCAAATGCCACCGACTGCTCCGGCAGAGTGTGAGCCCATGAATTGGCTCTTAGGGATTCTGGTAGAATAGTCTTTCCGGCCTGATGTTTGAGCGTTGCTGCAGCTGATGGCAGAAAACGGGTCAGCATCGAGCATGCTGATCTCCCCCCCCCCCCTTAATTGAATATACTCTTGGGTAAGTTTTAACCAACAGAACACCTATAACTTTTATCGCCTAAGTTTACTAAATTCTAAACTACATTTTGTAGCTTTCTGTGATGGCTAGAAAACGCGCCATATTTAACAGTGAGGGAAATATGCACAGCCAATGGTCTTGAAGAAGGAGACACGATCGCTGGGACAAGAGCTTTATTAGCCTGACGTTTTGGATTCCTGCTCGAACCCATCATCAGAGACAAAAGCAGATACGGATGGTTCATGCCCAAGGGGCTGCGGTATTTATACGATGTAGTCGTTCTGCTACCGCATACCTATGAACATTCACGGCTCCCCCTTCTTCAGGGATCGTAGCGCTTGGTGAGCTAATTGTTTGATGGCCGACATTCGAGTCGTTAATTGCTGCAATTTCATCACGTGCGTTGGGTGTTGGTGTGATGATTACCCGACCATCTGATCCACCGATCCTGGAGTTGGGACAAGTGTTCACTTGACGACTGCATCATATAAATACTGCAGCCCTTGTGCATGAACCACCCGTATCTGCTTTTGTCTCTGATGATGTGTTCGAGCAGGAATCCGAAACGTCAGGCTAATAAAGCTCTTTTCTCATGTCCCCTTCTTCAAAATTACTCCCTAGGACTCGTCTCTTCGCTTCTATAGACAACCAATGGTATTTGAACATTTATGACATTTCGTCGTCGCAAATGATTATGTCCGCCGTGTGCCCCACGGCAGGGGTGTGCGCAGGGACGATGACATGTGCGTGAATTAGTTTGCGGTGCCACCGGACTTGCGCAGTGCCTACCGTCTTCTCTTCCTTCTCACTCACCTGAGCCCGAAGGCAAAACGAGGTCAGGACGGCCAGAGGCCGGTTCGGGTGCAGCGGATGATAAAGTTAAACAGCCCGTCTACACGTGCCACGCACGAGCGAATATTTATGCGATCGTGGACCTGGCGCTAGAAAAGACACTGGATAGGAATCAGCTTGTAGTTCATGCTCGAAATTAATGAGCAAATTGGCGGTTCACTCACCAAATTGCAACCTCTAAGGTCGTGCCTCGGCTGAATTTCATAGTATGCAACGTTTGCCTTTACAGGAAAATGGAGATCCTACTCATTGCATCAAACTTAGAGGACCTTCCTCAAAGTTCCTCCTGGCCAGTGTTTCGATGTTTCATGGTCAATGTTTCAATAAAAGATCAAAGAGTGCCTCTCAAACAGTATAATGCTAGACACTAACAAGAATGACTTTGTCCCTGTAGATGTGGTCGATGTCCAGAGGTCTCGGCAAATTAACCGAAGAGAGTTCCCATGAATACCAAATTTTAAAAAAATTCCTGTGGGCGCGACAGTTGTTGTCCCAGGTGTATGCATAAGTAAAGAAGAAGAAGACGGTTCGAGCACCGGAACAGTTTATTTGCAGTTTTGAGCCTTGGAACTCATGCACACTCATGCTCCACACTTATCATACTGAGGAAGCCTCAGCGTTAGAGCCGAAACAAAGAGATAGATAGTGGAAGTCGCCTTATTTTGAAATCATAAATTCAAAATTTTCAGCAAAAAATTGGTTCCGTTCACTATGGGCAGTAAATAAGTTAATAGATTATTCAAGAGTCAAAGTTTAACACAAAAGAAACGATTATTATGAGGATAGTTCAAGTCTTAGTTCCTGTATTTCTATCTCTCCGCACGTAAGATGACGCGCCAGGAATGGCACTACAGAAGCCCGAAAAGCCGATGTGCGACATGACATAAGTCGGAAGCTGCGGCGCATCGGGCGGAAAGACTTCGCAGAAATAAGATCAGGATGCAAGGGATGGGCAACGTCATCTATAATCCGACCAGCAAATTGCTTGACCGTATGGAAATGTCGTTGTATGATAGTGTCGCCAACTCCTCCCTCTCCTACTCTCTGCAGATGGCACATTCTGGGGGGGGGGGGGTGCAAGGCCGTCCACCACGTGCTCTATGCATAGCAATGATGCTTCCACCGTCAGTGCCGATATTTTCAAACTGCATAACATGATTGTTGTGCGGCCGGGGGTTTTGTGATAATTGCTGCGTTTGAGTGTAAAACTGCATATGCTCAGGTGACACTTAGATGTACCGGTATGATATGGACAGGCGAGAAACCAGCCGACGGGTTGAGGAGGAGACGCGGTCGCTGGAACTAATATGTCAGAGTCACACCTGAACTCATCACCAGAGACAGCAAAATGTAAAGACTGTGAGCACATAAGGACGGTGACATCTGTAGGATGAAGCCGCCACACCACAGCACGTTTATCAAAATTAGCAAATGGTTGCATTTGGGTGCGATCATGATTCGCTTGCCCTCAGCCGAGGCGTTAATTGGCGCAATTTCAGCCCTGGTGTTGACCGCTGGTGGGATAATCGCTCGGCCATTTGGGTCATGGATACTGGCACGGGAAATAATGTTCGGCCGGACACTCTTCGCGTGTGCAATTATCCTGCCCAGGGCAAAGTTTCAGCGCTGAATATGCAGTGGGGGGGGGGGGTCACTGCTCTTGCTGACGGACTGTAGGCCGGAAAACAATGACTCAAGCGACTCGTTGCTCGTGGGGTTGCCACTTCTTGCATGAATTGCGGCTTCTTCGAAATTGTAGATGTGTTCGGCGATAAAGCTGTTCCACGTGGAAGTGTGGATTTAATTACTTCCATGTCAGACTGAGTCAATCAATTAAAAAACGGATCGCATGTCCAATCCGGGAGATAATTTTGCTTTCTGACAAACAGTTTCGACCACGATCGGGTGAAATCCCCCAGACACACACAACCAGCCAAAGGTGCCTGTCTAACGGGGAAGATGGTACCAGGGTTTTTACAGGCGGGGCCTATGTATGCATGGGGGAATGGCAAAATAAGTTTACATAATTGGCAAAGTTGCTTTTTCGAGCATAAAAGTTTTAATGCATTAACATATAACAAACGAAATCAAGCAGGACAATTAAAAAAATAAACATTAAGTGTCTACAATGATCGCTTCTCAATTCTCTGAGCTGAGTTCATTGTAGATAATGCACTAAACCGTCTATAACAGACAATCCTACCTTGTATGATGAAACACCAAACCGAAATAATCGTGTCGGACCAAAACCAGCCTAAGTAAGTATATTAGGTATTCTTTGTATGCCACAGATGCTTGGGGTCCTTCACCCGACCCTTACCACAGTTCAAATTTTGGCCAGGTCATGAGTAAACACGAGGGTGGCCTTTCCTAGCTTTGTCAATCAGCCACACGAGAGTGATGACCTAAAGCCCCCCCCCCTCTGTGTTGGACTTCATTAAAGCAAGTAGGCTTTGTGATTATTACTACAGGAGGGCCCCAAGAAATGATATTGAAGTGCTAAATGTTTAAAGGAATTAGAAAGCCACGAAACTGAACTATTTTGTGGACAGTGGCCTACGACTATGCAAATTGTTGCATGCATCTGCCTTTCCGGCTACCGTATGTTCCAAAATGGCTAACATAAGCCTATGGGAGGCCTTAGATTGCGTGGATTTTCCAGAGTTCACAAACGGAAGCAGTTCAACATTTTTGCTTTTTACTGCAGGGTTCACCGCCTCTTGTGCTAATTAGCAGTTTTTTTAAAATAAAATACCACAATTGAGTAGGAGACTTCCTGCACTAAGAAACAGCATTACTATGCATTGACACTTCCAACACTCAAGACAAATTTTCCCTTTAGGTATGATTTATTCAAGTCCGCCCTGCCGGGTGCCGTCGAATGGGGCACGGCTTGAGACCTGGCGTCATTTCCCCTAACTGCTGTCACGTGCCTGGCCAACCGCATCCGGCTTAATCTCCTAGTTTATGCGAAGCAGTTGATTTAGCCGCAACCACACCAGATCTGTTAAACAAGTCCGGGTGTTTTCTGTAGATTTTCGGCCTCATTAACTCGCACCTGATGGTTGCCTCCGGTCTGCCTTCAACCCCAGTGGTATGTTGGGGAGACTGCTTATATGGAGGCTTCGCAGCTTTCGCGAGTAGTTTTTATGAGCAGGGGCTGCTTCATTTTACAGTGTAGGAGGTCTTTACGAAATCGGCGAAGGTCGTTTGGTGACCTGTCCTCGGCAATGCTAAAAGAATAGTCACACAAAGAATTCACAGTTGTATCCGCGCCACCACGTTGGCCGTTTCGTGGTCCTTACCCAGAGTTGTGATAGAATCATCTTCAAGCAAATAAAGCGCGACAGGACTGTTCGGCGTAAACTTGGGGGATAAACGTTTCATGATAAAGCATACAAAAACGTCATGGGAGATGGAAAGTCGAAGTGAAAGAGACAGAGTCCGTAAGTCGGGCTTCCCGCGGCAGGAGACACGGTTGCACTAAAGTCGCGCTTCAACAGTTATACAATCCAACGATGGCGGCATCGAAGGATAAAGAAAGGAGTCACAGGAGCTTCTTTACCGCCTCGGCCGGTCTGAAAAGTTTTTTCAGAGGCAGCTGTTGCTCGGAGATATTTTCGGATTTGTCTAATGGATTCTGGTTAGTGTAGTGTGATCGTTGTCGTAGAATCGGGCGAAGGGGTTGGTACACAATAAATAACCCGAAATGATATCTAATATGTCCCTTTGGGGAAAATTACCGATAGTGAATGATATACCTCCTTTCGTCTTAATGACATGCAACGTTTTCTGTGCTTCGAAAGTGCGATTTTTGCAGATTAAGTAGAATCAGGATTCTACATGACGTACTGGCCAATAAAATCCACGTGAATTCAGTCTTGGTTACGCCGACATTTCTGGCCGAATTGCATAACCTCACATAATCTTTGCCGTTGCATAGACGACGCCCTATAAAACAGGATATAATTAGCATACGAGTAGCTGCATTGTTTTCAACTCTCGACTTGATGCTGTGCGTCGAATAAAGTTTCTTGTCCTCATAATCTTCTAATATATTTGCTGTGGCCACAGGATTACCGCGTGGAGCCGATTCATTTAAGCATACTTTGTTCAAACAGGCACTCGATACCACAATGTCCATAATTTCGGAATAAAGTCAATAAAATTACTCACTATGTTATGTGAAATGGGAAAGAATGTCCTTTTTAACATTAGTTCCTAGTTGTTTTTCCACAAAACTTACTCGAAGTTATGCTATTAATAAAATACAGACCAGTGTGAAAAAGGCACCTCCGTTGCAGCTGGATACAAGGATGCCAGGAAGGAAGGCAGTTATACGATACCGCTTGCCACTTACTTAAGATACAGATCTCTTTGAGATTTACACCAAAATGGGTAGTTGGTTCGGCGTTGTAGTTTGTATTATGTTTTTTTGTTTAAGGACGAGGTTCAAGCTTTGAAAGCGGAGGGGTTAATGTTTCGATCATGCAAACACAACTAAGCCGGCATAATCTGTACAATAATAAGCCACTGAAATATTTAAGCCGAACTTAAATCGCATTAAACACAATGCGGAAAAATCTACGCTGGCGTATGTTACGAACGTCTCTTCATGTATACTAAAAGAATTCTCTAGTTCACGCGTCAGCGGATAGCTCAATGATATGCTGCACAGCAACAATTATTGGAAAAGTACGTACTTCGTGAAACTCTACCGCTTAATCTTCCAATTACTACGCGAGAAGGTTTAAACGGACCTGTAAAAACAAGGGTTATTAATTTTGTAGGGTCAAATCAGCCGATTCTAATCACAGCGATGGTAAACCGGCTAAAACTACTAATATTTGCGGTCATAGAGGCCTCTGTACACAACTCTCGTTGACCAACAGATCTAAGGGCTCACACTCCGGTCTGATGTTTGAGTGCTTTATTCAGTCCTCAGATGCAAATGGAGTGAAACAGTATAGGAGAAGATGAGCTTGGGAACAGAAACAAACTAAATTAAAACAACCAGACACAAGAAGCTCGAACCTCATCCCCGACAATTCATCTAAACAGCTAACAGATTGGCAGTTACGAGCACTACGGTATGAAGCTTGTTTCAACTCCGCAGATGTCAAGTAGATCGAACGCATTACAACCCTCTGAGCTAGGTTTTTGAGGAATGAAACAACCAGCGATAGCATGTTGCCCTCTTTGCTGATGACGCTCAGACCAAACTAATGTGTTTCTCATAGTCAGTCAAAAGCTACGAGGGAACTGAGGAAGGACAACAACACATCACCCTGCCAACTGACAGGGGACGGATAACCGTCTTGATGAACCGAGAAAACTATGATGAGAGGGCTTAGGCTCTTCTTGATGGCCACAGTTTACATACTAACACAGAACTCACAAGCCAGAGCAATAGCAAATCGGCCGAATGAACTGTGCAAAAACGCGATCACGGAGAACGAATGGCAGCAAATGAAAGCGACCGAGATTGCTCTGGCCCGATTCTGTATTCTGCCAAAAATCCACATACCAAGTCTCTCACTGTGGCCAATCGTGCCACAAGGCGTAACTCGATCTATAATTTCCCAAAATAAATGTGGTCAAAGGGAAATTTTTTCAAGGCAATTCGACCACCTCCGTTCGAATAGCCTCTCATTTCCTCGTAAACCTCCGAGGTCGGATGATTCAGTCGGACGAGACCACAGTCTCTCTCTGTTGGGCGTCGTTATTCACATCCATCCCATCGAATTTGGCTGAAGAATTCTTGTGCAAGAGACTTGAAGAGGCATAAAACGATACTCGGGGTCAACTAAAAATTAGGCACTTCATAGGTTGTTTGAATTCTGTCAACAAACCTGCTTCACTTTTGCTGGAGTGACCTATAAGCAGATCAGGGGAACTCCAGTGGGCTTACTGGTTTCCGGTTTTGTGACAGAACGGGTCCTACAAGAGCTCGAAAAGATTGCCTTCGCTCAGCATACGCCACTATTTTGGCGCCGTTACGTAGACGACATGTTTGTTATCATTAAAAGGAAGATGTTTCAAAATTTCCACAACCTGCTCAACACGGTCTTCCTTAATATCAAATTTACTAGAAAGGAAGAACAGGAGCAACTGTTGCCCTTCCTTGATGTGCTCACAGACGAAATCTTGGCGGCGAAATTGAAACAATGTTTGATAGGAAGGTAAGGAACACCACACAGCCTCTCAACTTTCACAGCAACCATTCGGTGGCTTACAAACGATGCTGTGTGAGAACACTTTTCAAACAGATCCAGACTCGTTGCAGCAAGCCGGAGCAAACGGCACGTGAGGCCCATTACCTCCACGATTAATTTATGCGAAATGGCCACCCGAAGGCATATATATGATGCTGCCTACGCGGTCGCTCTTGAAGGACTCAAACAGCAACGTTGCAAAGCATATGGCACTCTCTGCCTTACAGTAAGGGCGTTAGACAAGCGACCGTGTGCACTGCTGCGGAACTAGATGTTGGAGTTGCACGCCGGCCCAGAGACAACATGCGCAGCAAGGTCACGAAAATCAAAGACTGATTAAGTCCCGAAGAGCAATCTGCGGTACTGTGCCGCATCCCCAGCGTAGACGGTGTGAAAGGACAACGAATTATCTCAAGTCCCTGCTCATAGGGTCATGAGTTCAACTTCTCAGCCGCCAAGATAATGGTCCAAGTCGGAAACAAGTCTAGGTTAGAGTTGAATGAGGCCTGGATTTTAGAAGAGAACTCAGCCAATCGATGTGCTGAGCTGGCGCCAGCACCCAGAACCTTGCGCAGTCAATTCTAGACCTGTGCGCGTGATCGCTGATTGACTGGTACCCCCTACAATTGTCGTTTGCTCTGTCACTGCTACTACTTTTGACGAGGGACTCCTGAGAGTATTCGAGAGCTCAGGATAATAAACAAATTGCTCCAGTACTGGACAAGTCTTCTTTCTCACTCACAAATATACACGCAGCTCGGAAGTCCGCCTCCATGCCTGACAACTAATTCACTTAATAAATCGTGTGGAAATGAGCTAGCAAGTAGGACGCACTCTTTATTTTAAAACCGGACAACAAAACCGTCAAAGTGTTCCCTCTTCCCGATCGCAGTCCATAAAATTGCGCAAGCTCCACAATTCAGCCTAAAGTCTTGTCAAGCAGTTTGTCGACACCCGTTTAATTTATGGAAATATAAATGGCCCAGAGGCCAGTACTGGCGTAAGAGGCACATTTTGATTTGCCCACTGCCAGCCCTCGATGCATATGCCGCTCCAGGGAAGACAGACAAAATGCAGTCGGGTGACTTGGTGAGCTTGGTGTGTGGTCTTCCCTATTATGAGGTCTATACTCATAAATTCTAGACTTAAAAATCCATTTTCTTCTTTGCTTGAAGGCCATAAATTCATTGTTTGACAATGTCGACAGTAAAATCAGCTTTGACCAAGGAAAATGGTGTAGTAATTAAGATATATGCAGTTAGACTGATTATCTGCTCTATTACCAACATGTTGGTCCGCTGTCAGGCCTCTGATTGGAGGCGTCAGCAAAAAGGAGATTTTTAAGTCTACGTAACAGCAGGTATGAATAAATGCAAGGCCTACCACAAGGTCATAATTAATTTGCAAAATTTCCCTGTCGACTGTATGTAAAACAAAAACACTTCCCCTCCTCGTCCGATACTTTGCAATTTTTGAGTCCGATTTGCCTGATGAGGGAACTCGTCTACAAATCGTACAGTATGGTACGAAAAACTTCTAAAGATATAGACAAGCAGATCCCCCATACTCCTCTGTTTTGTAAGTGTAACCAAACAACAACCACGAAACGGACATTTCTTTCGAATACTTTTACTAACAAAGTAACCTCCACTGGTCACTTAGTAACTCGCATCACGCTCTTGCGTTAGGGATAGGAAACTGTATTCGGCAATGACCCACATCGCAGGCTGCGCCACAGATCATTTGAATCAACACGAGTGATCAGACTGGCTCACGGCGGGCGTTTATCTGGTTGCCCCGAGTCCGCAGTAGACCATAATCATCGCTGTACATGCGGGATGTGGCACGCCTCAGCCACAGGCCTTCATGACTCGCTAACCACGGCGCTTATCCCATCGGCAGTTGTTTGAAAGGAAGAAAATTGGGGTCTACACTGGGAAAATCCATTTCCAGCGCCCATCAGCACATCCCTCGCTAGAATAAATCTGACGCGCTTGGATTTGTCCTGCAGGGCTAACAGTCGTGGCATAAAAGACTGCAAACTAACGGGATATCTTGGACTTCCCTAGGGCTGAAATTCAGGCTGCAGTGGCACCTTCTTAGTGTGGCTCCTATGGCACTCTCACCCATGTGAGATCCGAGTTGCTGGTACAGAAGTCCAGTACATGCTGTGGGTGCCAAATCCGGTGTGGCACTCGTTGACGAGCTCTGTAGCTTTGCCAGCCACTGCGTCGACGCACACCTCTGGCCGTCTTTACTAAGTGCCGCCATCGTGGCATGGTGGGTGACAGAGTAGAGAGTGCAACAGTTGCTACGCAAGCCTGTCTCACTAGGAAATAATTCGTGCGCCCACTCCGTGGGGCAGGTGGTAGGTATCGTCGCTTCCATCGGTCGAGAAGGAGATGAGTGAATCTTGCAACTAGTTTAAAGTACGTGGACATGGGCGCAGTGATCTTTTCCTGCGAAGAAAACTCATGAAATCCTGGCTCAGATAATTGGGAATACCTTGAAATGAGAGCGATCACTAAATGCTGGGCCAGTGGTAAATATCATTTTGCACAGCTCAAATCTTGTTCCCACGGGGTGTCACACTGACATTTAATTGACCATCTTCTCGACCACCTGCATAAATGATACCCGGAGAAAAGTGCGCTTGTAGTTTATGCCTTTTAGTTCATTTTCGATGGTGGTGTTGACTGAGGAATGTCTCCTAAAATGATGCCCTTGAGTTTTGACCCTTAAGATTAGTTTTTTAAAACGTATTCCCCAATAAAATACTTCCCATCATGGAAGTCTATGTCTAGCTCTCAAGAGTATGCTGACCCCTCATATTTTTGAACGGCTTACGTTTTCACTTAGGCATATGGTTGGAAAACTGCACGCTATTTAAATTTCCCAATGAAAAAATGCTATATCTCCTCATGCATAAGTGAAGGGGACTTCTAGAGCTCACGGATTAGAGTACTCGAGTGAACCACTCTGAATAGTCTGACGACGGCATCCGTAATCCGGAGCGCATGGGGATAACTGAGTAAGTTACTGAGTGTTTTAGAAAGGCTCATGTATTCAAACTAGCTAAAAACTGAAACACCTCCTGTTTGAGTTAAAAATGTGAAGAAAACATCGGTCTCTTTAAAACGAGTTTAGGAATTGGATTTTGGGTGCATTTTTTCAAAGTAAAACGAATGACTCAATACAATTTCTGGAAGGCGATAAGAGGATTATGTCTTTTTAAGGGTGTTTTCTTCAAATTGTTGAGAGGACGCTCGATTAAAAGTCGGTGTTTTATGCCAGTTAATATTAGAGGATCCTTAAGTTGAATTATCGTCCTAAATTATAATTCAAGGTATGAGTTGGCGTTTCATGAGTTCCTGCGCATGTTGTTTGCGGGTAAAGGACGCTCTCGGGCCTCCAATCGGTTTGCTTGTGATTTGGGGTGATCGTAATCACCTGTGAAACTGTATTGAAAATTCATGCAACGCTCTTCTATAACCTATTCACACCAAAATTATGAGCTAACAATGAAGAAGATGCTTTAACTAGGAACCAATCGCCTAATATGCTCATTACACTGAAGACCGACTTTGGCTAATTTATGACTATTGAAATTCGCCGACACTGAAAGCAACCATTTTTGGTGACTAGAAAGACTATCGGCTACCCAGTGAGTATTTTCCAGCAACCGCAGTTTGTCGAGTCAGTCAAACACGTCCGTCGGCAAACAGGTCCGTCACCGCCCTCCTGTTCACAGTTGGCCGGCCTCTTGACCTCATTTACTAATGAAAATCAGCTGTCGTGGTCCTACTAGGGCACTCCTCTGGGGAGTGTATGTTACCTTTGCTTGACCCATAAATGACTGTTGAGTCGCCGGCTAATGGTTTTGTCCCCAAGCGCTTGGGGGTGGACGCGCTTTGGTCCTGTTTTGTTTAATGATGGACGCGTCCAGACCCTGGGACAAACACCAACGTGGAAACGCAAACAAGTCATGACTGACCCCTTTTAGGGTCATCGGGGCCTCTGTCTTAAAAATGCATATGATACAAAACACACAGATCTTGCGTGGACAGTGCACCAGGAAACCGGAACCAGTTTCTATTTTAAGCTCTCTTATGACATCTAGCGAACAAAAATACTTTTGTTCTATCGCAAACCCGCTTGTTGATTTAACTTCAGTCCACTAGAACCAAATATGACAGTACATATCCATGCAAACCGTATATGTGATGAACATTCAGTGTGACGACAGGGCTACAAAAAGGCCAATGACTGCGATTTAGTTGTAAAAAGGAAGAAATTAAGCGGTACTAGGAAAGAATGTGGTTAAAAATTGCCTTCTTTGTTGACCAAGTATTTTTGCCTTATCCCGAGGGTTTTATCAATATTTACTAACCAAATACCTGTAGAAATGTAGATCTTCAGTCTAAAAGTTGTCCGTCTTTAGGGAGAAATCTTACTGGGGGGCTAGATGAAGAAACTGGACGCTAATGTTGCCGAATAATAATGATCGAATAAGCTTACTCTACCTTGCCAAGTCCGTCTGTAGTACAGTCATAAGGCATCCCGATCTAGGTCTGACTTCCCCTGCTGCAGCACAACGTATAGTAAATTGGCACGGAGCAATCAGACGAACCGCAGTTAAAGCTTTTTGTAACATACAGCTGGAGTTCCAGAAGTGTGCATTTTTGCTTTAGAGAATCCGCAAAATTTGGGTTTGCTCGGTTTTATTGATTCACCGCTTACGTTTGTTGTCGTGTAAATGGTCACATCTAGTTAAGACTGACACTTTCTTAAGTTCCATTTGCAGAATAAAGCCTAATCATGCAAATACCTAAATGACAAGCCTTAGGAATTACAACCGATCAATCAGCCAGTTCGTTTGACATGTGTTTCAAATTCGCATAGTAGCCTTGCTTTTAGGGTGGAGTGTGAGCCCAAAGCGTTCACTTTAAAATTTAACACTGTTTAACTTCGTAGACAACCTTAACGTCAGAAAAGGACTCCGACAATCTTTCCCCGTCAGTTGTGAACTCCCGAACAAATATTCCCTCATTCATATTCATCCTGAGATCTTTTAAATAAAATTCAGGACTTATTTTACTTCGTCCTACACATTAATCATCGGAGAGAGGAACGCTTAGCGCGTGCCCCAGTCGCTGTTTCGCGAATAATTTGGTTTTTTTGGTGAAACTTTCGCCCAAGATGCAAAACGTCGACGACGCTGGATTAAAAAAAATGTTTTTGATACGGCGAATAAAAAGCCAGGACGAAAATAAGCACAGCCCTGTGAACGCTTCTGCTTATACCGTTTTCTCTCTCTGGAATCATGCCTTTGCTACCATAAAATAATTCTTGATTGAGATGACTTCAGAAATCCCCAATGTATGAAGTTATTTGGGAATTATTGCGCGATTGTCGCATAGCCTGTATTTCAGGAATGTGTAATAGTCCAAATTATTCAGTTTATCATTTTTGACTATAGAATCACCGAGATTTGGGGGAGGTCGATCCAACACCAGATGCCTGGTGAGGAACAGATAGATTGGGGCTTTGCATATGAGCCTGAAATCTGTATGCCCCATGCGGTTGGGGGGGCTTTGTTCATCAAAAGAGTCCACATCCTTATTGTTTGTGAAGACTTGGCAAACAGCTAAGGAGTTAAACAATCCATATTTACGCTGATGAGATGCAGTTTTAGCGCAATTGATTTGCTTAGATGTCTTCTTTCAAGAAATAATTCAAGTACTCCTGAACTAGCACTAAACTTTAGCTTTATTATTTGGTCACAATAACAGTGTTGTCCGTGATGTTTCCAACCATTTCACACTTTCGACTGATTTCTCTGGCATAATTTCAAAGGCTAAAATCGATTAAATCAAGAAACGTACTAAGCTGAGGAATTTTTGTTATATCCAATGCCAGTAAACGCCACTCTTAGCATAAGTCAGTAAGCAAACTTACAGAAATGCACTGTTTATGCAAGGTAATACAAGAAAGCTGCAGCATAACAGGGGTGACCGTAAAATAGAAAGGTCCCTGAGAAACCGCAGCCAGTCAATCACGCTACACTTTCAGCACCAAATAAACATATATTTTTAAAGGGACATTGAAGATCCAGGGTCTTTTTATCAGGCTTTGCACTCCTTGAGTCTAAAAACTTCCTCTATTTTTTGCTACGAAACATACTGCAACTAAAACATGGACAGAATAACCCACGAGGTCCGAGATATTGACAAGGAAAACTGTAAAAATCACTTGAACATGAGGAATTTTCTTTCCGGAATAAAATTCCACAGTTATGTCATAAATTTTAGTTTTGAAACTCACGTGCTATCAAAAATTGCAAGTACAGCCGTTTTCAGTACGACCTGCTGTACGCATGGCAACATATGGCAGCATTTCGCAAAAAAGTCATAAAAATCTGTATAATATTTCGATTATCCAAGATTTCTTCTACCCGAATAGCAAAATAATGAATGCAATAGTTACCAGAATGCCTATGATGGCAGAATGCGCAGCCAAGTAGATCTCAAACTGTTAGTCGGCCCTTGTTTTTGAAATAGCCGAAATATTTCCATTCTGTATGTTATTAAAAGCACAGACTGAAAAACTCGAACACTGTGTGGTTAAGATATTTTTGCGTTTACCTGCTTAATCGGTGAAATAACCGATTAAATTTGATGACTGAAATCTAAATCATCGGTGGAGACTTTGAACTCTCTGTTCTTTGTTAAACAGTATGGTGCGGTACATAAAAGTCCTTTTTTGAGCAAAATATACTTCCGAGTTATTTGGTTGAGATAAGCAGAACAGTTTTGGTAAACGGTGATATTTATTGATGCGCCGGTGATTTGCTGTGCTAATAGCTGTTGGGTGAAGCTCCTGCGTACCTACAGGTCTTTATGAAATGCCACAGTTATCAAAATGACAAAATATTATGGGACAGTCGTCGGCAAATCGAAAGGTAACAGCACAGTCTCCTTAAATTAGGTGAAGCAAGACTTGAATAACCGTGCTGAGGTAAAATAAAAAAGCTGCTATGTGACCATATGAAATTATGCTACTTATAGCACGGAAATGATTGCAACGGAAAATATTTTGTTTAGCTTACCCCTGAATTCTAGGCACTTGCGAATATTCCAGAAGTAAACGTGATACAGCTAACGACGTCTCTTCTAGTCTTAATTTCTTTTCGTCTGTATGATCTTTTAATACGGTTGATTCTCAGACAGTCATTCTCTGACAAATGTATGCTCATGGTTGCATTTCCTATATTCTCGCGCCTCTAAAAACAGGCTATGTTGTAGGTGTGCGGAACCAAAAGAGAGCCAATTACTGATGACGTACGTTTGTAGCGCTGCGTCAGGTCTGCGCAAGCCGTTACGTACTGCCGCGACAGTTGAACTGTCGATTTCGACTATGTCCACCGTATACTCCACAGCAGGATTAGCGCAGAGACGGGGACCTCAAGGTAAGTGACCATCAGGTAAGTTGAATATTGCTTTGTTGTCGTTGCTTGCTCACCATCTCCACTTCAGCAGTTAACTGGCTCGAAGGCTAACCAATCTTCCAGTCGCCGCTGACGCCGCCGACTAGGACGCCTCTGTGGAGGACCGCTGGTATCAACTGAGGAACACAGTTCAGGTGACCGCCTTTGCTGTCCGTCGCGCAAATCGCCAACACCGGGAGTGGTTCGAAGACAATGACGCCGCCATCAGTAACTTACTCGCCGAGAAGAACCGACGGCATAAAGCCTACGTCAATTGTCTTGTTGACGACAATAAAACAGCCTTCTACCGTAGTGGCCGCCTTGTGCAGCAGCGGCTGCGCGAAATACAGGAGACCTGGACGGCTCGCAAGTCCGAGGAAATACAAGAATATCCGGACCGGAACGAATGGGAGAACTTCTTCAGCGTGCTCAAGGCTGGCTGCGTCTCCACAGCCAAAGGCACTGATCCTCTTCTCAACGCCGACGGAACTACCCTACTCACTGAGAAGACTCAAGCTCTGCAACGATGGGCCAGAGACTTCAGACGTCCTCAGCCGTCCTCCCAGCATCTCGAACAGCGCCATTGCCCCTTCGTCTCAAGTGAAGACCAAGACCGACCTCGACATCGCGGCCTTCCTACACCAAACTATCATGGATGTGCACCAGCTCTCCGGCGAGAAGGCGCCCGGATCGGTCGCGACCCCTGCTGAAATCTACATGCGCTGTGGTCTCCAACTTATGGAACACCTGATGGCGCTCTTCCAGGAGGTGTGGTGTCAAGGAGAAGTTCCTCAGGACTTCGAGAACAGCACAATCATCCACCCCCACAAGCGGAAATGGGACCGTCGACTCTGCGACAACGACCGAGGCATCACCCTACTTAATACCGCCAGGAAAATCTTCGCTCGCGTTCTTCTCAACTGTCTTAATAACCATCTAGAGCAAGGTATCCTGCCGGAAAGCCATGCGGCTTCCGCCTTCATCGCGGAACCGCCGATATGCTCTTCGCCGCAGTCAACTTCAGGAGAAGTGTCAGGAGATACGGATCCACATTTATTCTACCTTCGTGGGCCTAGTAAAAGCCATCGATACGTTTATATTCGAGGGACTGTAGAAAATCATGCAGAAACTCGGCTCTCCCGAACGATTAACCGAGATGGTGCCTCAGCTCCACGACGGCATGATGGCGCTACTCACGGGCAATGGAGCTGTCTTAGAGGCATTCGCAACGACCAACGAAGTGAAGTAGGGCTGCGTCCTCGCGCCTATCCTCTTCAGCCTCGTGCTTTCTGCCATGTTAATGGATGTCTACCGTGGTAAACGGACGGCCAACTCCTCAACAACCGGCGGATGCGCTTCCAGTCGCGTGCACCTACAGATACCATCCACGAACTTCTCTCCGCCGACGACTGCGCCCTCAAGGACATCTCCGAAGAAGGCATGCAAAGGAGCATGGATCTCCTCGCTGCTGCCTATGACAATTTTGGCCTGATCATCAACACGGAGAAGACAATGGTTATGCACCAACTACCAGCCGACGCTGTCTACGTTGCACCCCAAATCAACGTGAACGGCACCCAACTGCAAGTTATGGACAACTTCGCCTACCTAAGCCGCATCCTTTCTCGCAAAACCAAAATCGACGGTGAAGTAGCCTGCCGGTCAAGCATTCGGCGGTCTGCAAAACACAGTTTGGAATCGACGTGGTCTCCGCCTTAGCACGAAACTGAAGATGTACAAAACAGTTATTCTGATGACGCTGCTGTATGGAGCAAATTCACGTACGGTGTGAAATAAACAGGTGCGAAGATTCGATTACTTCCAACTCATCTGTCTCCGACGGATATGGAATCTGAGGTGGCAGGACCAGATCCCGGACGCGGAAGAAATGGAACGGACAGACATCAATAACATGTACGCCATGCTGAGACAACTACAACTGCGTTGGAGCGGCCATCTTGTGCGCCTGGACGACCAGCGGCTGCGCAGGTGACTCTTCTTTGGAGATGCCGCCACGGGTTCCCTCCGACAAGGAGGTCAAGTGAAAGGCTACAAGGTGCCCTGAAGACCTCCCTAAAGCGCCTACAAATCGACCCGGAAAATTGGGGAGACCTGGCCTGAGACCAACCGAACCTGGCGGAGAGCAGTGAAGACAGGCGCAGCGATCTACGAAGCCAACCGCATCACCGCCACCACAGTCAAAGGCCAAGCTCGTAAATCTCAGCTGTTCCCGCCTCGCAATGCCAACAGTCAACCGCCCCCGATCTGCCCGTGATAGTAGCGGACGTTCCGGACACCAATTGGCCTTATTGGACATCTGCGTACCAATTGCGGCACCTGGATGACATCATCCGATGTCCCGCTGTCCACCTCTGCCTCACCCTTCAAGCCGACCATCAACACTGGATGTACTCCTGAACTCTCACTGCCATCGTCCTCCGACGCCTAATCATCCGTTGCGACGGCTCCTGCGCCCACGGCCATTGCACTGAATCCTTACACACCAGCAAACACCAAACCTCCCCCCCCCCCACCAACAACCCCAGCGATGTGGACTCTATCCATACCTGTCATCATTGCAAACGCAGCTTCACCTCTCAAATCGGCCTGGTCGGTCACTTGAAAATCAGTCGTACAGAGATTGGCGAACTTGTGCCTAGGGCACCAACATACACTCGCCGAACCCGTCTCAACTGCCCTCACTGCACCCGCACATTCACCCACCACATGGGCCTATCAGGCCACATGCGCATTCACGAAAGTCTGCGGTAAATAACCGCCGGCTTCAACACACCATTACATCTCCCCCCACACCTTCATCACACATAATCACCCACCAAAAGCACCCAACTGCCACCTATCACGCAAGTGGGAAGTGTGCGTCTCTACTAATTCACCACGCAACTCCTCTGCTGCATGTGTGATTCTTGACTGAGACTGTCACGTTGCGTCAAACACCGTGGCTTTGAAGGCTGCTGAATGACACCTCAACGCAGTCCACGCAGTCTGCCCAGTCGTGTCTGTGTATGTGCGGAGTGGCAGTTTGGTGGGCCGATAGCCAGGCTGAAATGGCTCATTCTTAACGTGAACTATGGCACTCTCACGCATGTGAGACGTATGCCGTCCAACCCACGTTGTGTGAATCCCGGTGCTTGTGTTTGGGGGGCCCGGTCGTGCGTGTGGCGGGCGCAGACATGGTCAATAGATATGTCAGCCACCACGCCCATTCCCCAAACCTGTCAACTGACCGGCTCGGACAGTGACTGGGGCCTGGGCATGTAAGATTGCCAACTGACTGGATAACTTGGACCTTGCAGTCAGCCCAGTGTTGTGTGTTTTAGTGGAGCGGCCGACTGGCGGTCTAAGAGTCAGGCTACAATGACTCCTTCCTAATGTGGCCTTTTCAACACTCCCACTCCGTGGGATCGAGCCAGATGCGACGGCACCCCTAAGTGCGGCTCTTACTGCGCTAGCCCCTTTTGGTCTTGGTTAAAACTCTGGTCATTTGCTGTGTGGACCTGGGTGTGTGGAGTGGAGCTTCAGGGTGTGGTCTCGACCGTGCCATCCATCTGCGCCTCCTTGACTCTGTCTTGATATCGGGTCCAGGTGGGGAGGACGAGAGAGAGAGAGAGTGCGGCAGATGTTGCGCAAGTCTACATTCACTATAAACTAAATCACGCGCAAGTCCACGTGCCTGCTTCACTCCGCTGGGGAGCACACGGTGGACATTGTGAGATGCGACGGTCGAACTGTTAGAGCAAGGACGGTGACTCGCGTAGAACCTACCGCACTCCTTCACCCTCCTCCCCACCTGGGTTCGGTGTCAAGACATAGTCAAGAAAACCGGAGGCGGGAAAACCCCACCTGAGTGTACGACCGCATCCCCTGGTCCACTACGGACACAGACCAAGCCTTTATACCACAAATCAAACAGGGGGTGGTAGGGTTACCAAATAGAGTGTAGTGAATCATAACGCCTGCCGGACCCCGACCTAGCTCCCTGTATTGGTCCAGCGCATCTACCGTGTGACCCATTTTAGGAGCAGACGTGCTGTCCTAGGTTGTATGTGGCGCGCTGTAAAGGAATACTATCGCATGGAGAGAGACAATGACCGGGACTCACTTTTAGTAGATAGTAGACAGTGAACAGGCCACTGATGCAGGGAGGAGGGAAGAGTGAGAATAAGGTCGGGCAAATCTGCACATTCCTCAGCATAATAAATTAAGTGGGCTAACTCATGAAATGTCAACCGAAATTTCGAAGTGCGTTCTCGTCTCGAAAAGATTAATTAAGAAGGGTTGTAAAACTAATCGGTCTGCAGTATAATTCGATAATAATTCGGCTACCCAAGGATGCCGGCTTCCAAATGAACGTCCTTCCGGCTGCAAGTAAAAACTATACTCTGCAAAAAATGACTACGTAAGTAGCATGCAACTTTCCAAATTATTTTCGATGCCCTTGAAAATTCAATTATGCTGCGCGGAAACCATGCATAAAAATATTCTTTATTGTATGTATTCGGTAGAAAATCACGTTTTCTTCCAATTTTATCCTCGAAAGAAGAGCATAATTCGGTTTTAACAAACTTTTATAATTCCCGAATAATTTTGAATTCGATCTGTTGTTCCATTTGCATTCAGGGTTTCAAAACTACAAGCTGTATATTTTTGTGTGTAGAAAACCATGAATTTCTCTACGGTCTTAAAAAGAGACCATATGGGGTTCAAAAAATTAAGCCGAGGATTTGAGCCACATTGTTAATTTTACAAGTCACATTGGTAAATGCAGAGACAACGTTTTATGGGGGCCCATTTCACGGTCTTAAAAATCTCACAATTAGAAACTTTTTGAAACCAAATTATACTCTTCTTTAGAGTATAAAATCAGAAGAAGACGTGATTTTCTACCAAATATGTAACGGAATGAATATTTTTATGCATGTCTTCCATGAAATATAAATGAATTTTCAGGGGCATCGACGATAAATGAGAAAATTGCATGATACTAAGTAGTCGTTTTTGCAGAGTATAGTTCTTCCATGCAGTTGGAAATAAGTTCATTCGAAAGCCGACACCCTGCGACAACTGCATAATTATAGAATTATGCTGCATGATGATTAGTTTTACAATCCTTCGTAATTAATCTTTTTGAAACGAGAACGCACTTCGAAATTTCGGTAGACATTTCATGAGTTAACCTACCTACCGTACATGTGACACACTCGAAGGTATCACGTCGCGTTAAGAGTCATAAGGCTAGTGGCTTGAGAGCTAAGGGGTTATCTCGGTCCCTTTCATGATCGAAAGTTGGGCTGCAAGGCATCTTATTGTAGCACCTATGGGAATTCTCCCCTAGGCCCCGTAAATAGAGCCTGGAACGTACGCAGGCGGGTCCAGGTAGTATTTGGCTGTTAAACTTCTCAATCACCGCGTTCCGCCCACATAGCGTGAATTAAAGCTTTAATTGAAACCTGCACCCTCTGCGTCCTCTAAAGAATTATTGGACTGGATGATGGATGCATATATCGACTTCCTGACGGTCGCGATGTTAAATAATCCACTAATCTAGGATTGTACTTCTTCTTCTTCTTCTTCCTCGTCCTCGTCCTAGTCCTCCTCTTCTTCTTCTTCTTCTCCTTCTCTATCTTTAAAACCTACTCACATCCAAGCTTTGAAATGCTGACCGTCATTGAAGAAGACTCGGTCATATTGTTGAAATTTGACTAAGTCCTGGCAGATCACCGCGTGCCACCCATGCCAGTCCCACTGAATCCTCACTCAAGCGCACAGACGAGAGACAGCGGAAGTTTTTTTAAGGAAAACAAACTGCATAATTAAAGAAACAAAGTTCAGTAAACTACTGAAATCGGAAAAAGTTCCGATATCGTCGATTGGCTTGGGATAACATAAACGTGCCACAATCTGCTGCTGAAACTTACAATCCGATATTGGTTCGAAGTCAGGTCAGCTTTCATCTCTAAACGTTTGAACGCAACTACTTAATTTTTAAAAGAATAATATCGCTAGAATTGTGAGTTCCGACCTTCTGCCTGTAGTATCAGGGAAAACCTAATCTGAGGGAAAAACTGTAGCTGATGGCTTACCAGCTTTAGAGGAAGATTTGAATTTTCTAAGGAGTGGGCAAACTGGGGTGTCGTAGGACAGGTACCCTAAAGACAATTTGATTTTTTAAAGAAATCGTAGGACCAACTTCTTTGAAGATCTGGCTCATGATCATCACGCACCGGTTCAATTACTTTCATTTTTTTAAATTGATATAACTAGGAGGCGAAATGGCCTAGTTAGACCGTATGGGGTGCACTATGTTTGTTGTTATATTCTTTGTGAAACGTGTTCAAGATTAGACTGCCGGAGTCAGTTTTAGGATGCATGAAATAACAGTAAACAGGGGACGCTATTTTGTCTAATAATGAAGTAATAATTGCCTGATTGGGATTAAAATAACACTTTTTGGTCCGTTCTCGGGTTTGGCATGCAAATAAGGAGCCCCTGCTTTAGGTGGGTTTGGACTGCACTCCAAGGTGTACCTATTCCACGTCCCAAGTTAAACCCCAACCCTAACACTAATCCTCATAATCCGGACTTTCCTTAACCTCTTATTGGTGGCGCTAATGCCCATACCGCCTGGAGTTCAACGCAAGACCACCTGTAATATGTTGGGGGTCCAAATTCCCATGTTCTACACGTCTCCGCACTAAATCATCATTTTTTCCCGTCAGACGTACAATCAAAATGAGACTGAGGTTTCTTCGATCCTCAAGTCGTCGGCATCCACCAGCCCCAGGAAAGTTAGCCTTCTGACATTAGCACAGTGCTATCCATCCAGAGCATATCTCCGCTGGAGGAGACCTCGTTATTTTTAAGAACATATGTGTCCACCAGCGTTTCTCTATTCTCTTGCGTCTTCCCAAGGGATGGTGAGAGGATCAAGGGTGACATTTAACAGGCTGAGGCAAGTTGTAACGAAAAGCAGCATGGGACGTTCTCAACTTGCCTTAAAAAGTTGGTCCCCTGAGAAACCTCTTAGTAAAAATGTTTGCTGGAAGTCCGAGTAGAATAATGCAAAATTTAAAGGATTTTTGTCGGTCCGTATACCCAGCAGAAGGACCAAAAACGAACAGTAGAGGGGCTGTAAAATGTGCTTCATCAGAATAATACCTGAATTCCTATCCAACCGGCGTTACTTTTCTGTCTTAAACTTTTTGTACAAGGACTTGTAATGAGTAACGTATTTGTCCGCACGCTGGTATTTAAGTAGACACTGTGGACCGAAAAGCAATGGCTGAAAATTTACGAATGCGATTATGCGAATAGGGACCGAATAGTTGTCAGAATATTACTAATCAGTTTTCCGTCCGAGTTTACTTAAGGAGCTTTCCGTTGCCTTATTGTTCAATGAAGAGAACACTAACGGATGCCTTGACTGTTTTACAGCAGTGCTAGTCCACATAAAAATTCTCATGCTTGGAACACAGTATATAAGTCGCCATTTATATGATACTGACCGCCTGTTGGCGAAATGCGAATAGTACGTGATTATGTGTTGAGGGTGAAGCATTTTAACTCAAATAGTCGCATCAACCTTCGGTAGCGAAGAAGAAGTCCCTTTAAGTTCATACAGTAATTTCTAACAACATTAAAAAACCTAACATTAAAAAATTCTACCCGCCAGCGTTGATTCGTTTTCAGCACTATCTCACGCAATATGCCCCCCATAGCATCAAGAAGTAAATTAGACACATAATGCACGCACGATTTTAGTTAGCAGCCGGAAGGAGACGGCTTTGTGGACAAAAAGCACTGGTCAGCTCACGGCTGAGGGCCGGAACCCATGTTCTTTGTGGCCAGACCACGAGACAATTTCTTCACTTGCGTGTACACTGATAAAACTTCGACAGAATATCTTTTCTTATGTTGTCCAGACAGCGCTAAAATAAATTCATTCTAGTGTTAGCATTTATTTATCAACGACGGAAAAATGTCGGCGGAGAGTTCATTTAAACTCTAGTCGACACGAAGGTTCCGTCTGTGGAATGTTACAAAGCCGGAAAATGTCCTTATCAGACAAAATTGTTTTCAGTGAATAATACGTTTGATAGTCCGAAAGTTGATTTACCTAGAATTTTTATTTTTTATCGAAACGGTAGGAAGTGAAAAGTTCGAAAATATTGAAAAGCACATGCACGAGACTAGATCCCACAGTAAACAACCGGATTTCGTTGAATGTCTCTTCTGCTGGACTAATGCGACTAAGAGTGTCGCATTTGCGAACCAGCAGAAAAAGGGTCATCCTAGGGCCAAAAACTGTCGTGCCTAAACGAGAGATTACTATCTTGTTTTGAAATATGCACAACTTTTCAGCAAAAGCTTTTAACACTTGGGTGTCTTGGAGGTAAAAAGACGCAGATTTGATTACCTAAGAATTGAACAGTTATCGCCGGAACCTTATTTGTCTCAAGGTCATTGGGCGTAGCCAGTAAACAGCACCATTCATTGCTAAGAAAGAAAACAATGGAGAACAAGGAATTTCCATGGACAAGTTGGGAGTGATGGGGGATGCATTTTATAGTTGACCGATTTTCGTGTTTTCGTAATTTGTCACGATAAGTGGATTTTATAATTATGCAAGTATCTTCAGTCGAAAGCCCATTCACCATCTAGTGCCGAGGTATAAAGCTCATGTAGGACAGCGTGCCACATTACAAAGTACGGCCATTTGGATAAAGAACTTATTTTCCTCGATGCTTCTTTTCGAAAGTGCATTCACCCTTCTCACATCTTTTGGGGAAATCAACTTATCCAGACCACTCGTACAGTAATTCTCTATTCCCCGCAGTAACTTACCTTTGAGATTCTCAGCAGTACTCAAACATTCCGGCATTAAGGCCTTCCGTTTATTCCCACCTGAATAATTTTAAGCACCAGCTGACAAGTGAAATTCACACAGTGTAGAGTGAGCGGTTCTAGCAGCCCGCTATTCATCAGAGGCTGAACGTTCATCCTTATGACCGGGGGGTTGCGTAAACGTTTTACGTTGAACTCTGTTTCAAGGTTGGATCGACTATAAGCCGTGGAATACGGACTTCACAAAAACAAATATACAGACTGGTCATTTCAGACCCCCTGATAAGTTTACGTAGACCCCCGGCAGGATTAGATGGGCGTGGCGAGGGTAATGAAAATAAACAAAAAACAACGTCAATGTAAGCATTTTACGTTGCTAACGTCGGGAATGCGGTCTTACTGCCACTGATAAGTCCTGACAGCCCAGTCAGTGATGCTCTTAGATTACTGTTTCTCCAGTCACCTAAATGTCGAAGGTCGCTTTAAAGTAAACGGACAGGCGAACATAAACTACAGTAGGTGGGTTAACTCATCAAATGTCAACCGAAATTCCCAACTGTGTTTTCGTCTCGAAAAGATTAATTAAATAGGGTTGTATAACCAATCATGCAGCATAATTCTATCACAATTCAGCTACCTCGGGATGCCGGCTTTCAAACAAACTTTTTCTCTGCTGCATTCAGGAACGACACTCTGTAAAAATGACTACTCAAGCAGCATACATTTTTCCCATTTATTTTCGATGCCCCTAAATGTCTGATTATATTTCATGGAAAACTTCCATAAAATATACATTTTTACACTCAACCGGTAGAAAATTACATCTTCTTCCAATTTTTCACTCAAAAGAAGGGTAATATTCGGTTTTCAAAAACCTTTCCTATTCCCGAAATATTCTGAACGCGCTTTGCCGTCACACTTGTATTCAGGGTTTCCAAACTACAAGTCATGTATTTTCCGCGTACGGAAAACCACAAATTTCTCTGCGGTATAAAGAGGAAACCATATAAGGTCCATAAAATTTAGCATTGGATTTGAGTCATATTGTTAAATTTACAAACCACATTTGTAACTGCAGAGACATGACGTTTTAGGAACGGCTATTTCACGCTATTAAAATGTCTCACAATTAGAAACTTTTTTAAAACCGAATTATCTCCCTCCTTGGAGCATACAATTGATAGAAGACGAAATTTTCTGCCGGATGAGCGAAAGGATGAATATTTTATGCATGTTTGCCATGAAATATAATTGGACTTTTGGGGGCATCGAAAATCAGTGAGAAAAATGCATGCTACTTAAATAGTCATTTTTATAGAGTACTGGTTATGCATGTAACCGGAAGGAAGTTCGTTCGAAAGCCGGCATCCTGAGGTAACTGAATTATTATAGGACTATACTTCAGACTGATTAGTTTTACAACCCTACTTAATTAATCTTTTCTAAACGAAGACGCATTTCGGAATCTCGGTTGACATTTCATGAGTTACCTCACCTACTGCGCTTCAATACACGTTCCGCCTGCTTCGTGGGCTCGTAAGCGTGTTCACCAAGTTTTGGAATTAAAACATAATATAAAAACCGTAATGCAACTGGCAAAATGATTTGAGGTTTTAACTATATCGCAGCTCTGTGTTTTAACCCTGAGCAAAGGCAAGATATAGCCAGATCTTTATAGAACCCACGATAAAACAGGTTTTAGTTTGGCTATCTGGTGCTACGTTCAGCAGGTTCCAAATTTATCAGGAGAACGGCACGAGAGCTCTAAAACTGTTCGACGGTTCAAAGTCAACAAGTCATAAATACGCTCTCCAGTCCCTTTGGCAAGATCCTCGATTATTTTTTGTACACTCCGAGATAGTCAATGACATCGAAAGCTAATCAAATACAATCCACCCGAGTCAACTCGGGACGATAAAAGTCGCAGAAGTTTACGACTTGTTGGGTTGTAACAGAGTTGTTGAGGTTTATTGGAGTGTAAGAGTGGATCCCAAAATGTAGGAGTGCCTCAAAGCTAGGAAAAGTTGTTAAAACTTTTAGGCGTTGCCTCTACAATAACCAGGGCCCGTTAAATGGAGGAAAAGCACATAAATCGCCTCCCATAATTCCACCAGAAGAGAAATAAAGCTGGAAACAGCAATCTCTGTAGAAACGAATATTGGCGTCAGTATACATTCTGCAAAAAATGGTGATTGACAGAGAGCTAAGCGAAATCTTCCATTATCTGAACGAAAGAAGCTGTGCGACTTTGTGAAAAATTTTTTTCTTTCGGGAAAAGAGATGCATTTTTAAAAAGTCAAATCCTACCGCAAAAACTGGAGGGTGGTAGCTCATTTTTGATAGCCTTCCAGCGATAGGACCTATTTTGTCCTATGGAAGTGCAAAAATCAGTGTGAATTTACCTGTGGCCGTTGGTGGTGCGCTTATGAGTTCACACTTCTGCACAAGTCAGGATGCGAAGTATAGTCTACAGAGGTGCGATCGCAGACTTTTAATTTCCTCAGAAATCAATCGCTAACCTAGAGTAAATCAGTCTATTTGGGACTGATAAACTCAGAATGAATCTTGATATGAATACTTGAGCCGAACTCCATCAATCACAACTGCGCGGAGGCAGCCGGTAGTATCTATCAAAAAGCACACGGGGAATGCTGTGGGATCCATTGATGGATCAAACTCCTTGCAGATGTGTCATGGGGCGGCAAAATATCGCGAACCTCGTGTCTGAGCTTTTAACTGGCACCTGTGCTGTCAATTATACCATCTCGTGCACAATGAAAATCCGGGTCTCATATGCTCAAATGTATCTTCCGAAGATACATTTGAGGATATGAGACCCGGATTTTCATTGTGCACGAGATGGTATAATTGACAGCACAGGTGCCAGTTAAAAGCCTAATCATGGTTCCAGGAAATAAGCCTATGCATTGCAATCTGGAGCTGACGCATAAAGCGGGACGAGGTAAATTTATTCTAGGCATCTCCCGAGTTACTTAAATCGTAAAAGTTTACCACTGTTACCCTACGTGTGCTAGCACAGGATACATAATCAAAGTCAGCTACTTTTCTTGAAAAGAGGAGTAAAATTTCATTTTGGATTTAGTTCTGTTCTTTTGCCACTTGGCAAGTTAATATATGAATTACTTATCCTAAGGGAGTTTGATTGTTCGTATACACCATAACAAGCCGTGTTCTACATGGAGTGTATGTCTTTAAAACCACAGTCTTATTACTAGGCTTACTAGAACTGAGACCCAGTCAAAATAGTCCTTTCTATTCCAAATCCTATTAAAACACATGTTTTCACGCCACTCGGGCTATAGGTCCAAAGCCATATGAGTAATTCAACTAAAAGGTTCGGTGTTCTTGTCAGCCGACCTCCTAAAACCGCCACCAATAATAACTATTTTGCTCAGTCACGTTAACACGATTCAAGCGTTTTTTGATATTGGAGGTATTTTAGGCTGTGAGACAAGATAATGAGGTTCACATTTTAAAATACGAATAAAAGATAAAAGTGTAAAACCTTTTTTCTGGGGACCTTCCAGTTGACTCTGTAGCAAGTAAAAACAGGTCTTGTATTAACGTTGTCAGCAATGTTAGTTAGTTTATTTTTGGCAGTAGACCGTACTATATAATAGGAATTTTAATGAGTCTCTGGAAAGTAAAACCTTTTTCTGGTATTTCACAATTAATCCGAAGAGTTGGCTCTAAAGGTAAAACTTTCTGTCTTCCAAGCAAATTTTTCGTCCGCAATCTTTAATCCCATGGTCGTCAAATTCGTTTTTAAACTTCAAATATACAGATCCTGATTCAGAATACCCGGTATTTCTTAAACAGCACGTTTTTCCTTATGGCTTGCTAAATTAAGTACAATATCGTTTCCAGGGTTATCGTTTCCAAAAGAAACAAACGTGACTGCCTAGTCCATCTGATATGTCGATTTCATGGTTAGGCGGACGTTTTCTGGTTAGTGAAGTAAGCTCCTAAAAAGACCTTTTGGTTATACGTATTTTGCGTTGTCAAAAGGAGCCATCTTTGGCAGATAACACACCTATATGCTAACTTTATTATAATTTTGGAGTGTGTTTTCACTGATGGGATAGTTGCGCGCTAAAAATGCGAGAACACCTTGGTCGAGTTTCTGTCACGCGTGTATACTTTGTTCTGTCATGCACCCTTCCTAAAGTAAAAGTTTACTAAGGCCGGCACGTGGACGGAAGTTTATGCAGTAATTTCACTCATGGAAACTTTCATTGTGCCGCTGTGTTTGCTGGTTAAATGGAATCAACGTTTCCGAAATAAAAACAAACATTGAATACTTTTTAACCATTAGTCTCCTGCCCAAAGATGGATCCGAAATGCCCTCCACCGACTAGAGTAGAGAGAGGCTGCCTAATTCATCGAGAGGCATGATGCATAAGTCTCTTTAGGACTGACACGCTTTTGTAAGCTTTGTGAATAAATCGCTGCAAGCATGACTAAAGTGGCTTTTACTTTTCAGTATGAAACCGTGGATGTATTTGATTTTTGAAAAGAGAAGACATGGACTTATGTAGCCAGATTACTCTGGATCTACTAAGACAAAAGACTTTGTGTTCGACGAAAAGTATCAGTTTATAATTAGCCCCAGTAATGATATCTTTGCTCATTAACGATGGCAGTTTTTTGATATTAGCAAACTATAAGAAGAAATTTAGACTGTGAGGCAAGTTAGTGTAATTTATATGATATAATACAAAATGCATGATCAAAGGTGAAAAGCTCGCATATCTAGGAAAATCGGGGGAAGACGTTTTAACATGTCAAATCAGCTAAATGGAAAGTGATTTAAGGTGAAATCAAAAAGGCTATTATCAGTTCATGATAAGTGGCATGGCGACTCTTAGAAATCTTCGTTTTCTGACCAAGTCCCCAAGCCCAACACAGCGGGAGAGTGAGTGCCGAAACGGTAGCGGTGAACGCCACTCTGATAGTCCTAAACTTGCCTTAAAAACGTCCTAGACCGGAAATTTTAGAAAAGAAAAAACATTGATTGCTTTAGAAATACGCTTTAATTGTGTCTCTTATGGTTTCTAGGACCATCATTGTGTAATACACCATAGAAATCGTAACGGCCCTTAGTTTCCTCTATGGTATCTGAACCAGTATTCCATTTAAAACAGGTAAATTTTTAAGAAACCCTAATCCTGTTTGATTACTGATTTTGAACAAGTAACCCTCGGGCATATATATCACCTTTTTAGCTCACAGATGATGACCAAGTTATAATAAAGGCTAATTTGAGGTTTCTAAAGACGTCGTTTGGCTTGGATCTAACCTCAACTTGTCATATATCAACATAGGTTACATGATAATCATACGAAAACATCAGCTACAGGCTTAAGCTAAAACAAATAGAAAGTCAAGCCCTTTAAGCTTTAGTCATCAAAATATGCTCCATTTCACTTGGCTGCGGTATATGGTAGGTGTTCCGGACATTTTGAGATGGATGGGAGAAACCTATCGAGAAATCAATGAATCCCGCTAATAAATCTTGTTTTATTTCCATGTGCTTAGTGCACTTCCCTATTAGGTGACATAAAATTAAAAAAACCTTTGTGGTGGCTCACATACAAACTACATGCGGCAGGTGGCCTATCCTGTGGCTCATTAAATAAAATGCTAGTGACTGATTTCGGCTGGGAGGATTACTTCGGTGTGACTGGAGTATCCTTGTTACGTAACGTACTCCCAAGTTTATGCATGCGAATTACGAGACTGAATTTAGATCGGACGTCCTTCTCGCCCACCTGCAAAAAGCACACGGGCCATAAAATGGTTATTTGAGTAGCACTGCATTTTGGATTGATTTTCTACCCCCAAATGATTTAAAGCTTATTGTACGGAAGATCTGCATAAAATATTCGTTTCTAAAGTCCTTCGGTGACAAATTCCGTCTAATGTAATTTGTAGATATGAAAAGATGGTATAGTCCTGTGTAAGAAATTTTACCAACTTCCGAGCAGTTTTAGTTCCCGACTGCCATTGCACTTGCGTTTATGATTTCAAGATTACATGTCACACACTTTCCATTCAAGGAGAATTATCCTTTCCGTTTTGCCACTGAGTATATGCCACCCGATGCTCATAAAGTTTTACAATGGAAATGCGACACGTTGCACGATCGAAAGTCAGGAGTAAGACATTTGCGAATGGGTTGCTACATGCAGAAGTAGGTTAAGGTCCTAAAACGTCTGCCTACAATGTGTTTTTTAAACAGTAGGACAGAGCCCTTAAAAATTAATAATTTATAGTAAACAAAATTGAAAACGAAAAGGTGCATAAATGGGTGTTCTTTGTGCCGACTGTCTACACAGCATGTTTCGATTTTTAGGACGTCGTAAGTCGATGGAAAAGATGCAGTCCTACTTAAACAGTCATTTTCTGCCTGGTGTGACTTTCGCAGATGGCTTCAATAGACGCAGTAGTCAACAGCCAGCATCCTGCATTATGTTGCATGCTAATGAACACGGCAAAACTCCCAAGTAGCCCTTTCTAACCGAAGCCTAATTTTGCCATTATATTCAGGCAGTCATGCGATATGTCTCCCATTGTAGCTGGAACAGTGCTTAACAGATATTAATTAGACGGAAACAGCAACTTGAACTAACGAAAAATACTCAATAATTTGATACTTTCATTTTGTTTGGAAAAATATTAAAAATCCTAAGATTGGGAACAGTTTTCTCCAACTGTGGCTGACTAAAGACATGATCACTGACCCCTTTCTGCTTTCTTGCAGGTTTTGATGCCTGTCATTCTAATCTTATTATTTACGGAGACGTATTAAAGGCTGCAAATACACAAACGTTGTTTTAACAGTCCCTTGACGGACAGAGTTTTATTGTTTATCATTCAAGTTAACATACATATACTAGTGTTGGCCTATGAGCAACACTGCCTCCTTAAAAATGCGGTATCGTTTCGGCAGCGGCGGAAGTCTCCGAGTCTAATTATATCCCTTATTTATCGAGAAGTACGCTACTTTGCCGCCATTATCAGTCAGATGAAACACCGTGCACATGTCACTGTTTTTGGAAATGATGTATTAAGACATTTCTTGTTTCGGTTGTTTTTGAAAAGACCCTTTTCGGTCATTAGTTGCCTGGTCCGTGTATATAGGTTGTCCTAAAGCGATACAATATCGTAGAAAGAAAGTCCACAGTAGTACTCTGCAACATGTTGCCGGTCATGTGGAAGCGTTCTATAATAATTTATGCGCATAAAGAGATTCGCTACTTTATTTAAAAAATGAAAGACGGGGCGTTTTATTTTTCTCTACGAGTAAAATCGGAGAGAAGTTGGACGAAATTTTCTTACGCTCATATCCCTCTAACTGATGCTGAAATATTTTGCAAATCATTCCTATTTTGTTAAGGACTATTTTCTTACATTTGGTAACATCCTCCGAGCATACTTCAGAGTTGTTCATGTGGAGATTTGACAAGTTGTTTCGAAGTTGCGTTTACAGATGGGAAATGCCCATGAGGTAGGATGGAAGTTTGCCTGCGGCAATGTTCATTAGATATTAGAGCTCAACAATTCATAGATTTCCAAATCAGTATTTTTTTAATAGTATGCCGTTGGTTATAACAGTGATCTCTTATGAACGGTTGGCCTTACTTGGCTAATGTAGACGAGAAATGAATTTTTAAGCGCGTGCAGACAGTTTAGACAAAGGTTTATCAATAAACCTAATGCCTTGTTGCATAACGATACTCGCGTGCACGCAAAAGTTGACTACGACGGCTAGTAGAATAAAGATACGCGTTGATAGGAATAAATGCTGATTTGCACCTAAAACATCCTTTATTGTCGACAAAATATTCTACATACATATTCTACAAAAGAGAAAAAGCGTTTTACGTTCTGAGATAAATTTTTGAATGAAAATAGCCTTGTTTGGGGTACTCCATGTGGCACTAAATATATTTCAGTATGCTACATCACGTTCACCACCTGCAGTACGCAAAGAACTTTTAGCAATTTTTAGACAGTTGTGTATTCGGTTTTCCATACCAGTAATCGGTTTTCCCTCTGACATTGTATGATATATAACCCGCGTATATACCTACAGTAGGTGGGCTAATTCATGAAATGTCAGCCGAAATTTCGAAGTGAGTTCCCGTTTCGAAAATATTAAATACGTGGAGTTGTTAAACTAATCATTTTGCAGCATAATTCTATAATAATTCAGTTACCCCGGGGTGTAGGCTTTCGAATGAATTTCTTTTTGACTGCATTCAAGAACTGTGCTCTCCGAAAAAGGACTTCTTAAGCAGCATGCAATTTTCTCATTGATTTTCGATGCCCTTAAATATTCAATTATATTTCGTGGAAAAAATGCATACAAATATTCATCCTTTTGTCTATTCGTTAGATAATTACGTCTTCTTTCAATTTTATGTTGGACGTAGGGACACAATTCGGTTTCAAAAACATGTCTGACTGTGCGATTTTTTAATACCGTGAAATAGCCGTTCATAAAACTTCATGCCTCTGAATTTACTAGTGTGGCTTGTAATGTTAACAATATGGTTCAATCCCACTGCTTAATTTGATGAACCCCATATGGTCTTCTCTTAATACCGTAGAGGAGTGTATGGTTTTTTAAACGCAGAAAATATACGGCTTGTAGTTTCGAAACCCTGATTGCAAGTATAACGGCAAATCGAATTTGAAATTATTCGGGAATAATAAAAGTTTTTGAAGACCGAATATTACTTTTCTTTCGAGTATAAAATTAGAAAAATAGGCCATCTTCTGTCAAATGAGCAAAAGAATGAATATTTTTATGCATTTTTTTTCCGCACAGTATAATTGAATATTTAAGGGCATCGAAAATCAATGAGAAATTTTCATGCAACTTAAGTAGCCATTTTTCGCAGAGTATAGTTCTTGAATGCAGTCAGAAAGGAGTTCATTCGTAAGCCTACAGCCTGTGGTAACTGGATTATTACAGAACCATGCTGCATGCTAATTAGTTTTACAACCCTACTTAATTAATCTTTTAGAAACGGGAACGCATTTCGAAATCTCGGCCGTCATTTCATGAATCAGCCCACCTACGTTTCGTCCGTCGCAAACGACGAGGACCACCACTGTCTGGTGGACGTACTGGTGACTGTCGCAGGCTCACGCCGTGCAAGCCACCTGCTCTCTAACTCATCTCCGGTCTCCCAAACTCCGTCTTCACACCAGGCCCAATAAGGTGAGGGAGGGGAGAGCACTTAGATACAGTGCAAGTCTCCCATCACTTTAAAGTTATTCATGCTCAAGTAACCGTCCCTGAGCCCGTTATGCTGTGGGACACACGATGGACACCGGTCGAACTCTCCGGCGCATGAATACTTTATAGTGACTCGGAATTACGCAGCACCTTCCTCAGTCGTTATTTTTACAGCAACGACATTCCAATACCAGAATGACTGCCGATAGGAGTCGGCAGAGTACCTGACGTGAATGAATCCAAATCTATGCGTGTCGCATCCATGCTTTTCCCTACAGACCCGATACTTGAATCTTTAAAGAAGTTGTCAGGTCTTTTATTGTTTAGCGTCGCCATAAAAGGCATTTAGGAGGAGTCATTGGAGTCTGGTCCTCAGTTTAGAAAAGAACCTGAATAGTTCCTCACGGGGTAAAAATCGGAGCCATAGATCTATCTCATCATGATAGTTTCAGATGCGACGGATTTATTATTAGTGTGGAAAGAAGTTCAAGATCTGAACTGTAGTGATCTTAATCATCATTGCCTTGCTTCAATTCTGCTTCAGTAACGAGTCGAAGATAAGTCGGTAGGAGATGGGACTAGTGGCAGTAGCCTGCATGGCCTGAAGCCCCCGTCTAACGTGTACGACGCGTGTGCGTGGTCTTTGTTGAGGACTAACGAGTCAGTGCGTCTCGTTTTGAGGTTGGGAAGACTAATCATCTGCAAAACAGTGTATTCGTTACTCCAGTGATAACTGCTGGAGTCATGCTGTAAGTAGAAAATAGCCTCGTCCCAGACCTCTTTTCCGTTTTTGGCCAACCAAAGGGCTTAGCAACATCACAGTAAAATTCTACAGATGTATGTGGGATGAAAAACATTCAGGTCTGAAAGGCGGGAACAAAATTTTGAGTAAGCTAAGACCCCTGGCTGTAGATATGCGGTCAACGTGCTGGTTACCTATGCTCCATTTAAAATGTACTTCTGCGTTAGGTAGATAGATAAAGCTTTCGCCGACGAAATGACACACGACTGTGCTGCCACCTTGCCTTACAGTTTCGCACAATATTATCTAAAAACGAACTATTCGCTAAGTGAGCGAGAAACAGCAGATAGGGATTATGCAGGTATCCAATATTCCAGCTAAATCAAAGCCGATCCCCGTAAAACCGGGGGTCCGACTCAACACTACGGCCGGCATTGACGACAGGCGTGGCAAGCAAAATGAGCCATATAATGACAGCTGAACGCAGAACTCATCAGGCTCTGAATATGGGTAGGCAAGAGCACCACTCAAAAAGCCACATCTCAAATAAACCGCCCTTGGTGAATGGCTCTACTTCTTACTTAAACTAAAACTGTCTATTATTCTATGACACAGACATTTGATATAACGTGGTTAAGTACGAAAGTCAATGTCGGGGTCGAATTTATTTGATTCTGTTGTCTAGTCTCCCCGTTAAGGTTGGAAGTAAAACAGTCAGATTTCTTATTCCCAACTGAAGCAGATATTCGGTACAGTGTAGCGGGGCTGCGCTAGACATGCATTGAGAATTTCGCTTTTCACCTGTACGAACAAAAAACAAGATGGGATTTGGTTATATAACTGGGTGTCTGCCTGAGCCTAACTTGGGCTTTTCACCTGTACGAACAAAAAACAAGATGGGATTTGGTTATATAACTGGGTGTCTGCCTGAGCCTAACTTGGGACGGCGTTAGTTGAAAAGCGGAGTTATTTTCAAATAGGGATGTATGATGGACGCCTTAATGCATGTGAATTACTCTTCAAAAATATTCATAGAGGTAACTACTCCCAACATTTGAGAGTTTGGAGGGCTATCGCATACACAAACTGTGGCGATGTTCCGGCCATTTTCCATCAGTGCACTAACTTTGAAAATAATAAGAGGGTGTTAGAATCAAAGTTTTTAGACCGCAAAAGGACTATGCGGTGGTAAACCCACTTAACCATATCGTCCTCTGCACAGATACTTAAACCTAGCCTTGTCTAACTGCCCCATTAATGTTTAGATCGCGGGATCTCATACATTCTGACAAGTCAGTAACTTCAACAGGTGTAATTCTTGCAAAGATATTTTCCTGTTGGCAGCATAGAGGCACCTGCCCCGGAAATCAGTGGCATGTTCACGAAAGCTAGCGAAAAAAACAGTTACGTGATAATCGCATGACTTGGGCGGTCAGGAGGTATTGAGCTAACGGTGCGAAACTACTCCCGTCCATTTGGGGCAACACCCTTCCGGAAGAGGGCGTCTATTTGCTGTTTCTGACTGAGTCCTTTTCTGTAATTTAAACATTTACAACTTGAAATTTCTCATGTGGTATTTAACAAGTTAAACTAAATTAACCACCACAGACGTTTTCTCACATGCGTTTTTTGATGCTCCGTTATCCGCAAACATATAACCTTAGACAACTTGGCTCTCCAGTCTGTAGGCTGTGGCTCGTGTTTTTATATCCTTTAGAAAGTTACGTATAACAAGTACGCTGCTAGGTCCAACTTCATTGGAGGACAGGTATGCTGGTTCGAAAATATGTGCATCACGCTGTATAATAAAAAAAACTTGGCGAGATGGGCAATTCGACATCGTAATGCAGTCAGTCAACTGATTTTATGCAAACTATATGCAACCGAGCAGCCAATTAGCCTGGAATCGTGGCAACTGTGGGGTGTGCATAAAGTGCTGCTTACATTAGACCGGTTTACTTAGTATAACGCGGAAATTAGGACTAGTAGTTACGGATTGTGAGTTCGTTCTTATTATGGCCAATTTTGACCAAACCTCTCCCTGACATACTTCACTTTCGATGCGTCGACCAAGGAGTTTTGTCTTGTTTTAACCCCTTATCTGGAAAGCTTATCTTCTCCGTTAGGGCACATGTCTGTTCGCACCTCTGCATAACTGGCAAGAGGGTAAATCTCTGGGTGTTTCTGATAGACAGCCATACGTTTTAGCTTAATTACATGTTTTATGTAAAGTCTAGGCACAAATGATGCAAAATAATGGCCTCGGGGAAGCCTACCTGCTAGCTTTGTGGTCAGGCACAGTCGCCGGTTTTTTCTCCATGTACACTGGTTTGAGCAGGATACAGAAGGGCATGTCGGTAATTTTCACAACATAAGGAGCATTTATCTGTATAACAGCCTGATAGGAAAGCTCCATCCATAGGTAATGCTAAGCTCTTGGGCTGCCCTTTATATAGTCGCTCTGAGGAAGGCCGGAATGGCCATTTCTGGCTTATTAGCCGTCATCAGCCAGTCATACTCAACCCCAAGTGTGGATCACTTGAGATTCCCACCCGGGATCTTTGGTCATGGAGTTTGACGCTCTACCATTGAGCCACGGGCCCGTTGTCCTGTCGGTTGTGATCGGGAATATTAATTATGACAGTGGGCGCTCGCCGATCAGGTTACGAAACATGCTCGTTTCGTTGTGCCTTGGGGCTCATACTAGAACCCTCGCAGGCAGTCGCACAGCGACTAGTAGTACACATAGATGAGATGGAGCCGACAAATACAAGGGAGACCGGAATGGCCATTTCTGGCTTATTAGCCGTCATCAGCCAGTCATACCCAACCCCAAGTGGGAATCACTTGAGATTCCAACCCGGGATCTTTGTCATGGAGTGGAGCCACGGACCCGTTGTCCTCTTGGTTGTGATGAAGACTAATAAGCCATAAATGGACATTCCGGTCTCCCTTGTCTTTTTCGGTACTGTCTCATTGCGTCTACTACTAGTCGCTGTGTGACTGCCTGCGATGGTTCTAGTATGAGTCCCAAGGTACAACGGAACGAGCATTTTCCGTAACCTGATCGGTGAGCGCCCATCTGTTACAGCTGTTGTCTTGCGATCTGAATTTATACTAAGCAATTAAATCCGCAAGAGTGCTTCCCTGCAACGTGGCAATAGTGTAACATCGAAGGTGAAAGGGAGGAGACCGCAACAACAACATCAACAACAACAACAACAACAACCTTGTCAGCCTGTTCACCTCTTACTCGATCGGTAATACAGCACAGAAATCTGTTAGTGAGCACCAACCGATATGGATATGCACGCAGCCCACCCGAGTCTAAAGACGGGGTCCAACCACAAACGGCTTGCATGTTAGTTGCCTCTATAATTAGAAAACGGATCTAGTTTACTTTGAGCTGACCGCAGAACTAATTAATTACAAAAAATATCCCATTTCAGTGTACGGGTGAAGTGAGTTATCACAAGCGCGGAAGGTTAATCTTAGAGATCTTTTATGGCGGACTTTTGAAATCTTTTCCTGCTTCACTTACGCATGAAAATTTTACTGACCTAAAAGAGGAAAGTGGTCGTCTCCTCGCCGTTTACTGACCACTTCTCCAAACCCCTGCATACACTGTACTTCTAGAGTTAACTGGTCACGACGACAATGGTGAAATCCGTACTTTCCTCTTGAGGTGGATCATAGTGTTCAAAGAATTTACTGCAGAGTATTTTTAAATTTTGATGTGTACACGTAAATCCCCTCATCTCCCTCCATTAACAAAGCGTCTTACGAGTTTTGCCCAACAATATTCGTTGTCAAGCTGTTGCTCATTACGTTAAAACCTTTCCAATACAAGACGTTAAGGTACTAAAGCATCTTCCGTTTAACTATCGCGCTTAAATGGAAGCGCCCGGCCAGGTCCATGACCTGCGATGAACTACGAAATAAGAACCAGAATTCATATTGTGATGCTAGACATGTGGACGCCCCAGAATCCAGCTGATTTATAGGCAAAAACGGGAACCCACGGCGAAAGTTAGATTTTTCACAACAACTCGATACGAAAGTAACTAATCCTTTCCTTTACCCATTTCTTCATGTCTGTTGGTTAATTTACGATTAAATTAAAAACTTACGTTATTTTGTGTGCGAAGAGAACTAACCACTGAAACTTGCCGAAAATAACGAAACGCCCAGTCACCATCCTTGACAGTGTTTTGAAATAACAGAATGCAACTGTCAGAAATTAGACTCATCAATTAATCCCCCAGTTTTCCCTCGGGGTTTCTGTTGATATTTAACTATCCAAACTTTGTGTAGCAGTTGTGCTTAAAAGCAAAGAACTTCAAACTCTGTTTTCGCGCTCTGAGTGCTCCAATTTAAATCAGGCTGCTTCACTGGAGGGACACGTGGTGCTGATGTTCAAATCTAGACAGTACTGCTTACCTACAGTGCGTGACCGAACTCATGAAATGTTGGCCGAAATTCTGAAATGTACTTCCGATCAGGAAGGATTATTTATGTGGGGTTGTAAGAGTAATTAGCATGCGGCTTAATCCTATAGTATTTCGGACTAACCAGGATGTCGGCTTTTGAATGCACTTCTTTTCAACCTCCTGCAGGAACCGGACTCGGTTAAATGTGGCTACTTAAGTAGCATGCATTTTCACCTTTATTTTCGATAGTCTTGTAAATTCAAATATATTTTATAGGAATGATGCACAAAAGCATGTTTTCTTTCACTCGCTTGATAGCGAATCACCTCATCCTCACAATTTATGCCCTAAGCAAATGTAAATTAAAGTTTTGAAAAGGTTTCCCAATGCCCGAATAATTTTGGGCCTAATCATCCGTAGCATTAGCGCTTAGCGACTTCAGACTATAAGGTGTTTGCTTATCGCCCAGGGAAAATCATATATTCCTCCATGTCTTTAAGAAGACATCATATGGAATTCATGAAATTTTTCAATCAATGCGGACTATGTTGTACATCTCTTGGGGGGCACTGGTAAACAGGCAGGTACGATGCTGTATTAATGGACATTTAACGGTCTTAAGGAATCTCATAATTAGAAAGTTTTTAATCAGTTGATCTTACCACTAACTTGTTTTACTTCTACCCCCTTCGCATATAATTGTACTGGCCCGACGAGAATTTATCGAAAGCTACGTATGCTCACCACCTCGTCTTCTGATTACTGCTATGGGAATTTTCGTAACTCTAATTTTCTTAAAGTTTAATTATACTCCTTCTTTGGGCATAAAATATGAAGATGACGTGATTCGCTGTCAAACGAGTGCATGAAAGCATGCATTTTATGCATCTTTCCTATAAAACATATTAGAATTTATGACTATCGAAAATCAAGGTGAAAGTGCACGCTACTTAAGCAGTCATTTTTTACCCAGTCCGGTTTCTGCAGGAGGTTGAAAAGAAGTGCATTCAAAAGCCGACATCCTGGTGAATCCGAAATACTATAGGACTATGTCGCATGACAATTAATCTTGCAAACCCACATAAATAATCCTTTCTAATCGGAAGTACATTTCAGAATTTCGGCCAAAATTCCATGAGGTTGGTCACGCACTGCATGGCGCTCAAGCTTGATAAGGGAGTAGTATCAGATGATGTGTATATATTTCCCATTCGAACTTGAAAACAGAAAAATATAAGATTAATACCTCCTTGAATGAGACGTTAGGTAGCCAATGTCGAATTATTTAACCAACCGCTTTGCCATCATTCTGCCTCAAGGTCGAACGGTTACCGTGGCTCGCGGTCGGAAATCCGGTACCGGTGTGAAAAACGGAGGCTGCTACTGAGTGAGGATCAACCACCGAGGATGATCTGTGGTCCTGAACAAGAAGAACTCGCCTTTGGACTCATAAAAGTTCTCGGAACTGCGGACCGTATGCGGTAGGAGATACGAAACTGACCTAGTTACTTATCTTTGCACTCACAGGCGCAGTTCCCGAAGGATAGCCCATTTTCCAGCGTATACCGCAGGCCCCGCCCTCAAGTAGACTCATTGTCACTTCATCAGTATGAGGTGATTGTTAGTATTGTCAACTTGTGGGGATAGCAACATTAGGCGCGCCGTGCTGGAAGGGCGATGGCAGTAACCTTGACGGCGAGCTTGCCCCGCCAACCATTCTCTAAAAGTCATATGTGTGCCTGAACTCGGAGTACTTTTTACGGCGCAGGATCATTGTCATAATCGTCATTGACATTTTCACTAATATTTGTAGGGTGGCTTTATTGCGCATGCTGATACATCAAGACTCTGCAAGTGAAAATCCTTGTCGATCGTTCTAGAAGGGATGCACCGTGATAAAATAGAGGCAGAACTCTTAACAAGAATACGAAAGGCAGGAGGTTAGACACCATTAGCAGCAGTGGCAGCATCTGCTAACGTTGAAACCCCTCATTTCTTCATGTCCATCTGCACGGAGGTTTTTACTTGTTGCATTTCACATCCGTGCGAGAGTTTCCCCTGTCCCATAGATGAAAGAATAATGACACTTGTGCACCCCTGAATGAGCAATTTGCAAAACTTAAGAAACTTCTTGCCATACCGTACACTTCTAGGCCGGTCGATCAGCAGCCCATACGGGAAGATAAAATCAACTATTGAACGTGTCACCACAAAACCAAAGTATCAAAGACTGACACACCTCGAATCTTGTCAGTCAATGCCCCAGTAGGTTTTATAATAGGTTAGAACGCATTTGATCTCGTTTTGAACGGTGAGAAAACAATGTCCCTTCGGTCCACTAATATTAAAATGTTAACCCAGCCTTTTCCTTTTCTCTCCAGGACTAAGTGGACGAGTTTTAACTATCCTTCATCACTGTGGACAGCGACTCGATCTGTTAACTCTTCCTAGCAAAATCTTGATGTTGAATATGCCATTTACCCAATCTGAATTAATAGAGATTAACAGAGTGCCAAAATATGCATGTCACTCTAGAAAAACTGATCAAGCAACTATAGATTTGAAGGATTTTAGATCATGCTCGATGCACTCGAAGGCCGAGGTGCTGCCGAAGGTGACAGTTATGAGGCATAGGTGAATTGAGACAATTATATATTGTCTTCGGTCAAAACAAAGAAATATTCCAATCTAGATTCCTACGGAACATTCTTGAAAATAATGCTGGATTGGAAACTTACCCGTTTGCCTCACGGCAGAAAACGCATTGCAGCTTTCAAGGTTCCTGATGGTGCTCACGTTCCCTGAACTAAGGATCTGCCCGTCTAAGTTGAACACAAACTCGTATAAGGAGATATAACACGCGATAGGTTATCATACATACATACCTTATCAAAAAACAACTGCATATTCCTGTCCAGCTAACTGTATAGGCAGGTCACCAACCTGTTTATTCAGTTCGTAAACGTCTCATGCTAACTAAAAGTGGGGAAATGCTGCCGAAAAGCGAATAAACCAGGTATATACAACAGGGAACGCCACACAGTGAAATTGAGGCAAGTTAATATATCTTGGCTCAAAAGTCTAACCACTGCACCAAGTACCATGGGTAGGTTTTCGGGAGGTTTTATGTGATACTGTGGCTATAAGAAGAGGCGACATGAACTTCCAATTATCCTGTTGCATTTTGTTTCTGGGAGGCTTTTTCAGTATATCTTTTGTTGATCAGTAGATAATATTTATTATCCAGCCACCACCAAGACGCTTGGGTTGATTCCTACCTTACAGTCAGCCGCCCTTACCCCTCACGCCAGTACTATTATTTGACTTTATCGCATAAAGGCAGAACAGTTAAAAACAAGCCGCAGTCGGCGACACCAAATGCATAAGACCTTATTTATTAGCCTACATCCTCATAAATAAGCGTCTGCGCAGGCATAAGGGTACTCCCAGTTTGCATAGAACGCTCCTACTATCGCACTCCCACTTTTCTTCAAGGCACTCGTTTCCGACTCATTTTTCATGCGATCAAATGGTGCGATATGCAAGACCGGGCAATCGCGTCAGTTGATGCAACTGTCGTCTTGTTTAAATGCTACAATATGAGCGCGAGAAAGGACGGAAGGACTGAGTTCAGGGGGTGGGGGGGGGCGTAAAGCTGGCTGTCGTCTAGGCCTCACAGCCCCGGCGATACAATCAAGAGCCGCGGTTTTCTCCGCGTGCTGCCCTATGCGCATACGACCGCTACTCACTCCTTTCCCACTATTTAAAAGCGTACTTTTGTAGTCACCCATGGATGCCCTACCTTGATGGTTATCAGAATAGACCCCGGAAGTTCTTCTCTGTCAATTTTGTGAGGTCAACATCGGCAGCCAGTGCGTATTTGCACAGGAAGGCATGAATTCTAACGTGGGGAAAATGCTTGAGCTTACGTGTGGAAGCTGTCAAAAATCAACATCGAATACTGAAAAACTGCCAAATAAACTGAGAGAGTTGTGAAAACCCCCATAGTTAAATTCAGAAGAAAAAGTGGCTAGCGAAAGTTGTTTTCGATAATTTCTCGTCAGGCCAGTACAATTATACGGGACGTGGTTGACTGACCACTGGCTTCGAAAACTTTGCCAGTCTGAAGAAACTCTGTAGCTGTTTGATGTTTCCATTTTCAATTTTTCATATAGTTCGCTTCCTTGTAACAAATAGGGAGTTCAAAGGTTCAACACCTATATTTCCCTCAAATAAACTGAACTGAACTGACTTTCTGCGCCCTTCCGCTCTCGCCTTGCCTGTATTTTAAAAACTAACTTTTATCGATTTTTTCACTCACTCTACCCCGTCCCATATAACGGTACTGGTCTGACGAGAAGTTATCGAAGGCAATGTTCGCTAGCCACTTTGTCTTCTAAACTGACAAATTTGGATTGCAGTAGGAAATTTCGGGTCTGACTACCAGGCCGACAGCGGATTCCCAAATGTGAAGAGGGTGGGGCACGAGAATATGGACCCCGCATTACAAACGGCATTGGCCTAAATTCTAGGGGGCTAAGCATTAGTGTCTTTTTTGGTGTTAGGTTCATGAGGGCTGATATTGTTCGCGTTCGTGCCGAGGCTTAACCCATCCACTTTTGTGTTAAATCCTGGTGCTTGTCTTAAGGGAGTCAGGTCGTGTATGTGATACTCACAGACGAGGCCAGTAGCTATGTCAACCACTGCGCCCATATCCCGCACCAGACAACTGACTGGCTCAGACAGTAGCTGAGGCCTGGGGGATGGGAATAGAGACTGAGGTCGATGTCTCAGCGCATGTTCTTTACCATAAATAATCTGACGCTCTTGAAGCTACCACGGTGCTTCGTGGCTTGGAAGGTCGCCAACAGGTAGGACAACTAGGACTTCGCAATCAGCACAATGTGTGTTTGCGTAGATGGCCGATTGGTGGACTGAGAGTCAGACTGCAATAGCGCCTTCTTAATGTGGTCTCTGTGACATTCTCAGTCAGTGGGATCGGAGTCACTCTTTTCTTTCTTGGTGTCAAATCATAGTCCCTGTACTTTGTTGTCCAGGGGTGTGGTGGTACGCCTAGGTGCGTGTTCACGCAGTGCCAGCCACCTACGTCCTCTCTTGCTTCCGGTCTTCTTGACTATGTCTTGACAGCGGGTCCAGGCGAGTGAGGGGGAGAGAGTGTGGTAGATGCTGAGTCAGTCTACCATCACTGTAAACTAATTGGGACACGGGAATAAAATCCTCCCTCGAACTGAGGGTGAGGCTAATTGTAGTACTGGGCGGAGGGAGGGGGGTTCATAAGCCCATGTTCGACCGCAAATTTACCAGAGCTCAAATCATTTTAACCCAATGGAAGTCTCTGACTACTGGTGTATTGTTTCTGTGATTTCCGGCTAGGGTCTACAGATTATGTATCCCTCCTCCAGGTAATTATTGTTTGCAAAATCAAAAGCCAAAGATGAATACTCAAATGACATTTTCTGTCTGATCACTAGTTGGTCGTTACTGCACTTGCGTGGACCCACCCATGCTCCAGTCTGCAGCCCGACTGGAAGTTTCCCATTCGTTTCCTGATATACGCGTATAGTTTAGCTTGGCCTAGACAGAAGAAGGATTAGTTCTACTCGAGGAAAATATAATTAAAGCAACCTCTAACACGCCAAAATTTCAAACTGATGGAAATTTTGGAAGCGTACTGAAGAACAGTTTTGACAGCAGGAAGGAAAAATACCATTCAGAATTCTGCCGAATACTGGGAAACCGTTAAATCTTGAAAAAGAAATTGAGATATAGAGAGAGTTCGTTTGGCGTCCTGTAAAGAATTAATCCCTGAAATCTGATCTCCTAATTTAATTGATCCCGAGTATTGGAAGATTTTCTCAAATGCATATACTCGGCTCGGGGGAGCTTCAATTTCCATATAGATGTGCTGCAGACGGGAAATACTCTGACTATTCAAACTCATGAGTCATGAAATGCCTATGAAATGAAAGGCCTAAGCAGCAGTTTCTTTGCTAATGAGGTATTTGAAGCCGACATACCTTTGGAAGCCTACAGTGTGACCAATTAATAGGCATCGCCTTAGATGTTTGTGTCGGCGTCTTCCCCTTCGTCGCTAGGTCAGGACTCGGCCATTTGCACCAACCAACCGAAGGGAAGACTGGCATTCAAAAATTCTCAGACTTACTACAAACTCATCGGAAATTAGCGGCGGCGGCATCAGTGGTCTGTCAGTCACCAGAGGAAGATGTCGAAAACCCACCAAATGAAGCAGTAGTCATTAGGTGCGAAGTGGGCGTCTGAAAGCAGAATAATTTGGCCACTTCACCCCCTCCCCGGCCCCTCGTCCTCTGGCGAGGCCATGTGGCTGCCGCTTTCATGTTTCCTCATTAGCTGTGCAGCGGGCACTCTCACACGCGCCTCAAATGGTCGTCTAGCCGGTCGGCCCCGACCCTCCGGCAAAGTGTGTTCTCTCCCCCCCCCCCACTCCCATAAATTAGCCACGCCGTCTGGCTGCAAATGAGAAGGGACAGCGGCCGCCCTCTCCAAAACCCGAAGATTACTGTCGGTACCACTTGATGTATCAGTGGCGTACCCAACCAAGCACAAGTCACATCAAGCCAACACGCCAACTTCTCGCGCAGTGAGAAAAGCTGACGGACTTAATAGCAGGAATTGTGCTAGTTGGTTAGGCTGCATTGTAAGCATCATAGCATGCTGTGGAATGATTTCCATGGTTTGTTTTACACCTGCATGGGGGAAATGGGCAGTCGATAAGAGTTTGGACTTACGAATCTGTGACCCCTCTCTTCTTACCAGTAAGCGGAGCCGAAAATATTTCTAGAATATGGCAAAGGATGAAAGGTGTCCATCATTTTGAAGCGTCTTTTTTAAAAGTTTGTCGGCACTTATTCCAATAATCTTACTGATTAATTTGTTTTCCTCATACATTAATATATTAGTCCCATAATGTGGGGCATGGGTTCAGCAGCTTTCGGACTAACCTAAACACAGTGTACTATCGCCAATCTACGAAAATGCACAGTCTACTGAGGCCGGAATGGCCCACATTATTCAGTCGTGACCTGATGGCTGGAGGGATCACATTCTTCCAGCTTCACTCTTCGGTTTGTTTAAGTAAAAAAATATTTTTACAGACGAAACGCCATCCATGGGACAAATTCCAAAAAAATCACTAAAATTGGAGGTGACCCAAAATCTTCCAGCCTCCATTTTGGTGCTTTCAGATAAGGCTTATAAATTGAGATGCAAAGTGAGTTTGCACGGGCTCATAGAACTTGAATTGTTTGTCTTGCGGACCTGGGAGAACAAATCGCGGCATTATCACGGCGAGAATTAAGTTTCAAATCCAGCTGTTTGACTCAGCTTTCGTCAGATTTTGAAATTACTTACCGAATTCTCTGCTTGTTTATAATACTGATTGCCACGCTTAGTCGCCTGGCTTTAAATGATTCCTGACTTCGACACATTTCCTTCTATGGGGACTATTTAATCTAGGTTCGTTCGAAGGTCACGAATACATGATTCGGAAAAACTCTTGTCAAGGACGATACTTTTCTGAGTTGCATGTGAGAGGAGGTGATGCACTTTTGGAAGACACGCAGGAGGCAACTTCATATCTAGATTACTAGACATTAGAGATAGATTAAAACTTCTAACCACAGTGCGTTTCCATGTGAGACAGGTGTTCTGCCATGGTAGTCCATTAGATGGCCGGGCGGTTGTTTGGGGAATTGAATCTCCACGCTTAACAAACCTCCAACTTAAAACTCCCGGAAGTGGAGTAAACATTAAAACTCAAATGCATAGATTTATTCCTGTGTACGCAAATACTGTGGTAGTTCATAAAATGTGGCTCAATTAAAATCTGCTAAGTGCGACACTTTTAAAGCGATACGATTGGCCGACAGTGTGACTGGCATCGCAACGGTTCACTACTCCTGTTTGAACTAATCCAACGCTCAAACCTTTTAATTATACTTATTTGAAAGGTACGTACTCCGCCCACAAAACGGCTTCGTCCAACGGAAAGCACGAGGCTGGTTAGGACACTGTGCATTTGAAATTACGACCTATGTTATTTGCAGCATAGGGGAGGGACTGATAAAACTATGCAGCCATCAATTCACAGCTCATACACACGGCATGAAATAACTCTAACGTAGGCTGAAGGCGGCCGCTATTTGACCAGGAAATAGTGGGAACTCTCACAGAAGACTTGCGATAGAAAACGTATGACGCTGGATTTGGAGAACACCAAGGACCATTACTAGGGCAATTTTTAAGCGGCTTCGAGGTAAATTTCGATATTTTGGCTCTTGAAGACAAAATAAAGGAAATTACTATCCTTTTTTGAACGTAACACACTATGAGTAATGTAAACCCGGTTCTCTATGTCGTTCCTTCTTGTTTCCAATATTTGCAACACATAATTTGACCCTCACGAGCTGGTGCCATTTAGCTTTGAGACTACAACGTCATCGGCAAGCTAACAGCACAGTCGAAAGTACAAGCTCTGAAAAGCAGTTGCTCAGAGGGAGATGCGGTCGCTAGACTGAAAATTTAATTCGGATCCACATATAGATTCATAATCAGAGACATCCGCAGATAAGGCTAATAAACGCACACGGGGGTACAGTACATGGCCAGTAGGGTTGTTAGCTCCCACATTCATCGCAGGGAGTAGTACTTGGTGCGGGGATTGCTTGCTCGCTTGCAATCAAGTCGTTTATAGCCTCTGCTAATCACTAACGAGGTGGAATGACGCCGGCTCCCAGGTCGCGGTTACGTCGACGGGATCCAGTCACGCCCTCAAGTTTAACCAGGACGAAAGTTTCGCAAGAGTTGGCAAACTGCGAGGACTGAGAGCTGTTTTACTAAGGAGTCTTCTGTCTGCAGTGGATTAGCAAACCCAATAGCCCAGCCCCGGCACATTCACTGTTGAGTTTTCGCCAGGACACAAGCCGTGCGGGAAGCGTGTGGGCAGACACAGCTTTCAATGGCAGTATCAGCAAGGCAAATTGCCGAGTCATTATCACACCAGTAATCGACAACAATGATGAAGTTGCGGCAGTCAGCAATATGAGCGCGGGAGGGCAAGCAAGCACAACCATCGTCCATGAATGCCGGAGGTAGCAGTCCTAATGCGCTTGTGGTGGCACGGCTACTGCACCCCTTGTGTGTTCGCCGTCCCTATCTGCAACTCTCTCTCTCTGATTATAGATCTAGATATGAATTCGGGGCGTCAAGCTAATAAAATTCTCTTCTTAGTGATCTCGTCACCTTCTTCTCCAATACCACCAACGGGTCAACAATATTGCCCCACTTTCGACAGTGGTCCATTTAGTTCACTCGCCAGCATTTTCGCGGAGAAAATCGCCGAACGATGTTCTGTTTTATTTCAAATATGGTTTCCACACGTTACTGCACTCAAACAGTCCGTGATGATGAACTCCTGTTGGAGTTCGAAAACTAAGACCAATAAAGCTACCGTCCCAGTGATCATGCCTTCGTCGTCTTTTAAACAAGAACCTGGGATACGCATATTCTCTTCCATTCATGGTTTTCAGCGTTTGAAATTATTCTAATAAGAATTATTATTTTCCCAAAAGGTGGCACTTTTGGCTATGACAGAGTATGCAGTTTGTTAACAAGGGGGTCTGGTGTTTCCTAAGGAATCACTTGCACGCTGTTGTCTTATGAACAATAGACAATAGTAAACAAGGGCAGAATGAGGTTGCCACAGTCCGCGAAGTTATATTTTTCGTAATTTTATTAATTTTCGGGACGCCCGCTTGAGAGGACAATGTGTTTTCGTAAACAAATGAACTTAAGGTCAAATTCTATCACTAGTGCAGATGAACGAAAACAGTTTTTTTTATTTTTACCCTCGGAGTTGCTCTTTAAAAAATATTGGAAACGGTTATTCTTTGTGCTCTGCCCTTTCGTATGTTGCATTAAAGTCATGCGATATAATTAACGAAGGCGCCGTGAGAAGAATGATGTGGTAGGATGAAAACAAAATATTTCTTTTTCAAATCATCATTTTAATTAAGGTGGTAAACGACCGCATTCTTCGCGGCAGACAGAAACATTTGAGATGAAATCCAGGGGGAAAAATTGACACCGAAATAGCAAAAATGAATCAGAATGCGGACTGAGTAGGTCTGAGATAAGGCTCTGTAGATAGTTAAAATCGAAACATCCGTCAGATGCACCTCTGCGGTAATGTATTCTTCACTTAACTTATCTTGGTGTCTTTATCCACCAATCTTCCCGAACAAAGAAAACTCAGACATGAGGCTGGCCTTTGGTGCACTTTGAAATTAATCAGAACTTCTAGTAAAGAACGGTCTTCAAATCTTATCGCATCAGCTGAGGCTTTAGCCGTCGCTTTTTCCCCTCACTAGCTAGACTAAATTAAATCTCGATTGCGAAAGATGTGGCACGCCATGTTTTGCTAGCGAATACTATGATTCACCCGACAATTGGTGTAAACAACATTCCTTTTTGTTCGTATCAATGCAGATGCTTGTTAGCCCGTCAGATACCTATGGAGACAGTTCCATAATGTCGTGCAACTGCCATTAAGGCGTTGAAACCGGTGGATTTCCGCTGCAACATTCATATGAATCTTCGAGTTGAGCCTACAAAACGTTATTTTAAACGATTTATATGTTAATTTTTAAGGAAATTTAAAAACTAACATTTGAGAACAGAAGTATCATCAAGAAAGCACATGATAGCCCTGTGTGACTCACCGATGAGCCGAACCCCTCGAATATGTGTCATACAGCGAAAGAATATCGGTAAAGCATGTGACTAGGTTTTTAGCGTGTGCCTGTGCTCTCGGTATAGTAAATCCTGGAACAAGAGTATACTACTGACTGCCTCTTGGAAGGTCGTGAATAGTACGCGGTTATTCCACTGGAGCTGATGGACTTCAGTTCCAGTAGTAATACTAACTTTCGGGCTGAGCATATGAATTTTCATCCCGAGTGAACTACTCCACATTATTGCATCACTTTTTGAAGAGATTACAATAACCGAAAATCTAATTCTGTTAAGGAGAAAAATCAGCAGGTGAGCGTCTTGGCTCACTCTTTCCTGCGACTAGAGTACGGTGGAAGCGGGAAGAATATAGGCAGAATGTGAGGCTCATGCGAGTGAAGTCTTTCTCATGATGTCCTAGGTCACGCGCCAACCACCACTACCCATGTAGTGGTGATTCCCGTCAAACCCGACGAAATAATTTCGGGGCTGTTGCAGATAGGTGCTAGTTAGGTCTATTGTCTACTCGGCAACGACAAATTCTGCCTCATTTGGCCTCCGGGTTTAATATTTCATGAGTTCAGTCGACTGACTCTTTTGATTAGATACTGTCCCCATAACGTAATATTACCCTTTGGTAGTCGTTCTCCCCATACAAGAAAAATTTGCTATTTTGTTCTCTCTGTGTAGGATCACTCACACATGGGCCCACGGACCTACTCAGCCCTATAGGCATCCATGAAAACCTGTGGTAAAGCACCGCTGGTCAAACCACACCGTCACATGTCTCCACACCAGCGCATTCGCCAAACACGAACCTATTTCTCGTCACCCACCACGAGCGCAGAAACCACCCTCTCACGCATATGGCAGTCGTGCTCTTTGGGTCCTTCCCCATATGAACCCTCTGCTACTCCAACACATGCGAAATCTGGGCGGTCTCCCATTTGTGTGTGTGCTGCGTGGGGGCACGGGCGGACGAGCCGTCCTTAGCTCTGTCAGTCAGCGCACAAGCTCAGAACGAGTTGGCTGACCGGTTCTGGCAATCGACTGGTGCCTAGGCATGGCAAAAGAGGGAGGTCGACTCCCCAAGCACACATTCCTGGAAGACTGCCGGCTGACGGGATAACTCGGACCTTGCAATCAGCCAAATGTGTGTTTGTGTGGAGTGGCCGAATGGTGGACTGAGAGTCAGCCTGCAATGGCTACTTCTTAATGTGGCCTCTGTGTCACTCTCAAGCATGTGAGAGCCGAATCGCCCGCCTCCTTTTTGTGAAATCGTGGTGTGTTGTGTGGGGGAGCCACGTTGTGTATGTGGCAGGCGCGGTATTTAGCTCTGTCAGTCTGTGAGCTCAATCCCCGCATCAGATGACTGATCTGCTCGAACAGTGAACTGGTGATCGGGGGGAGGAGGAAGGGAGAGTGAGATCGACTCTCTCTCTCTCTCTCAGCGTATATTTTACACTTTAAACAATCTGGCATACTTGGATCTATCACGGTGCGCTAAAAAGCCGTGGCTCGGGAGTCTGCCAACTGACGGAATAACATGTTTCTCCTTCCACGACGGTAGGTCAGGTTGAAATAGCTCCCATTTAGAGAGTTTTGGTTCTGCAGCCTAACTTAAGTGACACCATATGGTTAGCTTTCTAAAAAAATTTGGTAGATGCGAATACGTCGACTTTACAAGTATCAAGCATTTGCACCTTCATCACCACTTAAATTCAGCGAGTGAATGTGCCACGGGGGGAAGAGTGCTTATACGCCAGCCTCGGTTACATCCATTATAAGTTCCCATGCGCTACACTCCGCGTGGTTCAAGCCCTGCTTGCGCTCTCTTAATTATCCTAATCCAGCGATTGGCCAAGTAGACTTGCTAACGGAATTGTTCCGACGGTGTGAAACTCCGTCGGTTCCACTACAATGGCCTTGCACCGCGAATTACCACTTGGTACCCTCAGTGGCTTCCATCTGTGATTGTGCTTCCTCTGTCATCTTTATCCAGCGAGTGACTGTGTCGGGGGAGGGGAGTGTGTACACGCCAACTTCACTCGCTTCCTTATGCGTGTGCCTCAAGCTCTGCTTGCGCGCTCTTTCTGTACTTAATCCAGCGAGCGGCTAAGTTAGTTAACTAAAATAGGCTTGCCAAAGATCCACAAAGATGGCAAACCGGCTCGTCCAATCCTAGACATTAGAAACTCGCTGTACCATGCGATAGCGAAGTGGCTAACGGAGAAACTTAAGCCCGTGCAGTACCAGGTAGCACCGTATAGCTATTGGGATACCTCTGAATCCTTTAACAGCGTGAAAGCTTTTGATATGAATGGAATGTTTATGTTTTTGCTAAACGCCTCGTCTATTTTTATGAACGTACTGGTCACAGAAACCGTCAACTACCTCTGGGAATTCATTACCTTCAATCGTCATAATGTAGGAATGCCGGTGGATGCTCTCAAGGGATTGTTACCGAGATGTAACTTGAACGTGCAGTTTCTATTTGACAACAATCTGTATGGACAAATTGACGAAGTAGCTATGAGCCCGCTCCTCCGTCCGCATTGGGAGAAAATATTCATGGACAAGGTAAAAGCTTTTGAGCTTTATTGCCAGACCAATGGCCTGAGATAGTATGGGCGCTACTTTGATGATATATTCGTGATTGCACATGAACAAAACGGGGTTTCGGTTCTGTTAGACGATACCAATCAGGCGCGCCCGTCAATCAAATTTACGCCGGAAGAAGAACAGTCTGCATTGCTCCCCCTTCTGGTTTGCATTGAGCAGAAGGCCTGATGATAGTATTCGACGCAGCCTCTATCGTGAAAGGAGGTTGTCGGGGCAATATACTAATTTTGGGAGTTTCGTGCCGTTAAACATGAAGAGCAATTGCGTCCGATGTTTGACACAAAGAGTAAGGAGCATCTGTTTGGCTGATAGCACTGATGAGGGACCTAAGGTTGTCGAAAATCTCTTTTACCAGAAAGGATTTCCCGATCGATTCACTGGTAAGTACATGACCGAAAGACCACCAAAGCCACCGACGCTGTCGGCAGAAAAGAAGAAGCTTTTCATTAGGGTCCCCTTTCAAGGTGACGCACCAAGTGAATTTCTAAGAAGGCGCCTAACTGAAGCTACATCACTCACCTTTCCAGCAGCTGGCGCCCGTGTACTCTTATCCACTAGTCCTATCCTACACGGAGAGGGTAAGTACAAACTGCCAGTCCAGACCATCTCTACGTGTATTTAATCCTTCACCTGCTGCTGTGGGGCAGAACATATTGGTCGTATGAGCCGGCGTTTGTCAAAAAGAATAATAGAGCACATTTCAGCATGGCTAGGAAATGGCCAAATAAAGCACGTTAACAGCTCTACCCTCGCGCGCATGCTGGACACCGACCATCGTCTAGATGTCAGAAAGGCCTTCCGAGTTATTTACAAGGTCCCGTCAAGCTATCCACAATCGCGTGGACAGCGTCTATTGGTAACGGCAGATGTGGCTGCAATCAGGTTGAGCAAACCAGTCCTATGCACGCAGAATAACTTCATTCAGGCCCCACAGTTACCATGGTCCAAAGCCACCAAGCCAGCCACCTGCATGTAAATACCCGTCCCAGTGCCCGCCATTCCTCTCTCCCATTCCTCCCCCCGCTCCCCCTGACACTGAAGGAAAATCTTGTTTTTCTTTTTGTCCAACCCCTGCCCCTCCCAAACCCCAGCTACGGAATAACTTCTACTTGTCCGCATTTTCTTATTTATCATTTTGATAGCAGACCTGAAGAGAATTTATCGAAGGCCAGCGTATGCTCGCCAAACTGACTTTTGAGTTAATAATAGGGCGAACTTTCGAAGTAGCCATCTCGTCCTCTCTTCATCCACCCATCTGGCTTCGGTGAAAAGACAATTGTAAGTAGACGCTAGGTGGTGCGCAGACGCAGCGGCTGATAAAGGTAAACAGTTCTCCTGAGCCTGCTACACAACACCTGGTCCCTACTCCGAATGTGCCAGTCCACAATAAGAGCGACTCCGATCCCATGTAACTGGCCTCATGAAATACTGACTGAAATTCTGAAAAGCGTATTTGATTAGGAAGGATTACTTAAGTGGTGTTGTAGCGTTAATTATTTTGCGGCATAATGCCGCAGTATTTTGGGTCAGCCAGGATGTTGGTATTTAAGTATACTTCTTTTCATCCGCCTGCGATAATCACGCTCGATAACAAATAGCTACGTAAGTGGTGTGCATTTTAATATTCAATAAGGATGGCAATTTTTCAGGCATGTTTTTTTGCAAGATATAGTTGGATCTCTAAAGACACCAAAGTCTGATAAAATACATCTTACTGACGATGGACTCCTGCAGGAGTCTGAAAGCTCAGGACAATAAACGAAGTGTTCCGTTGCTCGAGTCTTCGTCTTCATTTCTCTTACCTGAGTAGTCATCTGCTTTGAATATGGTTATTAAAGGCGGCCAAAATGTTTGCTTAAATATCAACTTCTTGGAGTGTCTGAAATATCACGCCTATATGTCGCAAGATAACCAATGCTACAACCACACTTAGGTCATCTTTCCATTCGAATATGCATTTCAAAACTTTAGTTAACATTTCATGAAATCTGTCACTGGCTGATTTTGTTATTTGGCAACCCTGCATGCCACAACTCTTGGTACGCCTTGATAGCATCAAAACGCGTCAAGTTTATTTTGGCGAGGAATGTGCTGATGTGTCGCAAGGACGGATTGCCAAGTACCGGCCTCACTCACGCTTCCCTCTCTCATACGCTAATCGGTAGTCCGAGCCCACCAACCAGTGTGGTAATGAAATTGGGCGTGGTGATTAATAGAGCCAAACAACACGTACACGCGTGCCGCACACGACTCGCTTCCGGCATCATCTGTCGAACAATACCAAAGGACATGCTCCCCACTCATATGAGATGTGCAAGATTTGACGCGCGACAGTTCGCACGCCGTACCGGCGATGGCAAAGTGGATTGAGTGATTGGCGCTAGAATAAGGCATGGTACGTTACAGAAAAGTGGTGTGTGTGGTGTGCTCTGGTGTAGGTTCGTATGCACAGTGACTGGCCTATTTTATGGAATGTGACTTCGACTAGAAAGGATCATTTTCTTGGGTTGTAATATGGATCATCCTGCAGAATAATCTCAAGATACTACGGTCATGCAAGGACCTTGACATTTGAGTGATTTACTTTCCGGCCGCCAGCAAAACCGCACTTGATCTAAATTACTACTTAGGAAGTATGAGTTTCCCTGTTGAATTTCGATGTCCTTGCCGATCCAAATATATCTTATAGAAAACATGCACAATAGCATGCCTTTCTTGTTATCATTCTGGAGCGAATCCCGACATCTTCAAATTTGTAACTAATGAAAGTGTATTTTTCGTTTTTGAAGTATTTTTACTTATGTGATTTTTAAGACCGTAAAATTTCAACTCATAGACCAGTTTTTCTATCCGTTTATTAATGTTGACTGCGAACTACTTGACGTAGTTCACACCCATTACAAATTGTATGAGACCCATATGACACATCCTTGGAAGCTACAAAATATGTGATTTTCTTGCACGGACAGCATACATCACACCTTTTGAAAACCCTAAGCGTAAATGCAACTGCAGCGCGGGGTCAAAATCCTTGAGAAATTGAAGAAGTTTTTAAAAACCTAAATGTAACCTTCCTTCGAGAGCAAACTTTGAATAAGACGTAATTTGCTATCGAATTAGTACAGGAAACAGTATGTTATACATGTTTTAAGTAAAATATGTCTGAATAAATAAGGAGTCGAGATTCATTAAAAAATCTTACGTTTCTCAAGTAACAATTTATATCGAGTGTAGTTTTCGCAAGCGACTAAAAGTAAACTTATTGGAACGCCAGTATTCTGGCATATGTGATATAGCTTGAGATGATGCTGCAGAGTAATCAATATAACAGTCCAGTTAAGTAGTCCTTTCTCATAGAAAACACGTTTCAGAATTTCGACTATCATTTTATACGATATGTCAGCTACTGTTAGGAATGCTTGTGAGCATAGGGCGAGGTAGTTCGGTAAATCCAGACTATGCTGATATATTGAAGATCATAATGAATGCATAAATGGCAGAATGGGCCTATGCGATGGCTGAAAGTCCGGAGGTAGCATAGACAGTTGAGACGAGAATGACGGGTGTATTTGGGGGCTCCTGGCACCGACTGGTCGGCCTCACTGCGATGTATTCGCAAGTGGCCGATCGGGCTGATGGGCGATTTGGGAATGCAGTAGAAATAAGGAGAGTTCACATTACTGGGAAAGGTGTGATGGTGAGTATGTCTACTTGAATGACTGGAATGTCCTCACCGGTGGTGCTGATGATGACACTCTATGAGATGGAGAGGGCAGTTTGTCGTGTTGATGTTGCGGTGGGTTCGCGCATCATCGTTGAATCCAACTCGTGCCCTAAACTGTCAAAGACAATTTGCGCATGTTGGTAAAAAAGTTGATGCTTATGATTGTAATCCGCGACTATCTATTCTTGTGAATCTACCTTAATTCTTAGCGGCAGCTATTCAATCGCCTTTGAAGATGTCTGCTCCAGTATCTACGGCGATGCACTTCGCACACGCCACTCACGATCAAGGTCCTCCCTAGTCTCAGAGTTTATTTGTTGGTGCTTGTTAGACATCTTTAAGGAGTCTTTATGTCGACGCTTTGGTTTGCCTTGCCTGTGGGTGCACGTAGAGACATCGCCGAAAAATAGCCGCATGTGCAAGTGTTTGCCGGTAATGCTCGGTGCGCGGCCACTCCTTTGTAGTTGCACCCGAATCAGAATGGCATAAGCACCGAGAAGTCTGGTCCTTTCCTGGAACAAAGTGTCTGGGATTCCTTCCTGTAACTTCATTTTCATTAGGCTCTAGAGGCTGCTAAGTTGGAAATTGATGATCGTTTTTGCCTCACTTTCATCTACAGTTCAAGTCTCCGCATTGACTGGACAACACCTCCGTGCAGCCTAAGCTTTACGTTGACGGGGATACCACAGCGGTCCCGGACGGCGCGCATTAGCCGTTCAGAAGCCTAGATACGTTTGGAGATCCGAATTGCGATTTTGCTGTTTCTTAAATCGCATCTTCAAACTGGATCAATTCGTCCAGAGATGCGAGGCAACTTCCATTACCGCTGATCCCGGGTACTCTGTGCTCATCCGTCGGTGCTGTTGGATACTGAACCACAGTCTTCTACCTGCTAATGGTCAGTCTTAAGTCTGTGTAATCGGAATCAGACAGGTTCACGCTCTGTTGCATGCCTTCTCCTGTCGTATTCTCGAGCACGCACTCATTCGCTAACAGAAAATCGTGAACGCCGGTCGTGGTGACTTGTGTGGATGTCTTCATGCACTGAATGCTGAGCAACTCTCCGTCATTTCGATAGACGATTGCTGGTCGCTGCTCACGGTGGGCTCCCATCAGGAAGACAGAGGACATGAAGTCGAAGAGAGTGTGAACGATTTCATAACTTTGCTTCACCCATTTGTCATCGCGAATACTTCCGAGCCATCATTCCATCGTGGAGTTTTCACGTCATTCGTTTAAAACACTCTAAACATTTGAATTTCATCACAGTTTTCCAGACTCTATTGCGACTGATTGAATTAAAGTCCTTGAAATCTGTGTGTGATGTGAAGCTTGATCCCTATTTCTTGGCATTTCTCTTATAGCCGACTAGAAGCGAAGTCAATGACGATAGTACCGCGGTCTCTTCGAAGTCTGCACTGACCTACAGTTAAGAGTCCCTACACCAACTGAAGTTTTGAGGAAGTTGAGGATAATTTTGTCTATACTATTTAAGATTGAGACACTTCTAAGGTTCTCGAACTGTTGTCTGAGTTCTCATAAAATGCACAGAGAAGTGGAATAAGTAAGAAGAACTTGTATACCGGTCGGGTCATTAAAACACCTTCAGCCAGTACTCAGTCTGGAGGGACACCTTCACTATAAAAGCAGGCATGACACAGGCCTGAATCCAACACGGAGGTCTGTTCTGGCAATTTACCCGATTGTATCGTCAACACGCACAAGCTCCTAAAGTTACTTTGCTTTGTCCGCATTAATAACAGCTTAGTTGCACCTTTAACCTGCCACCAGATTGAGGTAATCTGTAAAACAGTAACAACATACCTCTAAATATACGTGGTCATAAAATGTGAGCCATATGACACAGTAGGTTGGGCGAAATCGCGCAAGGTGCACAAACTTTTGTGCTTATTCGGAAGAACTGTAATTTACTAGCACAACAATGTAGAACGACATTGAATTTTAAAAAGGATAGAGGCGGCGCACGGCCCTTAGCCATATTCCACACCTACTGAATGAGCAAAAGAATGGATACTTTTATGCATGTTTTCCATGAAATGTAATTGAATCTTTAAGGGCACCGAAAATCAATGAAAAAAATGCATGCTACCTAAATAGTAATATTTTACGGAGTATGGTTTTTCGATGCAGCCAAAAAGAAATTTGTTCGAAAACCGGCGTCTTGGGGTAACTGAATTATTATAGAATCATGCTGCTAGATGACTGGTTTTACAACCCCACTTAATTAATCTTTTCGAAACGGCAACGCATCTTGGAAATTCCGTTGAGAATTCATGAGTTAGCCCACCAACTGTATGCCATCAGGGTCAGGTCCTGTGTGGCACGCGCAGATGAGCTCCATACCTTTGTCAGTTACCGAGCCTAATTTCATCACCGGTTTGAACAGTCAATTGATACAATGGAGAGGGATGGGAGAGTGAGGGTGTCGCTGGGGATCCCTCCTCACACCAAATCAGCGCATTCCTTCTCTTGACCAATGTGACGCGCTAAACTCTAACCCAACGTGCTAAGAATCGTGGGTTGGAAGGTTTCTAACTCTATGGGATGACTCGGTCATCGTGGAAGTATTTTTGAGTTACTGAAGGACTGCAAGCCATGGTGCCTGTTTCCCAATGCTCCACGCACACCATGGGGCATATGGTGACGTTGTAATCCGCGACGATCGAACTGTCATCAAAACCAAGCGAGGATCATCTACTTCTATTGGAAATCGTTGTCAGCATTGGTATCGGTCTTTTGTACCAAAGGACAACTTGAGATACAATGTACTGGAACAAGGTGTGCCCTCTAGCTCTCGGACAAAATTCGGAAAACGTCGCTCAAACGATAAGGCAACGACGCAACGAAGTATAGTTCTGAGTTAGAAAGTTCACGATGAACTAACTTACTACTTTCATGAAGGGGACATAGAGGAACTGAATTCAGGACTCAAGTCGTGGTGTCCTACATATCTCAACTATTCTTACTTTCCAGCAAATCCGGGCCCATATATCGCAGACGCCCTACTTTTCCCTTGTTTGCAAGGTGCTTTCGGTTAATTTTTTTATTTCAGCAGACAAAGTATGCCATCCCCAACGAAAAGACAGATGTTTTGCGTTGGAATGTCGCGATTTGGATAGCAGAAAATGAACTCCCGCAAACACGTGCCTCGTTAATTTAAACAAACGACCAACGAAACGCGCTTTTTACCTTTTGCAGAACAGTGTTCTTTTAACAGCATTTTTAAAAACACGCGTCTTTTATATAGAAACATCCGCAGTCTATTCAGACAAAAAAGCCGCCAAAATCCTGCAATAGTGCTTCTTTGAATTTGAATGAATGCCATGTAACCCAAATCGACGTCAACAAAAAATTCACTGAATGTGAGATCTGACGGGCGTGATGAACCGCTGCTTATTCATTTAAGTGCAGTTATATGGCTCATAAATCCCAGTAGAATAGAACTCAAACTAAGGTGGGGGCAGCTACAGGGGACGAGGCGTTCTGGAATCGATACAAATACTTATTTGGTAGATCACTTGCCAACCTACCGGACAGTGCGCAGTCACATTCAATGGAGACGGGTTGAACGAGTTAACCTGATACATGTAAATGGGAGTCAGTGCCATTTTTAATCCAAGCAGGAGTGCCAAACATCCAATAGGCATGCATAATTTACCGGAGACCAAATGGCATCCTACCTCTACCCATTCGAAATTGCCTCCCTAGGTATGACTTTGCACTTTAACCGCTGAAGGGTCGGTGCTCTCCAGAGCACCGCACTTCTTTGAGGGGCAGAACCATAACTTGTGGCTGTCCATTAGTATCAGGCACTTTCTAGCCAATATTACGCAATCTCGCGTAGAAGCACTCATTGGCATCCTCTTCTTCACGCTTTGTTACTTGAT
>CACRXP010000283.1:369389-388921 GCA_902702965.1 Spirometra erinaceieuropaei
TGACAGAACCCGTTCGCGTAGGAATGTTTTAACAGCCAAAAAATCACACCTAAAGGCCTGTAAAGTGGTTATCCTATCTAACAACGCCGGGCAAGCATTTGCAATCCTCGAAATATTCAACCGAAACCTATAACTATACTAGATAATACTTCAGTACCTGAGTTATACGACAACGTCAAAAACATGAAAAAGTTTAGAAAGTACGGTGTTTCAGATTGTTGTTCACGCATGAAAAATCTGTTCACTTGTGCGGACTCTGTCGTTTAGTAGCAAAATATGACTGAGCATTACAAAACTCGTTCTGAACTGTTACGCCAACTCCTTTTAAATTTGTAAACTTGACATACGGAAGAATATTAAACAAAAACCAAAAATTAAGCACTTTCGGTTTGTTGAGATAAGTACGTGGGTTGCTCCAGTTAGCAAACCATTTCCAATAGTCCTCAGTTTAACTGAACAAACTTAGGACATCTATCAAATGACTGCCTTTGTGAATATCTGCGGAGAGGCCATGTAGTTTCTTTGCTAGTCACCTCCGTAATTAAACCTGTAAACGATTGTCCTTTTGCTGTGGCTTGTTTTGGACTAACGTGTGATAGGACTGCAATTTTAACTATTTAACGCTGACGCTTCTGGGCTTGAATGCTTGTGTGAAACGTCCGATCAGGCATATTCAGTCTGGCTGATCTTCAGTCGAAGTGTCCAGTAGGCGTTTGTAGGCAATTTAATGGGTTTTCTAAGGAACCTGAGAGCTTACAACACGCTCATTCTACACATGGCGTTGGAATGAGATGTAGTTCTCCCAATGGGGGCACCGAGTCAGTCTTCCACATTTATAAGTCATGCACTGTGGAGTGTCTCGATTTTCAAAACATCCCTTTGATCACATTGCAGTCCGCCTCTCCCGTAAGAATCAGGCGCAAATTTCTTGATTAATTAAGATCATGCTACTAGTGTAACGCTTTGAGCTGTTTGAGTATTTATGCGGAAAACAGTGATGTTAAAGTGTGTCCTGTGAAGAGTGACTGTATGCTAGGGAAAGTTACCCATGAAATGAGGAAGTGGTGAGTGGGAGCTGATGCATGGCGTTTGCATGAGACCAATTAGCCAGATTGTTAAACGAAATGTGGACGTTCCGCTTTGCCTTTAAACCTTGTTTGGGGGCCCTCGCTGATGGTACTGCAGTGATATGCAAGCAAAGACGCCTAGGCTGTCGCAAGAAATCGACTTTACACTTTTTTTCAATGCTTAGCCGCTGTCAGACGATGCTGACAGCTCACATCGAGGAGATACTCAGCAGCTGACACTTATAAGGGGAAAAAATATGGACGCCATTGGTCAGCTTTGTACCTAGGGATACCGGCAAAAATAATGTCATCAGAATGTCAGGAGTTGGGCAATTCTTAAGCCTAGGCTTGCCAAGCTTGAGTTTTGGTTTGAATTTTCAGTTGGTGCTAGGGTTGTGCTCTTAGGGTTTATGTTTGGGTTACGGTTAAGTTCGAGTTTTCCTTAAATATTTCCGAAACAAGGGTTAGGGTCACTTATTGCAGGTATGGCCGCGGTTGTTTTTAAGGATGCAGTAAAATACGATTTTTACAGCGGGCTTACATACCAAACCCTTGCTTATTTTTGAATTTATAGGGACATTGAAAATCGACAGAGAATCGGATGCTACTTAATTAGTTGTCTTCTGCGGGATGCCTATTTTGCAGGTGGCTGAAAAGAGGTCACTTAAAAGGCTAACATTCTGTGGTATCTGAAAAATCACGAGCCATGCCGCACGATATTTGCTGTTATAAACTCACCTAAGTAATCATTCCTAGTTAAATACGCATTTCAGAATTTCACTTAAAATTTTATGATATCACTCACTGCCCATACGTATTCGCTGAGAACTGATGTTAAAACACGCCTCCGTGTGCTCGAGCCACCCGAATAGTTTGCAGGATCTAATAATGTATGTGAATCACATGTAACCTAGGCTTTACTGTCTGTAAAATTGTGTTTTCCCTTCCCTACCTGTCAACATCTAGCCGTTTTAATGCTCCATTTTGTGCGATCGCCAACGCTCTGAATGAGGGCACTGGTTTAATAAAGCTAGCACCGTAGTTATTTTTGCTTCTGCATAATTACACTTCAAACAGACACGCAAGAAGCCGAAATTTCGTTGCGGCGTTTTCAGGATTGGTATACATTAAAAAATCTCTCAGCGGCGTCCAAGAGGGCTAGTGGATGACTCGTCTAGCGTAACACTTTTCAAATGCACAAGTCTGCAGTTTTAGATCTCCATCGGGCGACAGTATTTCTTACGAAAAGTTGCCGATATAGCCGATTCGGTATTGACCCTGTTATTAGCCGAAACACTCTTGAAAAAACCAATTGCATATCGAATTTTCGCGACCCGACTTATGCTGTATCGGAATGTATGCTGCATTTTATGCTTGAATTTCTCCAATGACCAAGATGGTCAGCTCATTATTATTATTATTTATAACATCCCAAAGCATCCAATGACCAAGTCTTGAAAAATAACCAGAATCACTGTTTATAAAGGCGGACCAGCTATTCACATTTCCCGAGGACAGCTGAGAGTAATCTGAGTCTAAATGGATTATCGGAGGCATTTCGTCCGATAGTTTTAGAATCACTAACAAGCCAACCCACAGACCTCTAAATTCCTCAAATACCCCCATGGTACACTTGAAAAGTCAAGCTGGCAAACACGTCAGGCCAATACAGTTACATGGAGGAAGACGAAGAATTACCAAAAATATTTGTTTACCAACTTGACATTTTAAGATCTCTAAATGTAATCCTGGAAGTTTACATGACAGCGAAACTTTAAATAGCCAGGTAAGAACAAAGTGGGGATCAGACGGTCATAAAAAACTTAAATAAACGTTCACGCGTTGTTGCTGCTGCTTTGTACAGAAAAGCCTCTCGTAGTCAGAACGCGAAATTCCCCTTATATGCAAACGCCACTCTGTTGCTGACGATGGACCACAATTCACAGCTTTTTCTATGAAGAAGCGGCAAATCACTCTGAAGGGACATTTAGTCTAAACCCTCAGAGGGCAGTTCCTTCGACACTTACCAATGTTGCTGGTGTATTTTAATACTCAAGCCATCTGTCGAGGAACCGAGATTTCCGAGGCTAGTGAAGGTGAAGTTAGACTCTACTTGAAATATCGTCTCCAGGCGCAAATGTTAAAGAAGAACAGTTTTAGGTAGTGAAGAGGTACCTGTTATTTTGAAGTTCCTGAGGTTAACTTCGACGTACTAGCCAACGGAGCGACATTTTCGAACAGAGTCTGCTTCATCCCCGAGAAGAGAATGCTGTTGTTGTTTCGTTAAAAAGTCCACTGTAGGAAGAGGCTTCTGCAACGGGATAAATACCGAGATATGTTGTCTAATAATTACAACTACAACCAGGCTCAAGCACACTCCCCTTGCTGTGTCGTTCAGAACATTGAAGACACTCCGTCTGCTGCAAAACAGGAAACATTTCAACGCATATGACAGATATTCATACGGAGCAAAAGGGGGTCTAGAATTAGTAATTTCGGTCAACGTAAGCCGCCCTTTGAGCATTTTAATTAAATATAAGTTGTTTATTCGATCTGAGGACATTTCAGTTTTCTAGTTCAAAACATCCCATCAAACCTTAATAGGCAAAATTAATGTTAGTCAATAAAAGTAATTAGCCCCGTTCAATCTTGCAGTATAATGGGAAATTATGGACGTCTCAGTTGTGTAAAGTAAAATGTGCCCGAAACTTACGGCACAGGTATTCGGAAAACATTTTAGGCATGTACGAACGATCCCTTTTACAATTCAGGCTTGTTCGGAATTCCGAAAATAAGGGAAGCTGTACCAAATCATTTAAGCTCCGAGCAGGATTGCATGTTAAGACGCAACCCAGTTATAGACATTATTTTGCCATAAAAATATCCAACCAATAAGTCATAGTTATTTTGTGGCAGCTCCTCGCACTAAGGGAAAGAGTAGTTTGGGCTCGAGAGAGGGCCCTTAAGGCACAACGGAACGAGTGAGTTCCGTATTAACGATCGGTGAGCGCCCCCTAACATTGTATATTCCCGATCGAAAACCGACAGGGCAACGGGCTCGTGGCCCGGTCAGTAGAGGCGTTGACTTCTAAACCAACAGGTCGCAAGTTCGAGGCTCGGGTGTTCCACACTTCGGGCTGGGGTATGGCTGGCTAACGACGGCTAATAAGCCAGAAATGGCCATTCCAGTCACCCTTGTCTTTGTCAGTAGTATCATTCTGCCTATATATCATGCGCCGCTGCGCGGCTGCTGGTTGGGCTCGAGAGAGAGCCCTTAAGGCACAACGGAACGAGTGAGTTCCGTATGAACGATCGGTGAGCGCCCCCTAACATTAACTTTTTATGCCTAAGATCATGATGGTACAAATGTCTACCAGATTTTCAGCTGTCCAAAATTTCCCCAACAGAAGGTAGAATTAAAAGATACGCATATCGACGATGGTTGTTAAATTAAGCACAAGCACACAGCGACTGATCATAGTCAGACATACAGACAGCCCCGCACTCGGCGTTATCTACTCAAAGGTATTTAGTAGGAAAAACGTTTCAGGAAGGAATCCAAGCAGGACAGACTAAAAAAAACTATGGTCTCCTTTCTATTCTGATAAGTCTGTTCCTGGGTTTTCGGTTGGAATGAAAAAATGCATGTTTTGAGCTATGGAAAAGAACTCTGTAGGAAAAGTCCTATGTAACAATCCCGCGAGGAAATTTCTTCGTTGGCCTCGGCTTTAAGACCAATTTCGAAAAGCGACATGCATGTATGACCGTTCATTTTCCCAGAGTGCTTATCTAAGTCAGGCTGACATTTACGAGTGCTTTAATCGAAGTGCTGTTTCCCAGTGAACTTCTGGCATCAGAAATTCGCTGCGTTAGTAAGTGCAAACATAAGCCGAGCTATTACTATTACCCTGCCAAACCAGTCCGGAGGGATCTAGCTCTATCTTCTTATCGACTATATCCAGCCATCCTGTCTTCCCTCCAACACGATGAGTCATTAATATCCATTGTCACAGTCCAAACTTCAATGGAAATTGTGTGAGGACTGGGCATGACAAAGTGTGTATACCTGACTCAGTGGCGCCGCATGCCTTGATCCTGGCGACGTATGACAGCCAGCAAGTCAGGCCAAATACTTTGTAAGTGTTCGGCGCAGACATTAGAAAATTGGCCGTGCATAATGTGGAAGGAACACATTAGTCTCCTACTTGTAAGTGATGGAACTTCCCCTCTGGCCAAATTATAATTCCTTCCCTACCCAACCTCAGAGGAAAGCATATAGAGAAAGAGCTGTGAGGAGGAATCATGCTTTCTCCCAAATCGCGGTTCATTCGGCGGACCAGGCCACACCTTTAAGTTTGACATGGCCGAAATCCTCGCAAGAGGTGCAGGCGGCGATCTACTTAAGCCATGGCTCTCCCGTTCGCAGCCTATTAACACGCGCCATGACCTTCCGCCTCCATATTCTGTGCTGCGATTTTGCCTGAGCAAAGTAATTAGCTACGCGGGGTGGGCGTAGCCGACCAGCGGTTTCTATGACAGTGACCCAAGTAATCGCCACGCCAAGGATCAACAACGATGCTGAAATCACGACAATTAGCGACCCAGGTACGGACCTACAAACGAGAATCGTATCGAATACGGTTCCTTGCGATGAACGCCAGTGCTGCTAATTATTGTGGGTATGTGATGGCCAGGCCAATGTGTCCTATAAATACTGCGCTCCTTGTGCTTCCACTACCCTTTTTCCGCGACTGGCTCGAATGAAGCGTCAAGTCAATAAAGTTTTTGGTCCGAACTGCCTCCTGGGACTCGCCTATTTGCTTCTATCAGATACAGATAGGTCATTCCTCCTTTACAGCTGGTCAGATGTGGTTATGTAGGCGCACGTGAGGTAAGCAAACTCCAGCCATCTGTAATACAGCACCGGTGGTAATAGGGGTTTTTGCAGGTGAGGAATGGGAACGCATAGGCGATGAGGTCAAGTAATTATATGCAAAAGAAGATCTGCTGGAAATACGTGGGTGTACTTTGAGTGGTTGATAAGTAGTTACCCTAGACCCTAGCAATAACCCCTAACCCTAACCTTGCCCACTAAACCTAACCCCTAAGCCGCAATTCTCTGGCTCCTAACCCTTAGCCCCAGCCCTAATTCCTAGCCCTGAAACATCCAACGCGAAAGTTGGAAGGAGGTGACAGGCCGAAAGTCAAGAGGAACCGCCAGAATTCGACCGGAAAAGATAGACACGGCAACAAAGAAACAAGGCCGCCAACAGAACACACACTGCCACGCACAGCAGCACCATGCCAATTTTATTACACCGACTCAAAATAATTAAGTAGGTCAACAGTACTGTGTCCCTCAGGTGCGGCTACATAACCACCTCTTACCAGGTGGCCTAATTTTCCTGTTAACTTTTGGATTGGACACCAATATACGAGGAGGCTTCGGCCCTCGGGTGAATCTACTCTGAACGTGAGGTAGCAATCAAATAAGCAGCATTTGTTGGGCGGGCATGGGGTCATAACCATATGAATTAGGGTCATTCATTCAACACGGCCAGTAATCTTCAATAGCGCAACGCTGTGTTTGGACTATTCAACAGTCGAAGATCATAATCCAGCTCACTTCATTTCATGTCCCAGTGCGAGTATGTGTTGATAGATATCAGGTGTGACGCAGAAGCAATGGTAGACCAGTGATTCAAGGAACAGAGGGGCCATATGAGCCAAAGGAGTAAATTAGCAAACTAACCTTCTCTGGAACGCTTGCGCCGCCAGATAACACCGAGGGAAACAGACTTGCTTAAGACCAACGCAATGCTTCGCACACTGCCTAAGGGAGGTTAGCATGCAGTAACATTATTAATTTTTTTGATCTAAGTCTTGTTTAGCACCTGCGGAGCTAATTTTGTTGTAAGGTTGGGCGCCTTGTGCTTCCTTTTCCTTCATCAAGGATCGCCATCGTTTTCTCCGTAAAGCAGAAGAAGGCGCTCAAGTGAATGTTATACAACCTTACTGGTGGAGTGTGAAGAAGGAATGGCACACATTGCGATCTAACCTTCAGTTGAATAATCAATCTTCTCCTTAGGAGAGAATGAGCGTGTTCATTAGCTCCATTTCCAGCGGCTCACGTTTAAATAATGACTGACCGTCTTACGTTAATTAAAAAACAACAATTACAAGTGCGGATGCTCTCAAAGGGGCAATAACTCAATGAGGCCTAGTAAGAATTCCCCGCACGCTGACGGGCGGAGAAATATTTAATTTGCGGCGCAAGCTTTCTAATGAAATGAGTTTGGCTGAAGACGGCAAATAGGTATAAAATCATAATTCAAATGTTCCTCTCCTATGCCAGTAAGACTTCCTGAAACAAAAAAAACGTGCAAAGCAAATGGCCAATGGAAACGTTTGATACGGCTTAAGAGGAAGTACGTATCATTGCTTGAAGGGAAGTGGAAAGTTACTTCGACATTTTTACGCCATCGACAATTCCGTTCCTCGAGTTCGCTAATGTCCGGTTCCGTCTTATAATCTAACTGAGTGCATCTAACTTACTTGAAGTAAACAAGAATATATTAGGCCTAAAAATACTTAGCTCCAACATGCCTACCAGACAAGTAGTGTTGAACTTGTTTGTCATCGAGTCATCTGTGTATATGCAACTCGCACTTGCCCTCCCCTCGGAATGTGTTTTCATCATGGGTATGTCTGAATTAACTATGCACTTAGTGATTTACAAGTGTCAGGGGCGTTATGTTCCGTCGATTTTGTCGTCAGAAGATAAAGATGCGATCACTGGAACAAGAAATGTATTTGCCTGACGTTTCGGATTCTCACTCGAATCCATCATCAGAGAAATTCGCAGACCTTTATCTGCGATTTTGTCTTCCTTATGTCTTCTCCGTTTGAGTAGTTTCAAATTCCGCGCCGCTGTTGGCCACGCTAGTGGCAGTTCACGCCAAAATATGAGTAGGAAAACCAAAAGTTTCGTAATTCTTGCTGTTACGTTCCCCTTCGTAGATGAAACCGCAATTTTTTCTGGTCAGTCAAAATTGTGAATAAATGCTAATTACAAGGACCGGGTGACTGAAGGGATCGTTTCTGACTTCTTCACCATCGTTAGCCAGCCATATCACAAACTCGGCCATGAAGTTTGAGCACAGGGAGATACGGTGAACACTAGGTCGTCCGAAGAATTTCCGTCTTAACAGTTGGAATGGAAAAGTCTGACATCTGCTATTGTTCAAAAATGTCGAACGTGCTACTCCACGAACTTTTGCATGGTCTTCGACAATTCATTTTAACTCGACTGCTTTATCGATCTGATTGTCAAAATAATCAGTGTCTTAGGCAGCACAACTATTGTTATGTATTTAATTTCAATCTTTTGCCAGGAAGTTACCAGGGGTAAAACTCTGGTTGCTTAACTTACAGTTGCAAGGATTTCAATCCTGTGGTAAGCCGGAGATCGATCCCCTTGAGGCTAAAGTCTTCCGACAAGATCAAACCTGGTTTCAGATTACGATGTTTCTCTTGTCGTGCAGGATGTTCGACGAATACAAAACTTTCAGTTCTCTTCAGCTCGGTGAAATTGGCACAGAAGTACTAAAATACTGACTCAAACTGTACGTTTTAATACGCAGGCGATTCTAACTCTCTGATCTTTCGAAATGATGGATCAGAGAAGGAAAACCAATTTTAAGACGAAATAGCAAATCGTTGAAAGATGAAAGGGAAATCGTGTCATCTGCATGACTCCTTACGCTTTGAAAGAAGGACATTCTAACGGCATTTTATGCAGAAAATATTGCTTCTTCGGCTGATTATGTTGCATTCCTATCAACCGACTACCCAAGCTCTTGCACTTTACGCAAAACGTAGAATATGTCCGTGTGCAATGAGACGAACTTTAGTCATAAACCACAGCTTCCTCAAGGAGTCGGTTAATTCCAGCCTCGCGAATTAATACTACCACTTCTTAAACGTTCAACTTACGCGTGTCTGTGTGTATTTCAAGATCTGTTTTCATCATTCTACTTGATTTTTTTCTTGATTATGTGACTGAGCGACCGCCAATTAGTTGTCTCTGAACGGGCATGTTGCAACTACTTCCGATAAAACAGGTGCTTAAGACTTCAAAGAATACACAATATCCCTTTTTGTGCTCCTCTCCTCAAGAGTCCAGTTGTATCCAACGCATAATGCACAAGGTGTAGACTTGAGCGGGTTGAGACAGCATTCGGAGATACCGAGTATCGACACTCTAAAAACTGATTAGCTGCTTACCCTGTGGTCATGCTCATTCATACCGTTGGCAGTGTACATGTTCGGGACTCATGCCTTAGGCGTCAAGGGGACCATGTGCTTCGCAGAGAGGAGAGTGTAGGTAGATGCTACGCAAGTCTACTGGCACTATAAACCCCTGCGTAAGTCACCGTCCCTGCTCCCAACGCTGCTGCAGCTGTGGGGCACACGGTGGACATCGTCGAAATCAACGGTCGAACTGTCAGGCGTCAAGGGGAGAACGTCCGCGAACCAGCGTTGATTGAAGAAGTCTTTTGCGGTATATGCTGGTAGACTGAATTAAACCTTTCTAACCAAATGGCCATTTCCAGTGAGCGCCTTCTGACAAAAACATGTCAGACCACTTCCTCGCTTCTTGCCCCAAATGCAACTCTAGCTGTAACTGGTGACGAACTTAACGAAAAGTTTTGTAAATTTAAGTCCTACTCTTGCTGGTTAGCTTTTGTTCCCTAGATTACCGGATACTGTGCAACTACAGGCTAACAGGTCTGTGCAGAGTATAAACAGAAAAAATGCTGCAAATGGTGCGAACGACTGATCCAGCTTTCATTGTTCTTTTTGGTAAATTAACGCGTCTACCCTAGCAACTTCCCACTGATGAGTGAGCACAACTTTCCATCGTCTTTTCCCTTTAATAGGTGGCTATGATGGCGTAGAAGAATAAACCGCCAGTCTCTTTTTCCCTGCACAGATGCTTTCTCCAACCAAAATTTTCCCGCATGAGAAAAAAATGCAGGGAAGAAAATCCTGTATATTGACTAAATTAAAGGCCGCAAAGTAAAAATTTGCTTAAAATTTTCTTCATTTTTTCGTAGCCAACCCAAAGTATGCTTCTTGGTTTTTGTGCTGACACTCGGGGACTGGCATTTGCGAACTAAGTGGATAGACAATTAAGGCGCGCGCGCGCGGGCACTCATCTGACTTAATGCCGTTTTGTCAAGAGACCGCACTGTGACCAAACTTTCATTAAACTAAATTAAGACGAGCACAAAAGATGGCTGCTTGCGACTTTAGGCGGGCAGTTTAAGCGCACTTTGGTGAGTGGAGTAACAAAAATTCACTTCATGAGTTTTTTCTCAGACTTCTTGCGGATTCGTTACCAGTCAGAAACCGAACAGAAGCCCCAGAATAGAATTTAAAATTGCTCGGCAAAGTGCAGAGCCCGAACTCTTGTGAAGGGTAAATAAAGGAGACGTATAACATTCAAACTTATAAACTTATTTCATTTCAATCTTTCTGTTTCTGGGATCAAGGGCACGAAATCAGCAGCCGACCATAGCAGCCGCCACGTTTGTTCAATCCCTCTCTTATAGGAAGTTGAATATCGATCTACTTTGGATTACAACCTAGTCAAGTTTTTACTCATAGATTTCGGAAACATTTTTAAAACCACAAAACAATAAAAGATGCTAAACACTGGCACTTTGTAAGGAGAAGATGTGCGCCGTTTTCTTGCTGATGGATAATCTGGCTATGGGTTGAGATTTCAGTGCGACATTTTGACCGGTTAGCACCACAAAGTAAATGGTAGTGGAGTCCTGACGTCTGCATAGGAAATCTTTGCGTTATGTTTGACCCTGCCCCCATGTCTGTTTATTTTGCCGTCCAGAATAGCAATTTTTGAAGAATTAATCCGCCAGCGGCTGTGCCAACACTGAGCTAGGACCTCCTCCAGGCCGTATCTCCCTCGTCTTAGCCTCTGCGTTCGCGCTATACAGATTGTTTCGTCAGCTGTAAATATCTTCGCAAGGACGCACGATTTGCATACCTGGGCGTGATTATTCACTTTGACGTTATAAACCAGACTAACAACGGCATAACTATTTTGCCATCATGTTTGGGCTCCACTTTGTCTTTGTAACAGGCCTGTGAGCATCCGGGTAACCTCGTGTGGCATTTCAGTTTGCATCCTGGAAATGGCTTTAGATGTACACTGCTCGTTGGTCTGCCTGTATTCACTATTTTTTCTAAAGAGACCACATTCTTTAATGCCTTTAGCATTCCGAAGAAGGATTGCTGGGCATAAAAAGAGGGCAGAAGATTTAAAACTGTCGAAATCGCCGGGGAAGTGCGATAAATGTCATTGTGTCACAGGGTTCCATTCGTGCTACAAAGATGAATTTTACACGAATGTGTTACGGTCAGATCCAAGGCAGAAAACTTTCCAAGCTGGAATCGGCTGGATGTCTCCACAACAAAGCGGAGGGCATCCAGTGAACGCTGTTTTTCGCACGTAAAGTTACAAGCCTAAACTTATTTTATTGTATGAGATAAATATTTCGCTTTTCATTCTAATGCCATAACTACCAGTTTCATTTAAAGGAAATGATTTCCTAACAGTAGAGGCGGAAAATGGAAAAAAAGGCACCATTCACTGGCTTTATGTGATTCCGTTTTCCAACTGAAAACGACTTTCGAGCTTTATTTGTGCGAAATTGCTAACGTTACTAGAATCCAGTTATATTTAAAAGTTCAAAAACCACTTGCAGGTGAATATACAACTCCGTAATTTTCACGTACTTAAACAATTTTCGAAGGAAGTCACTTGTCATTGTCTGGTTGCAGCCCGTCAACGTCTGGCGTAGGCAAAGTTTAGCAGGTTAAAAACACCGAATTCGAAGTTTTCTTTCGATCCTCTTGTGCCGGCAATGTTTGTCTTTTGCAATTACGATTGTCTGTTTGCAAAACCAACTGTGTTCTAGTTACCTTCACTTCAACACAAATCATTGCCTCTTATGACGAAGCAAGAGTTGTAGCCTACCTCCTGTGCCCCGAATTTCAATTTTGGCAAAAAATGCATTTCTCGGGTTAGTGTTTATTAGTTTGGTTGGATACAACAAGTCGTGATCACCAACACGTGACTGTTTTCCACTTTTTAACACTGAGCCATTCATCCACATGGGGGACCTTCGTTTGTCATTTCTAATGATGGATGTCCTTTGCAGCTGAGAACATAAAAGAAACCGCCCCTGATCATCAGAAACCCACGACTACCCTGCTGTACCAGAGACGGGGTAAAGGCTTCATAAAATGCCACCAGAAGGGGGTTGCTAAAGAGGCCTGTGGACTAAAACTGTCTGCTTTCCCACATTTTTTCGGCTTATCCCTGCAGGAATCATAGGTCTCAACTTGTCCCACCAAGTCCTCGTAAGCTTCAAAATGCTAAGTTGAATGACGCTATTCAGTTGCTATTGATTTGTGAATGAGGATATCCCAACGTTGATAGTCTTAAGCATCCGGGCTGGGAAAGAGATCTGCAGTTTTACATATCCGGCAAATCCTCAATAAAAATACATTTTAACTATTTTGTTGATCCAACTGAGTCTATGCCAAAACCACATGACATTTTACGCCACGCTGGGATGTGATCTATTTAGACTCCCTGGACATTAGTTTTCCCTGTTGTTTAAACATTTTTGGAGGTATAAACTCTGTCTCCGGGAATTTCGACTAAACGATGGAAAATAAATCAGCATTATTTTGCAAAAAACCATTGTCAAAAATGCCTGTTGTTGACAAGTTATCCGGTGCCATGAGAGGCTTATCCACGGTTCTAGTTCGGGCACTGAACACGCTTGTCCAGCCTTGCCTTGGGACTCAATCTACAGCCCTTAAACGCATTAGCAAAGCATCCATTAATGATGCGGAATAAACGTCCACAAGGAGAACGGGCACTGGTATGCCAATTTTTAAACTATTAGCCGCCGCTACCAGCCGTGTTCTAGCAACAGCCGCTAGTCTGAACCATAACCCTTTGATTGAAGTAGGAGACGTCTGAAAGTCCCCATGACCGATTGACTGGATAACAAATGGTACAATCATGCAGCAGTTTCCTCTTTAAACCACACTTTCGGTCTTCTCAATTCCAGTTATGGTATGGCAGAGGACAATGGACTCATCGTAATACGGAAGGTCTTGGGCCGAATTCCCAGAGAGGTCAGGGTTGAGGTTGGTACTAGGTTTAGAGAGGTTATGACTAGGGCTGGACCTACGAGGATTATTATTGGGGATAAACTTAGGACAATGGAATAGGTACCTCCTTGAATTTTAGCGCAAAGCCACCTGCAGTAAGGGCGGCCCCAATTCCTCTGTCCAACCCCACTCATCAGAAGTTCGTGTTTCAGGTGCGCTCCGCAGCAATTCTCTTGCAGCCGTTCATTTTTATTTACTCCCTATTGTTTTCCATCGCAGCCACTGTAAAGGAAGGCTAGCGAACGACGCACTGATAGTCGCTCGGTGGATTTCTAGTGGCTGACTTGCCACACCTTTCTTCCTTTAACGTAGGATCCGCCCTATCCAAAAGCGTTGCACCTAATATTTGTCATGCTCATATTCACGTACCCTGTTAACGATTATCAGGGTAAGTGTTTTTAGGATAAGGTTTTTCAGTCCTAAAGAATGCTTGGGAGTCGAAATATATGCGACATCTTCATAATCCAAGAACGATATATGCTTACCGCAAAATAGATGTAGCATGTCCACGTAGCAGATATTATCATGACTGCGACGGGCAAAGTCCAAGGTCAGCTGTAAATATCCAGCTAAAGCCTGGATTGGTTTCATTAAGATGCCGCAGTCCTTGCCTTTAATGAGCCTCAAAGCCCAAGGAAGAGTGTCGAGGGATAGAATTCAGTTTCTAATTCCTAAAATACTTCGTCGCACATCCTCTGTCTATAAGTAATGCTTATTTTAGAGTTACGCCCATCTTAAAAGCTTTACAAAGCATAAAGTGATTAGCAGAATCTTTTAGCGGAGTGTTTTCTCCAGGATCCCACACAGCTTGCGACACAGATAAGGTAACACAGCGAAAGGTCATGGCATCAGCCTTCGTTACCGACCATTCATTTTAAGTGATAATGTGTCCAACTGAGGCCGAGCAAAGCCGCGCCGCCGAAAAGCACTTTATTTGGTGTCTTTTGCTGTGTCCGTAATTCGTTTACTTAAATCTTACTCAAACTAATCTCGAACTCGTTTATCAGATGAACAAAATTTCGCCCTGTTTTTATTCTACCCGGTTCCCTTGATGTTTTTTTGAAAATTGGTTGATTATATCTGCAGCCTTTATTTGAGGCAGTGTTAGGAAATCGTTTCTATAGGCAATCGGCGTTTACACTGTTTTTTTTATAACTACGATTTTAATAGTACCGGATTTAGATGTACTTCCTTGACCACTCCTCCTAGCGCCCACATTAGAGGACGTGCGCACTGGCGCTTGGCTGATCATGTGGCATGACTCGTGAGTCAGGTGATTGGCCATCCCGATTTCACCAATCAGGACGCTCCAGATACCGCCCAATAATTTTTGTGACAGAGTAACCATGATAAGGAATGATTGTTGTTGTAGGTTGGCACTTCTGACAAAGTATTATCCTTTGGATCCCAGCTATTCCCATGCAAACATACTCATAGAAACAATTAAGGAATACTGCGTTCCTGGCATACTGCTGCTACCCTCTGTGCACTGTACTACGCATAACTCGAGGTTGTGAAATCTCTTTCGGTCCAGACGAAGTTGTGCATGTTCAATTCTGCAGTTTTAATCCTCTCAAGACGGCTTCGACAGCCCACATTTTCCTCTAAACAGGCCATCAAACCGTCATGAACTCCTGAATGTGAGTTATTCTCGTGCCTTTATGTATTGCTCACTACTTCATAATTGCTCATAAAATCTAAACAACGCCCAGAACCCCAATTTGCAGTATCCTTGTGCGAATTATATGCTCATTCAAAACTGGAGATTTTAATTGTTGAAGCTTACCTGCGCAGCTGTTTGAAGCCTCAAGAACCATTTAGTTCTTCGGTAATCCTTCTCTGTCATGAGCTGCAAAGTGTAATTTTTCGGTGAAAAAATGATGACCGGAGGAAGAAAGCATTTTATCCGGCGAGGGCTAAAGGCCTCCCTTATTAAATGACGATCAGGTAATGCATCGCAATCTCGTCAAGCAAGATAATCACTTAACGTTGATTTGCGCCCGCTGAGTCTAGTTAGCTGGTCATGACTTAGCATGCACAAGAACGCATACTCACGAAGCGTAGGTAAACTGGGCGATCTGGGGGATTTTTCGCTTATGCTAATTCAATACGTAGGCCCTTGGGTACTTTTGAATGCGGTAACTCTGCCTATTCTGTATTGCCTCTTATTACATACTGGTCCATAGTGCTCAGATGAACAACATACTGCTGGCCAGTGAAGTGTCAGGAGAGAATTTACCTCATCCATGTTCCGACCAAGGCCTGACATTTACATTGTGTTCAGTGCACACGGAAGTTCCCTGACCCTCGAAACTGAAGAAACGCTTACAATTATGTTAAATGTCTGTCAACCCAGAACCCGGCTTATTTGCATCCATCGAAGCACTCACTTCAAGCGTAGGCCAGCTTGTGCAAAAGAAAGGTGCGAAAGTGCTAGGTTTTGCTAGGTTAAATGAGGAATCTTTTGAGAAGAATAAAAATGCCAAAAAAGCAAAAGTTTCATAAAATCTATCAAATGCATTTATGGTAGAGCATAAGACACGTGCGCGTAAGGCAATGAATAAGGAAAAACGAGTATACAAGTAAGACGATTTGGCTTTCTATGCAGTATGGCTGTCAGTCAACTGCTCGATGCTGGACAAAATCTTTCAAAACTATGCCGAGGATTTAGAGTCGCGAGGTTTCCTTTTTACAGTGCTGGATTAAAGTAAGGGTTTTGTTGTTTAGTGTCCTACTTCACGAAGTAGAAAGTTGCTAGGTCATATGTCGATAGACTTTTGTTTGGCTATAGCATTGGCCTACAGATTGCAAACGCAAACTTAACCATGCGTCTTTCTGTGTATGAGGATGGCTTTTCTGTCGTAAACGACGGTCTTCCTTCTGGAGACGGTGGAGGCTTTCGAGGTTCCTGGCGCCCTCGAAATACCAGTAGACGTTGATTTCAGTGACCTCTGCTGAATGCCCGAATATATGGGCTCTAAGATTTATAGATATTAAAACCTTCAAGTTTGGATGAGTCTTGAAAGTCTTCATCTGTGCAGTTTGCTCCCTAAAGTATTTTGTTCTCATACAACTGTTTGTGTCGTACTTGTTGGCCGAGCTAAGCATAAAACTTCATCGCTAAGAAAAATGGGCTTCAAAGCGAAGACCTGTGATGGACGTGCTCTCGGACAAGAAACTATTCTATGATAGGTTTTCTCTTTACTGCGTACCTTGTTAGGTTATTTCAGAAACTCCACTCACCAGCCCCCGAAAAAACATCAAAGAGAAAGTTGAACTGTTTCCACTGTGCACATATTCTAGGCACTACTCCATCATTATTAACTTTCACCAGAATGACTATATAACTGAGAAACCAGTTCTCAGACAACAGCCGCAGCATCTGTTCTGTTCATTAATTAGGTTCTGTCCGAAAATCATCCACACGAAAGCACCTTACTGTACATGCGGAAGTAAAACTTGGAAAGGCATGTCGCGGTTGCCGGTTGCTTATCTGCCTATTATTTACGGGCATCTTGCAAGATATCCTGTTGAAAGCATTACAATCGTAAGCCGCAAAATTGCAGTTGAGGTGAAGTAAATTATCCCCTTCTTCTTGAAAACAATCTAGATACTCAACTCTCGCTCCGTTAATTTGAATGAACTGAGCAAATACCTTTCATTTTGTCGGGACGTAGCGGGAAACTTTACTAGCTTATGCTAATACACGCTTCCACAAGTCACTAGAGGTTCGCAGGTTATGCCTGCAATAGCTATTAACATGGAGTTTTGAGGTAATGAGCGGATGACTGACACAGTTCTCCTTTCCCATTCTTTGACTACTTCTTCATGCTAGTGGGTGCTTGTCCGTTTAGTTGAACTCTAGGCGTTGAGCAGTTATCTCTTATTTGGCAACACACTAATCCTTCGCACACCGCAGAGCCGCATCCGCATGGACTTTGAAGAGAGCTTAAGAGGAAGTTGACTTTCTGAACGACAGTCCGGATGACGAGGAAATCTCTGGGATATTAATATCAACCGGCCATCATGTTTGCTGGCTAAAGACCAGCGATAACGGTTTTCCCTCTATTAAGAGCAGTGTGGGCATTACCTGATGACTTTAAACCCAAATCGAGACTTCATATCACAGCCCAGAACCCGTTTCACAGCCTTCATGAGTAGTGTTTCTCGCGCCCAAGCTTCCCAAAGATCATCTCAAGTGATATAAGGTACATTGAGACTGCCGTTTCGTTTTATCATTTGCCCTCGTCAGTCTGGGGCCGGAAAGTTCCGGCGTTTGATCTCGCACGTGGCCTGATTTTGAGTTAAACGCTCTAACCATTTACTCTATAATCGGGATCCGATCAAAATTTTACTTCTGGCAATTATTCACCGTCATTCTCAAGTCCCACATAAAAGAGACTGTTTACTTGCTATTCGTTAGCCCAGTCCTGTCAATTCACTCTTTAATCTAATTTCTCAGCCGACAGTCGTCAAATTGATATTGTTTAAAGTCGGCTGTCAAACGGACTTTAACACAAAGCCCACATATGCGCAGCAAGTATCTCCCACATTTCAGTGAATGGCAACTCTGTTCAGTTGACATTCTTTTCCCATACGAGTTGCAAATAAGTTTCTTTGCTACTTCTTGTCGATCAAAGCGAGGCGGCTATCCTTGTAATTAAAGTATCTCTCATATCGACCTAACCTGAGCTCAGAATAAGGTATGAACATTCCATTTCGCCGTGAAGCTCAAATTTGACCTTAATCAAGCGTCTTCTTAAACACAATCCTGAAAAAATCACTACACAATACCGTCAAGCAAATGAAGGCAAAAAAGTGCATTTCTGACTTATTTTGCCGTCGTCAGACAGCCGGTGGCTGTTTAGTGGCTAGCTGCACAGTGCCGTGTGCGCTCGCTTCACAGAACGAATGCCCACATCCCAAGCTGTAGAGAGCAAGTCTCAAGGATCAGCTAGGACCGGATTTGAATTCAAGGTCTTCCCTGCTCCACACTGAAATTTGATGGCTTACGATGGCCAGTAAATCTTGTTGACGAGGATGTTGATTGTTCGACAAGCGAAACCCTTCTCAGGCGCAGAACGATCTGAGTCTAAGTGAAGTAGATTAGCAGGTGTTGCTTGAAAATGAATTTGAAGCATTTTTGAAAGAAGGCGCCAGGCAGCCAGTGTTGTTGACTTAATATTAGCATGCAGCCCAGATGGTCGATTTATCGCCAAATTCACCATTCACTTTGTTGAGTGCTTCCCTACCCCCCTTTCGTAGTCGAATAGAGAACCGGGCGGCAGTGGAGATGACTAGGTGTCCTGATTGTGGGAAGAAATATAAACCATCCCATGTCACCGTGGAGCTCAATTCTACAGCCCTCGCAGGGGGCCACATAGGTAGAGAAATACAGACAGCGCGAACAGCGGCCACATTCAACTGCTTTCGTTCACACCTAATTAACACCTGCTCCTCTGACGAACCTTGTGTGCATACAGTCGTATCCTTGTTTCCCCATTAGTCTTTAAAACTGGCTGTCTCCCAGCCGGTCCTCGTAGTCGCGCGCAAGCGCAGACTTAGGCCACCGAAGACTACTGGGTTGATTTGCTAATTAATTGTGCTGTCCAAATTTATTCTGCCTGCGTTCATGCCGCCCGAGACGCGGAAATTCGCAGATATCGTCTCTCTCTCTCTCTCTCTCCCTCGCCGTCGCGTATCTGCGAGGTAGTCGTGAGCGTTGACTCTTGCTATTGCGTCTGTCACAGTCCTCTTAATCCTCTTCCACTTGGGGAAACCTTATGGTCAAAGATTCTGTCGTCTGTCTTAAATAGCCGGCCAAAAATTTCTTCTCGTGGAGAGGGGGCGGGGAGAGGGGACGGGGATGGGGGAGAAGGGACTGGACAGCTGACTTCACTGCGACGTCAGCACAGACTGCGATCGCCAGTCGAGGCGCAAATTTCCTGAAGGAGCTGGCGTTATTATTCCGCAGTCGTGTTCCATCCAGGCCCTACTGTTTTCTGTTCAGGCAGTACGTCCTTGTTCATCTCTAGCTACGGTCTAAAGGGGGGGGAGGGTAAAGACGTGTGGGAGGCCTGGTGAATACTGGTATCGGCCATTTCAACAAACTCCGAACAGAGATTATTCTCCGGATTTCATGAACTCCCTAATCTTGAAGCCGTCAAATGAGTCTGTTGATTTTTTGAA
>CACRXP010000283.1:392321-404898 GCA_902702965.1 Spirometra erinaceieuropaei
TCTGTCGTCTGTCTTAAATAGCCGGCCAAAAATTTCTTCTCGTGGAGAGGGGGCGGGAGAGGGGACGGGGATGGTGGAGAAGGGACTGGACAGCTGACTTCACTGCGACGTCAGCACAGACTGCGATCGCCAGTCGAGGCGCAAATTTCCTGAAGGAGCTAGCGTTATTATTCCGCAGTCGTGTTCCATCCAGGCCCTACTGTTTTCTGTTCAGGCAGTACGTCCTTGTTCATCTCTAGCTACGGTCTAAAGGGGGGGGGGGGTAAAGACATGTGGGAGGCCTGGTGAATACTGGTATCGGCCATTTCAACAAACTCCGAACAGAGATTATTCTCCGGATTTCCTGAACTCCCTAATCTTGAAGCCGTCAAATGAGTCTGTTGATTTTTTGAACTCTCGTATATACAACCGTTCATGATATTGCAAGAATGTGGCTTAGAAGGGGCTTTTGACCGCAGTTAGAACCGCTAAATATAAATTTTTTGTTGCTTTTTTCTCTTCGCTACGGTGTAATCATACAGGAGTACGCAAAAAATCTAATCGAATATTAGTTTCATCCCCTTCGCACAGTCTTGTTTGTTAATGTAGTCAGGGTTCCGCCATAACCGGTTAGACAAATCAACCTGATTGCGTCATCCGTGAGGTGACGTCAGTATTGCGCTTTCAGAAGGAAACATGCCCTGTCCATAGCTAAACGTGTACATTGAGTCGCCGAGGATGCGAGTATTATCAATTTTATTCAAAACAACATTAGTTGGGTTTCCATCCTCCCCCCTCGCTGTTTGATGTTGACGCGTGTAACGAGTAAGTGGCGTGTCTAACATATTTTCAATGCCAAGTCTAACGTTAGGCACACTTCATGGACAAAGTTCGAGGTCAGAAAAATTCGCTACTTGCCTTGCCAAATTATCTAAACAGCCCTTCAAGAAAGAAAAAGCTCATAAGGAAATGCCGTCGACCCACGGCGCCTGACAATTTAATAAGAGAACCATCGACAGCGAAACTTCCTCCCCATCACTCGCTCATTGTCAATATGCCTAAAAACCTTTAATGCACTGTTTCTGCTCCCCTCCCATTAACCAAACAACCAACGCGGACAAAAGTTTCTTAATACTGTTTGTTAAACCATCTAAAGAAGTGTTTGCTTTCATTTTCGGTCATTTCCTGTTCTGTAAAAACATCCATCCAACTCCCAAAAAGTTCACGCCCCTTTTCGGTCTGTGTATTCTTTGTTTTTGCAAATATGAAGCCCGCAAAACATAGCAAGATTAGGGAAGTAATTCAAGGATAAGGTCAGGTAGTATGCATGAGCGGGCTGTATCAAGACGATATTGATGAACTGTTGTAACCAGACAACGCTAAAAACACTAACCAAGCAAAATTTTCCTCTCTTAATTGTTTTCATGTCTGCAGACCCGTAGCTTGCGGCCTAAAATGTTTGATTTCCCCTGGGTCTCCTTTCATCTCCTTTGAAAAGCCCCATTCAGTCCGTACACCATCGGCCTTTGTTTGAATGCTGCCGACTGGAAAGATCGCCGATTTAAAAATTAATGGCATCGTTTTTTCTGTCTGCTGGCAGTAAATGTGGGTAGGAGTACCAACAGAAACGAGATCGCAACGCGAACGTATTATTGCTTCCCATTGTGTGGTGACAGTTTCATAGTTGATACGGCCCATCTATCACTGCTCGACCTGGAATTGCCGTGCAGGCTAGATTCCTATCAGTTCTCTCTTGTTGAGGGCAATATCTGTTGGAATATCGCGGCTGAATCGTGCGCTCACCTGCGCGTGTGCACCACTTAGGCGGTTGCCGATTGGCAGGGGTGGAGGTAGTGAGGATTGGCAAGCTAGGAGACACGCCAACTCACGCTTTCCCCATCCGTCCAACCACCACCACCTTACCACCATGGTCATAGATACGAAACCTCCCGGGTTCTCCAAATATCTGGGCCGCAATGGGTCCCTACGAGGTGATAGCATAGTCACGTCCGTAGTCCGCCATCGAAAATTCAAGTTGTTCCGTGGATGGTTGGGTGGGTGTGTGTGTGTACCCCGTTTTAACTCCCGAGGGCTGTGCGTGCTGTTCCCGGTTCTACAATCGCTTTCACACTGTGCGCTGTCGACCGGCCAGGAGGTTGTTGCGTTCGCGTGCGTGGCGTAGCAACTGGGACGCTCGCGCGCGCGCGCGCGACATGAGTCACTGGCGTACGTCCACCACCCCGGGGTCGACCCGCCGCCCGTGGCTTCCTCTGGTCGAAGGAGAAATTAATTACCCGATTGAGTTGTAACCCTTCACGGCGTGCTTGTTCGTGTTGGCGTGCACGCGGCATTGTGCGCCCACACTTGCTTGTACTTTGCGCGGGTGCTTGCGTGGTAGACCACTCAAACTTGACGTTCAAATGCGAGTCCCCCATGCCTGCACTGGCTCGGTGACCATGACGACCTTTCGCGGCTCTAAAGGTAGGAGGTGAGGGGAGAGAAGCAGATGCCAGCGGCTCTTCCCACTTGTTACCATGCGGGTCGCCTTGGGCACCCACCTGCTGGACTTCCCAGAAAAGCTGTTGAGTTCGCTGTCACTTGGCAGTGTAGAATAAATTCTATAATTTGATTGTCGGCGGCAAATAAACCAGAAACGGCCGCAATTGTGCTTATAATCGTGACAAGTCCTAGTTACTGATTGGTCTTTGCTATCGCATTGCCTCCAAGTGTTTCACATCGGAGCTTTACGGCCAAATAGAAGGGTCATATCTTCGTCTTGCACTTTGACAAGACGGGCGAACTTGAACTTTCCAAACCGCGGTTGACAGGATGTAACCCCGTAGCTGAGGGGTGGAGAATCTGCGCACCGATCGACTGAAGTCAGGTTCAGACTCTGGGTTTTTCCAGCGTGAATTGGAGTATAACTGGCTGACACAGGCATATGCGCTAGAAGTAACCATTCCGACATTCTTGTCCTAACAGTTTTGCTTAGTAATAGTGGGGACATCAGTGAAGCTCGCGGTAAGTTAATCGGTGGCCAGGAGATCGGAACACAGCCAGGCGCACGATATCCGTCGGCTAAATTAATGCGACTGCAAATGCTTAGAGGACCCAAACGAGCGGGGTGTTGTCCTTTTTGGGGCGCACCACCAGCTACCTGCTGCAATAATGCGCTCCACCCTTGAAGAACACCACGTTAAAACAACCTGACCATTTGTACCGTCAATTTCGTACATTTTCGGAATTGTGCTACTTTCGAAAATTCCCAGAGTTCGGGTGAATACGCAACCCGCGGGTCAAATACCACTGACATAAAAATCCAACAGCAATTCACTGAGTCGTCATCGGGTCTTGTGCTACTGTACGGAACCCGATCGTGCGTACTGTGCAGGTGGATGATCCCACAACCAAATTAATATTCCCGCTCACAGGCGACAGCACAAAGAGCCCATGGCCTGGTGGTAGGGCGTTGGACTTAACGCTTTAAGGTAGAGTAATCCAGTTTCGGATCCCGGATTATCCAGGCCTGCGGCCGGGGATAAGTTTGATCAACGACAGCCAAAAGACCAGAAACAGTCAACTCAAACTCCCTTGTTTCTGTTGATATTTTTCTCAATCATAAGACTGCCGAAATGAATGATGCCTGGATGCCTTGATGAGGGATGACCAAATGTATCTGGCCTTATGTCTTTATAAAACAGAATATGTGGTCGAGGAAAGTCGGACTCGTTCCGTTGACACACTATACGTGGATTCTAACCCGCATCGATGGTTTCGACTGACACGCTTGTTCTATGGCTCTGAAAATCCAAACGCAATGTTAAGGGTTGAAGGATCGTCCCATACTTTCAGAATCTTTCTATTTGGACATTTTGGTACGCCTGAACTATTTAATTCAGTGGGTTTTGCTTTTGCTATCACTGCATGCGGCATAGATAAAGATTGAAATTTAAGGCTGACTATCATATCAAAGGTCGTCCCAGCTGTCTCCATGTACTTCGTGCTTCCCTTGGAGTGAAACTTCCTCCCTTCCTTTATCAATCTACCAATTGCTCACGTATCCAACCCCAGTCGGAATCAACACGGACCTTGTCTGAAATATTGTCTATTTTGGCTTTACCTAGGAGTAGCGCGGTCCTAACTTTCTGATTTCAGATAGCATACGACGTTCTAATTTGGCTTGAAACTCGAGAGTTCGACTGTTGTTTGCGACGACGTCGACCACGTATCTCACGGAGTGGGCGTAGTACTGGCGACCTGCTTGTAGTGAGACGGAAATGCACAGCACTCTCGCCTTCCCACCCATCTTGCTCTGACGGCAAGGTAATATAGAGAAGACTGGAGATGACCGCCGGATAGTGTTGGACAAAACCAACGAGCACGTATACGCGTACCACACACGAACTGATCCTCGTTGCGTGTATATGACTTCCGTAAGGACGGCTTGAAGTTCGCATGCGTAAGAGTGCTACAAACACAACACTGAGAAGAGAGTCATTGCAGTCAAAGTATTAATCCTGCGGACGGAGTGATTCCTTTCGCTGGAGAACTAAGTCACGTCGTGATAGATCCAAGCGCACCACATTTACCATACTGAGGAAGGCGCTTATTTGTTGCGGAGATGGAGTCCCCGGTGTCGGACTCTCTCTTTCTCCTCCTTCCCATTCATCCGGCGACTGTCTGAACCCCCCAACCAAATGATGATGGGATTTGAATCTTGGGACCCGCGCGGATGATCAGGTAGCGACAAGCCCCCAGTAACGGCGATTAGTCTAGTGGCCAGGGAGTACATTCACCCTGGCGAACAGCCTGGTTGGACTTCGGATTTCAGGGCCTCCTAGCGCATGATTTGGCCCACATACCTAATGGGTACTTTCAACTCTTCCACAGGAAACTACGATGAACAGAAAAACTTATTTTGAGGTAGGACATTTTAGATGAATGGCCGAATTAGCTCTAAATTGGCCAAGAATATAAAGTTTCAAAATTCTCCAAACTCTCAAAACGCTTAATTCCATGCAATCGAATGCCAACGAAGTCAACAATGAAAATTTGATGGCATAATTGTTAGCCGAATAAATGATAGGTATTTCCTGGGCATTTCTTAAACAAAAATCAGAAAAGCGCATCCTAAAGAACATAGTTTTTAATACGTCTTTGAAAAACCTTCATAGTACCCTCACGGCACTGACAACGATACTTCGTAGCTCCACATCGAAACCACCCCATAAAAGGTGAGAAAAGATACGCTGTTGGTTCCTTTTGACGCTCTCAACATGCTTTTTTATTCATCCGCACAAGCACTTGGGAGAAGGTAGTTCAGTTTTGCAAATGCACATGTTTTAAACGTTCAAATAGCAGAAGCGCGGTTATGCCTGACACAACAGAATAAGATAAAGTCATGAGAAAAATAAAGTGGTCCATTTTAAGTAATTTTGTTGAAATCAATCTTCTGTGTTTTGTCCAGCCGTCGAGAATCAAATTTCAATTCCGCACTTAAATACTCCTTTAGACTTCATAATGTATGCAATTTGTCCTCAGTCTAAGCACCTAATGCATTGAGAATGCCGGAAATTCAACACTTTTTACAAAATGTCAGGGGAAGTGATTGCCGGAAAACATACTGCTTTTTAATCATTATCGATTATCGTTGCAGATCCTGAAACGAAATATTCGGTATCCCGTTTTTAAAAGGAAGTTTGTTTTGAAAAAATTTCCAGGTCCCAGTTCTGACATAATAGATATTTCGAAGATTTTTTCCGTCCAGGAAGCACTGTGTAGTTTTCAAAAACGATAATCACCCAGGGCACGACCAGGTGAGTAGGGGTGGATGGGACAAAAGTTCCCACCATGAATCGTGGATCCTGTTCTGCGTCCGTCGGGCCCAATGTACTCTAACCCTGTCATGCGGCAGTAGGACACCTTTTCAATCGAGCAATGCCGGGTTTCTAACAGCAAGGGCTTCAATCAAACATGTCTATTGACAGCTTGATGAAAAAGTGCTTCCCTTTCCTGTCTGCTTAACAAGACGCTACAGATTGTGGGACGCTGGTCTTTGTTTTCTATCAAAAGTTGCCGTGGGACCCAAACTCCCATTCTACTGACCTGCCCTACCTGCGCTCCTGTACTGAAGGCCATGATGGACTTAGTTTTCCTGGTAGTTTCTTGATGGTGACAAGAATCTGTCTCTACGGTTGAGCGCAAAAGTTATTATCCGACTCTACTGGTCTTCCTGGACGTTGGGAACCGGAGAGGTCAAAATAGTTTGAACGATGTTCCGCAAACCAACGCTAGCATTTGCAGATACTTAAACCATTCGGACAAGCATCATCGAGTGTTTTGGTGGCTGTTGTTGCGTTGGTTCGCTTTTGAAGTTTATTCACTATATATCATAAATGTCTTCGGGTTTCATGTCTCCCATTTTGTTAGGTCCAGCTCGAAAAACTAAGGTTATGCCAAAATCTAAAATAGGCGGCCTAAGGGATCTGTAAGGACACGAAGTTCAAAGGAAGCAGACATGAACGCTTCATAGATAACTTCAAATAAGGACCACACCCAACGAGATTGCTTTCCCATACCCCTAATATTATTGTCTGCCAGAACCGATGCAGCGAGACTTCGCTTTATTATATATTTGGAATGCCAAAATATCGGATTCCATACAGATTAGGTTGTCCTATTGGAATTCGACCTAATATTTCAATTTAAACTGTCGCCAGAGGAAACCGTAACTCATGGAAAACTTCGAATTTCTTTAATCGATGAAATATTTAAGGTCGGATTTTCTGTAAAACGAGCTGACACTCACAGTGCGCACCGGTTTCAGTGCTATATTTCAAAATGTCTGCTGAATTTCTGTAACGGGGATTGTTTCAGTACACAGAACTAACCCTGCAGCGAAGTTTTGCCTTAAACCGTAGGCTTTTCGAAAGTAATGGCATTCTGCCCTTGATAGTCTTATCAAGTCGCTCTCTGTGCCCGTGGGTGCTTTTGAAAAATACCTTCCTGGGAATATCTTATGGCGACGTTCCTTCCATACTATCTAAAATCTCACTCCTTGTCCTCAGTTGGCAAAGTAGTAGTGGTTGGTGCTGCCGCATGTAAGAGTCCTTCAATTGAAACTTCGTCTCTGGAAAAAAACTTACCAGAGCTGGGAAACAATATCAGTTCGAATCGTCCTGCAAACTCAACGAGTTAATGCTGCCTCTGAAGCTGGGGTTTTCACAAGACACGGGGATTTTTTCGGAGGGGTAGTTTTTCAAGCTTCTCGGAGAAATAGTCAGAACTCGTTTTACGTGGACTACGGAAGTCTAGAAACTCACAGAGTCCGAGGACGATTCTCTTCAGCTCGCCCCAGGCATTTTTCGTGACCCTACCGTTTGACGAAAGCAAAAAGCCAGAAATAATCCTTTCAGTATTCCTTTTTTCTTGTTCGCAAGTTGGTGAACGTTACTTCCAGAGAACTGATTATTTCTCAACACAATCAACTGGTTGTGAGCCGTAGGCAATAGGTTGGACGTTTTCCCGACAAGAAACCGAATTAGAGCTTAGGTGATAAATTCAGCAGATTTTCTCATAGCCGGAGGATGAGGGGTAAAGGACTTCCAAATGACCATCATCGACTCTGTCGTAAACCCTCCTGGTTCCTGGTGTCCTCTGGTGGATGTTTCTGGGGGTTTTGTTGCTAACCTTTCCAGTTGAAAGATATGTTGCTTTAATTCAGCATGCGTACGCGCTCTAGGGATCATTTCCAGTGCAGGCTGAAACAAGTGTGCGGTGTACGTCTAATCAAGACCCCAATATCTTCTTGTCCGAAAAAATTGCTACAGAACTCCAATAAGATTTACCACACGGCGGCACTGGGCTCGTACTACTTTTCCAGAGGAAGTGTCAGTGTCCACTGAGAGGAGAGTTCGCCGATCTGCCTCGTCCCTCCGAACTAGAACCCACGCAAGTGGTCGCTCATCGGCGATGAGTCAATAACGGAGCACTTGACTTGAATGTCCATTCCCGACTTGCATGCCTGGCCGATGACAGCGAAACGATCACTCTGTCTCCCCTGTATCGTTCAGTACCACTTCTTAGATTGGCTACCGTTAATTTACGCAGTCTTCTGACGTCACCATGATAGCGTTTATTTGTAGCTGTTTCTCAAGGTCGTAGATGTTTCCTGGCTTCATCTGGCTAGCCCTCTGCGCTGTGGCCGATTCAAGCCACTGGAACCTATCTTTTTCACTCCGCTGCGCATACAGTGAGACCTGGTGGAGGTGACGAGACCCCGCTTGAATGAAAGTCGCAGGTGCTGCGGGAGCAGGGCGTAGTTTCCGGTCGCGGACGCCTAGCAGTAGAAAGGGAGAGAGAGAGAGAGAAAAAAAAAGACATTTGCCCGAAGGCGTGCGCAAGTACGGGTAAAACTTTCAGAAACTGCGTCCAATTCAAGTTGCACCCAAGCCTAGCTTACAGAATGGAAGTTAAGTGACACGCGAGCGTCCGGCTGCTATCAGCCGACTACTAATTAGACATATCTGGGGTCTGGCGATCTGGTGTCCAAGTTTCGCAGACATATACTTTGTTTGGAATGGAAATAATGGCACGGGGAGAAACAAGAGGTTCACGCGTGAGTTGTGTACTGCTGCAACCTGTTGCATTTTTACGCACTCAACCTGACTGACTCCCTTCACGGTGCATTCATTTTCTCATATTCCCTCCTGCATTTAAGACTACATCTTTATTTAATACCTTGCCCACCTACCCTCTAAGGCTAACTTCGCCGACTGTGTGTATTGTAATGGAGAGGTTTCGACCCATTTTATTCCGCTTAATTGACCAACCCAGTGGAACTTTTCCAGTGAATAACAGTTTACCTAACTAGAATCACGCAAATTATTTTGCTGAGTACCTGCAAGGAAACTATCGATACAGTGTATTGTGAGCCATGAAAAAAGACTTTATGTTTAAATAAGGACATGCCATTCACAAACTGCCAAGAAATACTGGAGAGGCAAAGTTCCGATCAAAACAATAGGATCCGGCCTACGTCAATACACAAGTCAGGGCGTACATTGGGGGGGGGGCAGGAACTTACGAATAAAATCGATAAACCCATGGAACATAGGTGCTTGGGCGTGCCGCTTCACTACCTCACTACTGTCTGTGATTTTTTATGGTTCCTACTATTAGACGTATTTTTAGTTTTTTCAAGTGCCTGAACTATAGGGCCCTTGGTCAGTCGTTATGTAGTAGAAAGTGCTTTTGACATGAATCGGACCCAGTATACCGGTTCGAGGTCAGAAGGCAAGCATAGCATGTAAAGAGGGTGCGATTCACACCCTTTGAGGTCCGATTAAACCGAGGATTGCGGGGTCCTGGCTAGGCGTTAGTCCCAACGACATCCTGGGCCTCAGAGACACGATCGCGGCTGACGTCTTTCCCAGTTAGGACACCCTTCACATAGGCCAGTTACCAAGGCGTATGTCATTACATGCATGTCTGGGGTCCCGAGATGATTGTTTAAGCCTCGTATTCTAAATGCGGGTCACTTTTCACTTCAGTAGGGGACACTCTAGACAGCTGAGATCCGATAAGCGTTCACCAGCCTGTGTCGGAGCTGAGAGATGTCTTACCTACTGCCATGCACGAATGTGAAAGCTCTCGCACTCCCTCAATAACTGCGACCAGCCTCATCACCACAATGTTTGACGGGTCCTGGTATGGGTGACTAAATAATGAGTGAGGCCAAAACTGAGGGACTCAATCACTACGCAAATCGGCGCATTCCTCACTATAATAAGTCTGGTGCGCTCAAGCTTATCACGACGCGCTACTAGTCGTGGCTTGAAAGGCTGGCAACTGACGTGGTAACTTGGTCCCAACCGGGCATGAGGGTCAGGCTGCAGTGGCTCACTTTTAATGCAGCCGGCATGATATTTCTCGCTCAGGTGAGATCCAAGAACCCCCGAATGGACACGCATATATGGGCTGCGACAGGCCGGTGAGATTGAGGGAAGATGCAGTGTAGATCCGTATCACTAGAAGCAATTTTCAGCGCAAATCACTGATGGTCCTACTCTGTGCGGCAGTAGTGGACCTCGTCGCCCACGCCACTCCAACTGGCACATTCTGTAAAAACACTGCATAAGCCTGTCACCTCTCTCGCAGCATTTGGAGCCAGAACGTGTGCTTAAGGTTCCCTGAACATGATTTCTTAACCACATTTATAGTCAAAGGTAGTTAAACCTTCCTCTACATAGCACCTTTACCAAAAAAATACCATCTAGAATGCATCTGGGCATCTTCCGGACCGAGGTAACCTGTGTACTATACTCGTAGAGGATTATGTCTCTGACAACTATTTAGATTGGTTCCAGAATCCTTAGTGTGGACTGTGGTTGGTTTTGTCTCTTCAACATCTCCAATGCCATCTTTTGCGGAAGGGCTCGCAAATGTCTCCGATTTCGAGGACGGCCTTAACTTTTGTGTTGCCTAAGAAGTAGAAACCCAGATAGCTGTCCCCCTTTCAGCGTTTGTGCCTAACAGATCGCGACCAAAGATAGAAAGTATGCAGTACGAGGTGATACAAATGAGACCTTGACTGGTGTCTTTAACTGTGCCTCATCGATGGCGAAACTGTCCACCGTGAGACTGCCTAGATCACTTTCATGAGACATAACCCAAGTCCTTTCCCAGGCCGCAGCCTCCTTGCCTTAAATCGATGCTCCTTAGAGCCACCACGTTCGGATCTGGTATGAGTTAAATTAATTTACTAAAAGACCTATCCAAAAATGCAGTCTTCTATGTCTTTGAATTTTATGCTTTGATGAAGAAAATGTTCCACTTGTTTGAAATTTTGTAATTTTTGGACTTTTCTAGACGCTTGAATTGTTTTCGCGTAGTCTCGCATTCCCTGACCTGTTAATTCTGCTTGGAAAGCATGCGACATTATTGATATATCTCCCACTATCCTGCTAGTCCCACATTGCCGCCTCACAGAGGCGCGAACAGATGGAAAAAGCGTTTTACTGAAAATTCTTAAAATGTCGTTAAGAGACCTGGAGACGACTGGAATTAAAATACTACCTTTCTCCAAGTTCTGATTTTAAATAGGACATCGTTTTCTAATAAAGTAATGCAAGATTGGCGCCTCCTTTTGAGGAACTGTGAGTCGAGTCGCAGAAACGAGGAAAATCAACGTAAAGGCGCATAAAGCGTAAGCAAGGGCTTCTGTTATGTCGGATATTCGCCCCCTAAAGCTAGTAGCATAGCTTAGAAAAGTTTATTTGTTCGGATGTTGCATGCTAATATGTTTTGCAGCCACAGTGATGCAACCATCTCTACTTGGAAGACCGTTTTAGGGTTTAAGTCAATATCTCCCTAGTTTTGACGGTGTGTCCGTCATTCCCAGCGCCCTCCAGGTACTGTTGTTTTCTTCCTTGGCGACTAGCTTTTCTTTCTCGGAATCATTCACTTTGACCTGTATTATCATGCTAATACACAAGTCACGAAAGAGAAAGCAAAGTACGTTGCCGGCGCGGATCTTCTCGGCGTCCTTGTCGCCCGTATTATTTTTCAGAGGAGCAGAGGGGAGACGGATAGACTTGCATAATTCATGCGGATGGGTAATGTCACAAAAAGGTCAGATGTGGCTTGTTTGTCCGGTTGTTTGATCGCAGCCAAACTTGATCTGCATGGGAAAGGAGATGTTTCCTTTTGTGCGAACGAGGAGCAAAACCGTTTTTTGCATCTGAACGCTTGTCTATTCCTCCGAATAAATGGGATAATTGTCGGTAGCTTGAGCAAGTACTGTCTCTTCTAGTGGAGGAAAAAACCGAGGACCATCTCTGTCCAATGATCTTCGTTTATGTTAAAAATCGTCCCGAACAGGAGCATGGTTTGCCTGAATTTTGCTTGATGCTAAAATCTCAGAGGGGTTTCTAACTTCCTCGTTTCCACATATGACCTAGGATTTTGCATTTGTTTTAGATCTCCAAGAGATATCTGATTCTGACAATCTAGTTTTCCTAGTCTAACGACATTTTGCCCGTCGGTTGAGCGCTCACAAATTTCACCTTCAAGCTCGTTCAGTACTACATACACCTGCCCTGATACGACAGTCGTATGCTTACGAATCGTCCACTCATACCCCGATTTTTGCGGATCATCGATGAACAGTTACGAGCTTTGTCTCATGGGGTATTACGCCGCTCTACAGCACCAAAGACTCCGACCAATTGTAATGCGGTGTGGTTGCTGGTGGTGTGATGGTCCTGTCTTGATCTGTTATAACGAATGTCGCCAAGTTTACGTTTGCAAAACGGCGACACTTGGTTAACTGTCGTTATTCGTTTACTTCCCACCTGTTTACTAAATTATTGGCTGCTGTCAACAGATCTAAACGTGGCATATGTTTTAGCAAAATTCATCCGTAGCAAATAGGCTGTTTTATCATGTAGATCTGGTTGAAATCTACACGTTTTAGTAGGGTCTCCAGTCAGCTTGTGGGACGAGGTTACGGCAGCGACGGGATTTCCCCTTACAAAACAGAAAGAGGAGGAGGAGGAGAAGAAGAAGAAGAAGGAGGAGGAGAAGAAGAAGAAGAAGA
>CACRXP010000283.1:404977-457910 GCA_902702965.1 Spirometra erinaceieuropaei
CCCTTGTGGGTTGGGGGGGAAGGGGGCGGATCGTCATTCTGATGCGCAGCGCGACCCGTGCGTTCGCACGCATTCGCGCCGTTAAAACGCCCATGTTGAACAGTTTCCTACAGCGACTGACCGGACACGTTTTTAGGCACGGCGGCTTCAGTAGAAGCTCCCGAAACCGAAACGTAATCTTTCACATGCGCGGATGTAACTCGCTACTACCAGTCTCTCGTGAAGTTTATTCTTAGAGTATGCCAGAACCAGGGCCGGCATTTGCCGATAACAGGGTGGAGAGTCGCGAGCTTTTATCTCTTTCCGCAGCTGTCCATCAGGTTGGAACGAGATTTCGTCCGAACTTTTTAACGCAATATATTAAGTATGATTTGTTAGAGTTTTATCTACTCAGGTAACTTAACGATAACTTCAATGTACAGTACGTACTTGCCTTCCGGATTATCGGCAATTCAGCGCCAAAATTGCTTTCAAACTCGACCCCATTCTGAGCCAACAGGCAGTATATTAGGCGTGTTTTACTTTATGCGTTACTGTTAGCGCCTGCTGCCTAGATGTGTCGAAGGTGAATTTCCGCTTTGTAGAAATGGGGAATTCAACCAATAAGAAGAGTCGAGGTATTGACTACCAAAAGGACTCAATCCAGAGGAACTTGATGTTTTTCCATTGCGACCAATGAAAACAGTCAACAGTTTAGTGTTAGCCGTTCAACCGCATATATGAATTAAAAAGTATCGAAAGTGTCAGGACTGAAAGTGGCTGAAGAGAATCGCTACCACCGTGTCAGTTGTTGCGAGTTTTCGCTTTCGCGACAGCTTTCACGACAGCCGCCACAATTGACAAGAAATGGATCCTTACCGAGCGTCGCAGTCAGCCTATCAGTCAGAGAGGCCGACCAGTCCAAAAACAAAGAGCAGGCCAACATCCTAAAATATCATGTCGGATGTACGTTGGGATATCGAAGGGGTCATCCGTTATCAAATGCTGAATAATAATTGTGGACTAATTTCGTGAGTTCGAGTCCCACCGAGCCACGAAATGCTTTAAAACTGGGTCAGACGAATTATTCCATACTGCCAAAACTGTAAGTAAGTCTGGTATTCTAGATCGATTACTTAGGACATCCTGCATGGGCGGTCAGATTACTGTATCAGAAATGGTGAATTCCGTGCGCTTCAGCAGGCAGATATTATTAGACTCATGCGGCTCGCTCTGGACCTCATAGCTCATGTAGTCTGAGCGTTGGCGGGACTCAGGCCTTGCCCTTATTGGCATTGTTTCGAATTCCACTGAGATAGCCGAGGTTTTCATAACTGGGTCAGATTAACAAACAAACATCTTTACTGATGCTTATTCAAATATTGCATGCATCACCATATTGGCAGAACGGCACTAGCTAAGCGCCCGAACACGTCTCGCTGGGTCGTATTGCTGGCAACATAGCTGTCTGAATGCTACCCTAGAGGGGACAACACCCGCCTATGGTTCAAAAAATGGATCCTCTTTCACCATGATAAAGCCCGCACCCCACATCAAAAGCCAAGCAGCATCTGATAACGGAATCTCCCTACAGAAAATGGCTGAACCAGCCACATTCCTCCTGGCCTGGCTTCCTCGGATTATTATATGGTTTCGCAGTATATAAAACCACCTTAGTATATTAATGTGGACATCAAGAGAAGGGTTTGAGAATGCGTCGACCTCTTATTTCTCAATAAATCAGGAATCTTGCAAAAGAGACCACCAAATTCATCGAGGGATGGGATTCTGCTACAGAAGACACCGGAAGAAATATCTAAGATAAAACACATCTGTGAACATCATTTTTTACTTACGCTGTACATGATAAAAACTTGGTAGACATTCATCCCAACACAATGTCACCTGTAGGTACATATAGTCTCCAAAAATGCTCTCGTCTGCAGTTAAAAACCAGGTAGTTGTTAGAAAAGGGAGGAAGGGGTCATTGAAACCACATGTTTACTTTTTTGACTTTCTCAACATGACCGAACGACGAGTTGGCACCTTGTTGATTACAATCGGTAATGCTAAAATCCTCATCAGAGGGGAACACATGGATCTATCCCGATTACAGGCCGATTGACGGGTAGCTGGTCTAAAGATGACTGAAATATGCTCATCTTAAACTTTTCACCAATGCAATTCCTTCTTTTATTTGCAAGGCGTATATGGATCAACGGGCACTTTAGGCACCTAATACTATGAAGCGGTAATGTCGCCCTGAGCAAGTTGACAGGAAGTGAAGTACGAAGAAACATGTGCACACGATATATGTCAGACGAAGGAAACAAACCAAATGCACGGCCCGATTTTATACGCATTATCCATCAGTTCTCCTAGGTTTGCAGGATTATACCCTAACATGAGCCCTCAGCCCATGTTTTAAATAGGAAACCGTCCAACACCGTGTTGGTCTCCATCCCAGCCCAAGCGAGACCGCCGTGGGCCAGCGGATTGGCTGAGATTACGGTCAGGGTTGGGATCAGGGTTTGAGCTAGGGTTAGTTTTGGGATTTGATCTAGGACACGGGAATAGGTACCCTTTCTGGAATTTAGAGCAAAGCCATCTGTATCATTATGGGGGGGGGGGAAGGAGGTACCCATTCCAGGGTTCTAGCGAGATCTCTATTAAAGATTGCGTAGTGCTACGACTCCAGGTTCTGTAACCCGAGATATTTCAGAATGCGTAAAGTGTTACCGGGCGACCACCCCGAGAACTCCAGTCATTCTGATTGCTAAAAGAGAATCAGTCTCACAGAAGTCAATAAAAGGTCCTCGTCTGCCACACAGATTGTGGTGAGCTGAAGACTAGTGTTCAGGCAAATGACGAACACAATGCAAATACCGAAACTTCAACAACAGCAACGCTATATCGGCGTGCCGAGACGCACTGCAACGAACCGGAAGACAAGGTTGCCGAATCGCAATATGGTTGAGGGGTTTTCAGAGGAAATGGCTACCCGCGCAACTTAATCAACCGGTGCATGTTCAAACGAGACGAACGAAAAAGTCGCATCGACTCCAAATTCTGGCGAGCGATCCCGTACATCAAGAACGTCTCCGATGCCGTCATTTGCCTTCTGGCACTACTTGGGGTTGGGGCTGCACACAGACCGGAGGCAACCATTAGGCATCAGGTTATGAGACCAAACGACCCACCGCCACGACAGAATGAATCTGGAGTCGTTTACCGGATCTGGTGCAGTTGCGGCCAAAGCGACTATGTCGGAGAAGCTGGAAGAATGCTTCGAACGCGAATCGTCGGACGCGTGGTAACGGCGCAGAGAAATGACGCTAACTCTCAAATCGCGGCCCATTTGACGAGACCCGGCCACACATCCAAGTTCGGTGAGACCGAAATTCTCGCGAGAGGTGGTAATCGCGTTGGCCGCGAGTTGCTTGTGTCATGGTTCACGGGACGCCAGTCTATCAGCAAGGGCAATGATACCCCCACCCCAGTCTGGCCAAAGTAATTAACCACTCAGGGAACGCGCAAGCTGGTGGGCTAGATGGTTGGACAATTATCACGTCAAAATCCAACGCGGGTGATGAAATTTCAGCAAATAAAAACTTGCATGCCATCCATCAAACAGCGGGCAACGGTCCTCGATAAAGAGAAGAGGAGTTAACTATCATAGGTATGTGGTCTCACAGCGACATCATCCTATAGGCACTGCAAATGTCTATGCACGAATCACCCGCATCTGTTCTTGTCTCTGAAGATGGGTTTGATCGCGAATCCGAAACGTTAGGTGAATAATGTGCTTGTTCCAGCGATCGCTTCTACTTCTTAGCAGTAAAAGGCCTGCTGTCCATCTGTTTGATCCTCAAAAGGCTGCATAGACATTGGGCTCCCCGGGCTCTCTGATCCGTATAGATAAACATTGACGGTCCGCATTCATGGCAAAATTCACACACTAACCGAAGTGAAATACATATTCATCTTATTATTTTAGACAGATAAGCACAAATATTTCATAATGTATTGGTGCAACAGAATGTAATCAGTAAAAAGATGATGTAAACACCTTAAAGAACACGGAATTCATTTCAAAAGGGGCACAAGTAGGGACTGAGGACTCCAAGTGTGGAACCAACCTGTACCTGCCAGCAGCATCTTCAATCAACCCGCGACGGCCTCTGTTGGACATAAAAGCGATGCGCCAAGTCTTGCTATTTAGACTGAGTCATAACGCCTCAGGCCATCTTGCTTTCTCATACGCACCCAGAACTTGCATTGGCCGCATTTGAAGTAAAATAGTAACATTTGTGCGCCGACTACTATTTCATCAGATTTTGCACAGCACCAGACCACTTCTACTCTGCCCCCAGAAAAAATTGCGACATTTGTAGCGTCTGATTCTCTGCTGCTCTCCCCCTCATCCCTGCACACACAAACACACACCCCACACATATATATGGTGGAAGGACGTTCAAAGGCCAGATTAGGGGACGTGCTCGTCCAGTTATGTCTTGGGGCTCAATCTGGAGACCTCGCTTACAGTCGTGTAACGAAAAGTAACTATGCGGACGGAGGAATATCTATAAGGTCTGTAAAGGTCTGCTATGTCGGGATCAGAAAAACATAGCCCTCGCAGTCCGGCATGGGCTGGAAGTTCTCTGCCGATAGATGCGCTCGCGCTCCTGCTGGCTATACAGGTCGTAAACATGGCTGCCCAGTCATCCTCGTCCTTCTGACTCGTTGTGGTGCTGTCTTTTTGGTTAAAATCTTGGTCAGGTGATTCCTGAGGACCAGGGAGTGTGATAGTACGCCTAGGTGAGGGTCCGGCAGTCCCAGCCACCTGCGACCTCCATCGCCGCCGGTCTTCTTGACTATGTCTTGACACCGGGCCCGGGGGGAGGGAGGAGAGAGTGCGGTAGATGCTGTGCAAGTTCACACTCACCATGAACTAATCCACGCGAAAGTCACCATGCCTGCTCCACCTTAAGTGCAGCATTCTACGACTGCACTACGGACCCGTTGTCCGGTTGGCTGCGACCGGGCAAGCACGTCGGGGCAACCGATAGGACAACGAATCAGCGGCCCAATGGTTGCTTTTCCAACTCGTCGTTAAAGACAGTATAAACGTGTACGAATCAATTAACCGTACATCACTTCCAACCGAAAAAAAAACGGTATGGCGGCCAGCGGTAACGTCGGTTGCAGCGTGCCTCCCGTCTGGGATCGACCGTGCTTTTCTCCAGCTACTCTCGAAAATTCGTAGGTGATGTCTAAATCGATAGGCCCATTAATGCATGCCCCGTCTAAATACAGCGCCTCATGAACCTGTGCTTTGCACTTTATTTTCAAGATTGGGGACTTGGAAGAACAACTGAAAAAGTGCCAAAAATGTACATTTCCACGGACGTCCGCGTAGTTTCTACATGGTATCTGATAGATCATCTCCTTATCCGACTGTCAAGTCCTGTTCATACGGGGACAGTCGCACACAGACCCACTGGTTTCCCGAGGCAAGTATGCACAGAATAGGTGATAGAGGTCGCAGGCGGGCAATCACGCGCTAGACTGAACTCAGCCAAGATAAGATAGTTTGGTGCGTATCGACTAAACTGGTTGGACTGACGAAACGCCATTTCTGACTTCATTCAGCCAATCAGAGCTCTGGAAGTCATCTGGGCCCAGGAACACAGGCATGTACACAACGTAGATGCGTGAATAAATACCTGAACCGCAGCGACAGAAAATATCGGAAAGCCAGTTCCAAAAAATATCATTACTCAATCTAGCGGTTAACAGTGGGCGCAGTGTGGATACGCAGTTTGTGCTTCTGGTCGCGGTTGGTAAGGATTAGTTGCCTGAAAGCAAAATAGGCCTGAAACAACGTTACAGTCTACCCACATGTTCTGTCGATGTGCTATCAGCAAATACTCTACTTATGATTCACAAGTTGGGAGAGCATGTTCACCGTGGATGTGCGTGCTATTGCAACTTCGCACGCGCGGTTGGTGAAGAGGTGGACCCTGCTCCGCACTGTCTGAATCACGCAATGCACCCAACGTCAGGGGTCGTCGGTACATCAATTTTGACATGGTTAACTAGAGCTTCTGCAAGGGCTGTCCATGTTTTGTTCTCTCCATGTCATATTTAATCTATCGGTATCATGCTGTTTGTCAGAAGACAGTCGGTATGTGACAGGTGCACGAAATGTTTACTTGAACACGGACCTACTATTATACCATAACCAGAACGATAATTAACAACTGGAGGTTATCAGGCAGGCCCGGGTAGCGATTGTCAGCTCAAGGAGGGCTGCTAAGTGCAGGCGCTGTAATCGACCGCGTCTTGCACCATCCCAATGTGTGGAAGTGAATTTTAAGCAGTCATCAGTACTATGAAAAGGGGTTTAAGTAAATACAGCCTTTATACAGGTTGATCGCTTAGAGTTGCCGTGACCAGGTGAGGCTTATAAAGGAGTCCGCTCAAAGTGAACTGTGCGACCGTGGATGTGACGTTCACAATGGATTAAAGTTATCTGAGCTGATGCGTCACGGTTATTACTTGGAAGGACTGAGAGAACTGTCAAGTTTTAGGCAAACAGCTATAGGATAGAAGGAGTATTTGACAGTGTACAGTTACAGAAAGTTCATATATGTTTGGCTAGGTAGCCGGAGCCAAGAAAAGGGCAGTCTGATCTTCTTGGGGGTGACGATAAATATTTTGGGCTACATGGTAATTCTGAGGCGGCATATAAAGCCCAATAACTCTTATGGCATTAGATGCCTCCCTTGGCCAACTGAGCCTCCTAACCTTAGTCCAGAAGAGCATGTTTTGGCTATCCTCACAATAGATGACTCACAGAAGGCCGGAACTGCAAGTGTTCTGGTAGCTCAGGTTCGCTCTTGTGAATACCTATAATATGACAGTTTGACCGTCGTTGCCGACGGTGTTTACCATGTGGTCCACAGCAAACTGAGAGCAGAAACAGGGACTTGGGCGTGATTTCTTTTAAAGTGGCAGTAGACTTGCGCCGCATCCGCCGCACTCCCTCCTCCTCCCCACCCGAACCCAGTGTCAAGACATAGTGACCGGTACGGCCGGACTCGTAACTGGACATACCACCGCACCCCCTGGTTCACAACAGACATTTGATCATGATTTTAACCAACAACGATTGGAGGGGGCGGCAGGGATCCTAATGTGCGCGGCGCCGGTCTGCAACTGGACTTGTCACCACGCACAGTGGCTGACATATTTAGTAACCTCGTCAAACACCAGGAATGTGCACAACAGGGGGTGGGCCAGCATACATGTGACATGCGTGAGAATGCCAGGACGTATAATATAATTAATAAAGAACGAATCTCCTGTCTCGTCGACAGCATGTGGGGACAGGTTGGATCCGTGATCCTGCATGAGGGCGGATGCCCGATATTAATGAATTCCTTCTCTTAGTTTTCATCTAACTTTTTGAAGTGGATTGGTCAGAACTAAAGTGCTCCCTTCATTTCTTTCGATTTTGGACGATTTAATTCGGTGCCGCTTCGGTCGGTACCATTGAGCCGCGGCCCGTTGTGCGGTCTGCTATGATTCGTTATACTAACGATTGCGGGCACGACGCTCACGATCGGGATACGCGGCATACTAGTTCCGTTGCGCCCTGGGGCTCAGTCCCGAGCACTCGCATGCAGTCACACAGTGATGCGTAATATATGCAGGAGGGAATATTGAAAGAGACAGACGAGACTGTGATGGTTATTCCGGACTTAGTCACTGTCGTCAAGACTGACCATCCCAGTCTCTTGTCGTTGTCTGTACTCCTTCGAGCATATATTACTGGTCACCATGTGACTGCCTATGAGGGCTCCAGACAGAGCCCCCAGTATCAAAGGCAGGACATGTCCCCTATATATATGTGTGTGTGTGTGTTAGGATGAGTTGGTTCGCTCGTCGATTTAGTTACAGCATGCAACGTATCGTCCAACTGTATCCTCAGTGACTTATGTTGATGATTAATAATGAAATGCTTAAATGCTGCATGACCCAACTTCGGCGACATCGGTTCCTTTATGGATTTCCTATTGTCCTTCGTACGCTTTCTGGTACACTATAACGGTTTTAAAAGTTGGGCAACCCGTTTGTCAGGGGAACAATTGGAATAGCTTAGAATACATTCTTTGCACATGAGGTTTCAGGGCTAGCTCGAAATTTTTTTGAAGAATTTAGTCAAGCATAATAAATGCGGATGGAATAGTCACCTAATAATTCTATTTGCAAACAGACAGTACATAGAAGTACGCTTCGAAATGGCTTAGCGTTTGTAGTCTCCCTACTGGAACAAACATCTTGGCGTGTTGCAATTTGGACATTTCTTTGCATAAGCTGGGCTGCACGTCTTTGGTTTCAATGTAGTCCACTCGTTGTGACTTGGCCTTACTTTAGCCTTCTGCGATTTTGGGGTGCAAGGACAGTTGCTGGGACTAAAAGCTGGCGTCTATCTGCGCTCAGCCCAAAGTGGTTGCCAAAAGTCGCAATCACAATACCCCCTATGAGCAGGCGGTAATAGGACTAAGTGTTTTGCCACAGTGCGCGAGCATCACTAAGGTTACCCTTTTTCCTTACGATAATGCTCACTTAAACCCCTCTGGTTTCCACATTTTGAGCTGCCTTTTACTGCTGACATGCCAGCCATTAGTCTGGGCGAAAAAAATAGCCTGTGAAATTGAACAGTCACATTTCTATTGTTCACCCGCCCCCTCCTCCCCCCAGCGCCAGTTCTGTTTTGAATGCGAAGTTCGGAGGTGTCTGTCGGGTTTTCCGTCATTTAGAAAAGCTGCCTTGCGGAAAACTAGGATAGCGTAAGCTCAGCTTCACTCTGGAATGTCTCAGTAAAAAACCTGCTCATTTTTGCGTCAGTTGTTCTCTCCTTCCACGAGAGACGGAGGCTGCGTGAACTGTGCCTTCCCAGACAGACTGCCACAAAGTTCTATCAGAGAAATAATCTGAAGACTCCCTCCTGTCTCTTGCATGCATCAGTGACTTTTAATTAGAACCCACAGACTCCAAAAGCATGGCAAATTTAACAGCCACGTGAGGGACAGGTGTGAAGCAGATGACGAGGAGGAGTTTTTACCGTATACAAACACCACACTCTTCCGCCTGCCTCATCCTCTTGTCACTAGCATCCCCCTGTTGCTTCCCGTATTCCTATTCTTTTGTTTTTTTTCTTATTTTTCTCGCCCCCCTCCCCCTCCGCATCCCATTCCTCCTTCTCCCCTTCCTCTTCCCCGTCCAGCCTGTCCCCTTCTGTCATCCTGATCGTTGAAAGTGATTAGTTTCTGTGGCGTAAAGAGAAGTGGTTACGAAATTCAGCTCTGTATTCCCTCAGCTGAACTCAGTGAGTCTGTCTCATTCCAGACAGTCAAAACCGACATGGTGGCAGGTGAGAGAAAATAAAGTACAATCTCATTTCGGGGCATCAACTACAGTAGAGGGAAATGAAACAAACTGAGTAGCGAATTTCGTCTTTGGGTAATTAGTTTGTTAAAACAGAATTTAATGGGACTAACTGCAGAGAAAGGAAGAAGCTTACTCGTCCAGTACCCCAATCACGAATTTATTTCTCTGGAATCAAGAACTATTAGTAGAGCGCCCTTGCCAGAGGTGAAACGAGCAAAATAGCAGGTGACATTTCGAGGAAATTTCGACTGATAAAAGTCGGTTTCGAAGGTCAGGGGAACACTAATTAAGACCGCGTATAAGGGCAGGCGGTCTAAGTGCCAGTGACTCGAGTTCTTACCCGAATTCAAGCGCAGATTCTTCCCAACCGGGGAAATGATCATCTTAGTGAAGTCCGTCTGCATAGCATGGACAAACGTTTACGATGACTTCATCTTCTGTTGCATCACCAGTTTGTGTGTATGTATGGGTGATCGCGGGCTTCATGCAGTCTGACTCGACCGGTAATGACGAATGCACATTATGGTTTCTATGTCGATGGCAAATGCAAGGATCCCATATTGTGAATGCCACTCTTTCCTAGTTTTTAAAACACTCAGGTCTACCTAGAAATGAGGTCAAGCTTCCCCTAGAACAAATTCTCGTCTCCTTATTATTCAGGCAGCAAACAGTTAAGTTATGAGATAGGGGCTTTTCTTGCCTGACCACGAATCAGGTTCCTCAGTTTTGCTTAGAGAACCCCAGTAAAACAGCCTGCATCATTTATTTTCCCTTTGAGAACTTTTTTGTACGTGGCCTTTCCCGGTTTAGACGTTGGTAACGCAGTCACCGCACGTGGATACCTGTACCAGCCATATCTCAATCCATACACTGAGTGGACCTGAGGCTCTGAGCAGGCCCCCTGACCACTGAGCACTAATTCGTACGCTCTACATCTCTGAGACAATGGCTTGCGTCCTGTTAGCTGCGATGAAACGGAGTACAATAAAACATACTCGTGGCGTTCATCGGTCTGCCGTGTTTGCGGAACGAATTATCGATGGTTTTGCTCAGTAGGTATTCTTTGTCTGGTAGAGCACAAAAATAGGAATCCTCCCACAATGCAGGTGGTTTTGCGCAAAATTCCAAGGATTAAAGTAAAAATGAGATTAGGGCTAGAGTTCAAGATTCAGTAGGGGGTGAGACTAGGGCTCATATCCGGTAATAGGTGCCCTTCCTGGAATGCAGTAGAAGGCCAAATTATTACGGTGGGAGGCTCTTACACTCGAGCTTGCTAATCCAGTAGCCTAGACTGAGGTGGCGAGACAGATCTGGGTACAGATTCTTTGAGTGCCACAACGCAGCTTATCTCAGGCGCAGGCCTTGCTTGCGTAGGAAAAACAACAATATTTCAAATTTTTGACGAGGCATCCCGAAGCATCTGTTTTGGCTCTCCACCCGCACGCGCTCGTTCGATGCCGGAATTTTTCAGAACTTAAAGTTTGAGGAAAAACCTTACTCTGCTGGGCATGCAGTAGTCACTGTCAGTAAATCAGATAATAGGTAATGTTTTCCACGACATCTCTCATAACGATTCCCCTAGGAGCTTTTGAATTTTAACCTATTCCCAGATCGGATCGGTGAACCACGCGCTGAACTCCGTTGACAACAATAACCCCCTAATTACGGAGCTCTTCTCACCTTGGATTCTAGCAAAAATACGTTCTTAGGTACATTTCCTAGGTACTGAAACACTTGCTATTCTGTCTGTGAGAGACTTGTGTTCTCATCCTAAAGAAGTATAACAGAAGAAGATCTATGCATACATTCTAAACATTGCTGAACTGTCATAAGGTATATATTAAAGAGGCATTTAATTAGTTTTTCCATCTTATTGAAATGTTCGTTAATATGCATTGTTCGGGTAGGAAAACACCCATAAGCAGAGCGAAAGAGGCACATGCCAACTGGATGTTGTGGCCTGTTCGCAGACGAAGAGGAGAGTCGTCTTGGAGAATACGGATGGCACCTGTCCATCAGCTGTCACGATGAAAATATAACGCTCTGTATGCACCAGGATTCTTTAAATAGCGCGGACTGACGGCATATCACTTGAGGACTTCGGTGTGCCTCAGCGAAGAAAGCAAACGGTCAAATCACCTTTGGGCACTGCAACTTCGGCCACGATGAGCAACGGCAAATCGAAACAGCTTTCTAGACGATGTAACAAAGAGGCTTATACAGCGGCTCATCCCTTTGCTTAGGGGGTAATTAGTGTATTTGAGTAAGGAGCAAGAAAACTGATAGGAAATCAGAACAGTTTATTTATTTTTCTGATCTTTTAAGATTGCACAGAAGCCGCTCGTCGGAGATGGCACTAGCAGGGGGCAAATGGAAGTTAAATGAGTCATTTATCGACCAAAGACCACTGGCGAAGGTCTTGGGGTGACAATGCAGGGTTCTATATGCAGTCCCCAGATAAATACGAGTTAAAGTCCAGAAAAAAACAAATGGCTCCGGTCTCCTTCCTTACATATACTTATAAAGTGAACACCCACCAACATTAATGTATTTTATTTGGAACTGGAAACAGTTAGGCCAGACGGGTGAAAGGGGATTGTTTTACGCTTTTGGTTTGCTCTTCCTAGCTCTATGTCCCCCGCTTCCCTCCCCCCGGCCTCCAAACCCACTCATCTGGACCCGCATTTGACTTCCAACGGCAGATTGGCAGGACCCGCTTTAGTCCTGTTTCCTGTCCACTGCGAGGGTAGTGCCGAGGCCGGGCGGGAGGGGGGATGATCTGCAAAGACCTATCAGCCCACAGGGCGAACAAATGCCCTCTGGGAACCCAGCGATTTTATGTGTAGGTTTGTGTTCGTGTCTCTGCACTCCTGTCGTGTGCGCTGGTGTTACGGGTGTTCTAGACAGTCTTTCAATCAACCGCATGCCATGGGGACACGCTCGCAAGCCTGTGAGTCATCTTTGCCTATCCCCAGGGTCTTCAAATATGACCTGGCCGCATCTTATGGAAGCCTCCGAGAGAACTTGCTTCGGTTTGGGGAAATGGACACTTCCTATAAACGGTGATAGTAGAGTTCTCTTCAGATGCATGATTTATTGCCCATGTGCGGACACATCGGTCATGCCTTCGCGCACCTGAGGATTGGTACATTGAAGGCGTGAGACTTCGCCAGGCTATTTAAAAGGGCCCAGGCATTTTTTATGGCATCAGCATTACTCGCTATCGCGCAAATGAAGTTGGACAAGTCTATACTATGCACAGTACGGGGAGGAGTAATTAAAAATGGCTGTGAAACTTCCCACTTCATAGCACCTAGTCATATGGCGATGCCTACTAACTTAGAACAGAAAATAAATATGCTATAATCAGCAGCATAGATCATGCAACAGTGCATGAATGAGGTCTTTCAGCTTCTGACTAATTAATAAGGCGTATTTTGTTTGCATCAATTACACCAAAAGCCACACTCAGAGCCCTGGGGGTCATACGGTGAGCTAAATACTTCGCATATGTCTCTCGGTCACAGAAAGGTTCATAAAAGAAGTTTTTCGGCCTTAAATGTGGCTTTATTGTGAAAAAAGGCAGCGGCAGAATGTCACCCAAACACGTGTCTAGGCTTTTAGCTAGTACCTATGTCGGGTACGGTATAATATGTTTGCCATATGCATTTCATATTACTCGTAGTACCACTTGTTTGTAGAATGGCCATTACGTGGTTATTCCACAGAAGCTGGTTTTCTTCGACCCACATGTTCATTACAATTTCGGGTCTGACACTAAAAAGTCATGCCTCGGGGACTTTACGCCATGTCCTGCACTGAATAATTTCTAAAATTATTCGTTTGATACTTCTCTGGAGTTCATATACCAGAAACCGCATAGGGGACGCTGGGGGACCCACTGAAGAGTCGAACCCTTCGCAATTCTGTCACGCAGCGGCAGAATGTCGCCAAAGCACGTGTCTGGTTTTTTTTAGTTAGTAGCTATGTCGAGAGTACGGTATAATACGTTTGGCATATATATAATATGAATAGAAAAAGGAGTATCCCAAGGAATTTAATTAGGAAGATGAAATTCTTTGGGAAGCTGTAACTGTTATTGTGTAAATTTTCGAGGCCGATCCCCCAGCACGTCGTCAGGCCATTGGTATACAAAAACAGTCAACCTAAGAACCGTGTCTAACCAAGTATTCTACGATTGGTTATCGTCTGTGCCAATAAGTATTGATTGCATTTTGGCAGCTATCAATCCTGAACCGACTGCGTAGATGCTGGACTTCCATTTTAATCAGTCGTCAGATGTGTTTCTTAATTCTGCTCTTAGGCTGGCGCATTCCCATCCTCAGCCATGCCAAAATTTGTCGAGCGAAATGCTACCGTATTCGACCGACCGGCATATCCACTTATATGACAGTTTGACCATCCTGACCGACCATGTCCACCGTCTGCAGGATGAGAGCAGGGGAGTGAATAAGTGCAAGGCGATAGTAGACTTTCGCTGCATCTGCCACGCTCTCTCCTCCTCCTCCCCCATCTGGACCCGGTGTCGTGACAAGCAGACGGGACGCGGGAGAGAGCGCAGGCATCTGGTACAACGAATGCCCGCAAGTAGGCGTGTCAGCATACCCCCTGATCCACAGCATACACCGACCAGGATCTTACAGAAAAAAGCAAACAAAAAGGGGGGAGGGAACGCCATGGGCCCCAATCGGCACAGGGTCCCCCTGCAACTAGGCTTACCAGGGCGTACACTACCCACTGCACAGGTCTGACAGCAGTGGCTGACTGACGCTAAGCATTGATTTACCGTTGGAAATCTTGCAGTTCACGTTGCGCTCTGAAAAGGTAAAACCGTTGCTACATGAAAATGTTTGAATGGGTTGGGGGGGCGTCCAGGGCCTAGAACCAGCTTCTGATTTGCGGTTCATCCTCTCGCGGTCCGTAGTTGTCCTTTTCTCATAAACAGTAGTTGCTGAAACGCATGAAACTTTGCAAAAAGTGGGTAAAATAGGCTGAAACAATTCGCCAAAAAGTTCGTAAACTCCGAAGGGAGATAGAAAGCGAACCCGAAGCTTAAAATTACGTAAGATGTGAGGTTATTTCCGCTGTTTATAAGAAATAATGTAGGCAAACGACGTAGAATTTCCATTTCTTGCAGCGTACCGCCACGAAGATGCAACACTGCATCCTCTTGATTAACATGTAAGTCTTTACGGAAACACGCCTTATTAATATACAGAGTGAACACTTGGCGTGCTCTGTTGTCCGTGGAGAGTGCGAAGTTCTTTCTTCTCCCCTTTAACCACTACTTTCCCCAGCAACTATGCGTAGGTTACTCAACCCATCTAATTTAAAAATCACAATGATTCATTCAAAGGTGAGGGTTGTATGTCTTCCAGTGACAGTCAAGCGGTGAAAGCCGAGTGTTGTATGCAAATTACAATTACTGTGCCCTGATTACAGCCATAGGGAGCGGAACACTAACTCCTCTCAATGCGTAATTTAGGTCACTTGTATAAGAGGCAGTGGTTAGTCGAGCTCCTCGAAAACATTAAAAATACTCAAGTCGCATTGTCTTTCGGATAATTTGACATGGTCATCGGTGGTCTCCCCCTGGACACAACCCGAACTTCAACTGACGAATTGATTATACGCCGGTAGGTTGCTTCATCAAACCCATTAGTAAAATTTAAAAAAACAAGTCTAAAAGTAAACAGTCGACATTTTCCTCAACAGAAGTGGTGCGTTTAATAATAATAATATAGTTTTACTGACTTCATCAAGATGGCCCTGCAACAGTAGGTTGTCAATCTCCAATGTCGTGTGCTTTGCAATGTGACATAAGGTGGAGTCTTCTTCTCCACTTCTAAAAGGGGACCGCTAAGTCCCATACCAACCCATTTGCCTTTTCCGCAGATGGCACTGTTAATTTGTGTTTGCAACAGACATCGAATTCGCACACATTTATGCTGGCGTAAAGGTTAATGTCGGGATGAAAAAGTCTGTTTGAAAACGGTGGGGTATAGGACCCAAAACTAACTTGAGATAGGCTGTGGATCGTGTCATAGGTTGAATTGTTATGGAGGTGGCTTTAGGGGTGGGGCAACACACAGGACGGAGAGCAAGAAGATACAGAAAGTAGATAAATGTCTACCGAAAGTTTTACCGTACACTATCATTTAGCCAAGAAATTGAGAATGAAAATCAAAAAATAAAAAAATTTCAAAAATAACGGACTTCGAATAAAGCGCCGCTGGAAGCCTTCATTTAGCAAGGAAGGGAAGGATATTTTAAGCAATGGAAACGGTGAATAATAAGTGATATTTACAGTCAGACTGGATTTTAGGATATATTTTTGTAGTCGCCATTTACCTGTGGGTCCTACACCGGTTGGATGTGGTTATGTAGCCCCACATGAAGTAAACCAATCCCAGCCACCTGTAATAGGGGACCGATGGTAATAGGGGTTTTTACTGGTGGTGCCGGGGAACACACAGGAGATGAAGTCAGGTAATTGTATGCAAAAGAATAACTATTGGGAATGTGCGGTTGTACATTGAGTGGTTGAGAAATAGCCACCCTAACCCTTAACCCTAACCGTTGACCACAACCCCTAATCCTAAACCCTTACCCTTAACCCTAACCCTTAACTCCAACCCCAACAGTATTGTTTTCATCAGGTGGGCCTACCAAACCACATCTTAACCCTACAGCTTACCGCTACCGTGACCTTTTATGGACTTCTTGTGGTCTTCTGCGTATTGCAATATTCTCCAAACCTACCTAGCAATTCAAACCTTTGACGACAATAAAATCCCCGCGCACCGTTGCTTCCGCCGAGTTTGTGCCGAGACAGTTGTGTGAAGAAGATTTTTCCATTTCCTGATAAGATCGTCATTTCCATTGTCTCAAGCAGTCGCGACCACACCCACGCCTCTCACTCACGGGCAGATGTGCGAAGTCCCGTCATTATCCCCTTCCTGGGTTGATTAAACATCAACTCCTCCACGCTGCCACCAGAACTTGTTTTCGTTTGCAGCACACCTCTTGGATTTTTGGGCCTCTGCCTTGCACCGGACTTCACGTTTCCACTTTAATCCTGCCCTGAAAAGACAGGAGGCTCTGGGCTCGTGAATGCTACGATTCACGACTGTCCATTGGCAAGTTTTCAGTAAATCACTAATACCGTACTGGTTATATAATTGGGAACTGCACCGACCGACTCAATTAACGTTTTCCTAGTCTACAGGTCGATTCCATTTCAAAAAAACATGATTACAATGGTTATTCAACGATGGGACATGGGAATATGAATCCCGGTATTGCAGATGGCTTTGATCTAAGTGTCAATGAGAAAAGGGTTGGGATTGAGGCTGAGGCTAGGGTTTGATTTAGGTGTGAGGTTTGCGTTATAGTTTGTGTCGGGGTTGGGGTTAGGACACGGAAGTAGGCCACCTTCCGGGAACTTAGCGCAAGGTCACCTGTATTGTGTGAGGGAGTTTTCCTATTCACGTGCCTTCCCTACTCAACAATAGCAGATTGGTACTAGTCCTTTGAGAACGATATTCAGTCTCAGCATCAACAGACAAGGAGCTTTTTTCGACAGAACGGCTGACGAAATGATTCCGGCAATGAAACCTGGACTGATGTTTACTTGAACATATTCTCAAATCAAGGAAACTTCTCGATGCCTCAACTGTCATATATAACCCGCCAGAAATTTTAAGACTGATCAGAAGAAGAAGCGATCGCTGGAACAATGGCTTTATTCGCCTGACGTTTCGGATTCTCTCTTGAATCCATCATCAGAGACAGTTGCAGTTGCAGACAGTTTCTGCAACTGTCTCTGATGATGGATTCAAGAGAGAATCCGAAACGTCAGGCGAATAAAGCCATTGTTCCAGCGATCGCTTCTTCTTCTGATCAACTAGTTCCTGGAACTCGCATTTTCGCTTGTATCGGCAATTTTAAGACTTATAAGCTCCTTTTTAACATGTTCATTGGCATGCTTTTGTTGCAATTCTGCCATTTCACTGATCTGGCTTGACAAGTAAAATTGAACTTCAACTCAGGCACCAACAAAGCCCTTTGCTAACCGCCACGGATTATTAGGAGACGTTTTTCTTCTCTCATCGCAAAGAAAACTTTGCCGAATCTGAGATTATTTGTTCTAGCCATGCAATCATATAATAAGCTTGGGTAACATTCCCAGGATGCAATTCTAAAAAACAGGCAACCTGCGGTGTTAAGTGGATATTTTACGCCGGATTCAACACGTCACAGTCATTGAGCTGTCATACATTATATAATCGGAGGGCTTGTCTTCCTAGTAACCTGGAGAATAAGATAACAGTTCTGCCAGACAAGGCGCGCAGCATTTTTGGAGCCGAAACATGCAGGCTGTTCCAATACATGCCGGAATTAACAAACATTTTGCATCAGTAAATTGCGATATATCAGGCGACAGAACAACGTGCCCGTGGCTCAGTGGTTAGAGGTGTTGGACTTCTAACTAACAGGTCGCGAGTTCGAGCCCCAGGTGTTCCACACTTCGGGTTTGGGTATGACTGGCTGATGACGGCTGATAAGCCAGAAATGGCCATTCCAGTCTCCCTTGTCTTTGTCGGTAATAACATTCTGCCTATATCATGCGCTGCTGTGAGCCTGCTGGCTGGGCTAGAGAGAGAGAGCCCGTAAGCCACAGCAGAACGAGTGAGTCCCGTAAGAACGATCGCTGAGAGTCCCTCCACCGGTGTCATTTCCGGATGACCTAGTTTCCTCCAATATGAACAAAGCATTTGCTGCGTACTCCATTTAAGAAATGCAGTCTAAATTACACAAATCTCGGAACATTTTGCGCAAAATTCGCACTACCAAGGTAAAATTGTTGGGGTTGCTCGCTCGACCTCAGGCATACGTTTTGCATGGATTGGGCTGAAATTATGCCTGTCGCTAGCTCACATTGAGACGGTACCCCAAACACAAGGCCACCATTAATACGAAGTAGCGCTTATTTCCGTGTCCTACCAAAGGGAAGTCTGTTGGAGATAGCTAGTATCGATGACACACCTACCCACGAGTGCCTTATTCGTCCCAGCTCGCCTTCTGGTACCGTTCCAGTGCCCAGTGGTTGCGTCTACACGGCACTATCTGAAGCCGACAACGTAAGGAAGTGTATCAACGGTGTTTCTAACACGAACAGTTGCATGTCTCACTGCGTGTGGATAATGTTTGCACAAGCTCCCAAAAGATCCAAGCCAATCACTCGGCGAAACAACGAGGATGAGGGAAGGGGGGGCGCGGAGGTGGAAACGTGACAAAGTCTGCTGGCAGCTGTCGTCCCTACTCCTCGCATGAAAAATTAAAGAAGGTTTCGCGTTCACGCGCGCGCTCGCGCTCGATCCGATCTCCTTTCCCACGGTTGGAAAGTCGCAGAAGGCGGTATTTCGTCCTACTCACGGTGCTTAGGGCGGGATCTCTGTCGCGGGTGGGGTTGACGAGGTCTGTTTGTGCCAGGGGAAATAGATTAGGAAGAGGAAGAGGACGCGGGGGTGTGGAGTTAAACCACTGCTCTATCGTTCGCTGGTGCGGTTGCGTGATATTTCTGACAGATAAAGCATGTCAACCGACAGCGGTAACCGTAGTCTGGAGCGCATTGCGAATGTCGCGATCTCGCGTATCCAAAGCACTAGAGTTCTTTAAATAAGAACCTAAGTATTAGAGTTCATGCATGCACTGCATTATTCCTCCCGAAACCCCACGCGCATCGACAGGCTTTAGCTTTTGTGAAACAAATGAAAATGTACTGTTAAACGAAAGCACTACACGCATCTACGCACTCCACAGCACGGGTGTGCTTAAGTGCTTAGCAGCAAGTGAAGATGATCTTGCCGCGACAGACTATAATGAATTTCAAAGTTCGCGTTCGTCGATTCGGTAGAATTGCAAGCTTTTAGAGGTAGGCAGAAAAGTGAATAAAGAGGAAGTAGCCATTTTCAGTCCATTCTAATCTGAAACGTCTTGCAACCACTTTGACTCCGGAAGTTTTAGCATGAAGCCAACCTGGACAGGAAGAAACATATGCAACTAAAATCACCTCGGATAATGCACGAGTCGTATTCTCACTTACATGCTGTTCCCGATTCATATTTACAGGCAGAGGAGAAGGCAAAAAGAGATTTCAGCGTTTTTTACTTAAATTAAGCAGAGTGCGTCCGATGATGTAGCCAATAAGGATTTAAGTTCGATACCCACTGGATCAGAAGATTCGTGCATTTAGACAAGTTGCTGACAGTCCCAGGCAATGCTGCCATGAAGACTTCTGGTCGATGACAGCAAATAAGTGACAATTCCATTGGTCCTTGTCTTTATTGTTAACGTCTTTCGATTACTTCCTGTTAATAGGTGTTTTGGCAGATTTTAGATAATTTATTTTGACCCAACTGTGAATAACTCTGCGGCGTCGGTGGGATTCGGACCCACGATAACAATGGGAAGGCTTTGTACAGCTAACGCTCCATCCGTCTGAGATATAAAGCCTAATCGAGGGTGGTGGGCTTAATCACGATGGGGTCAAGTTACCTACCCAGCCAACTGCAACGTCTGAAATCCACCACCAAATGTGATATAGTAAACAGACTGCCCAAGCAGGATTTCCTAAGTAATCCATCTAAAATTCACCAGATGACTACCAGACTCACGCAATTAATAGGCGTCTTGGAAGATTTTGAATAATTTCTTTTGACCCAACCGTGAAAATCTCGCCGATAGCGATAGTCATCTGGGTTCGAACGGCACCGAGGTCGCCGAGTCTTTCACAGTTGGGTCCAAATAAGTACTTCTTGATAGGTGGTACATTATCTCCTAAGTGAGCTATAGTCTCCGAATCTCAAGATAAGACGGAAATGCCTATTTCCATTTTGAAATAAGAGCAAATGAGCACACGTGACTGAATATGCCCAGTCTCGGTTGGCAGAACGGGGACACACATCTCGAGGGCTGGAGGGCTAAAAACCCTCGAACACCAACTGACGAGAGGATTTAAAACGAGAATCTCGACTCTGAAAAATATCCCTGGTCGAATCATGATCGCTGATGCTCGGAGAGAAAGAGGCGTTTCGACACAAAATAGTAAAACTATGAACACCTACTATGTCCTCAAAAAATACGGTGGAAGTGCATTCGATGTTTTAAAAATTTTTCGTTTTCACTAAATATACCGAAGTAATTGTCGATAAAGTGAGAATTCCAGAAGGCAGTTGGAAGAAGAGTTTTGCCTGTCCAAAGATTTTGATTCACTTCGGAATCCATCATCAGGGTGCGACGGCATAGCCACTCCGTCTGCATTCCGGTAGAAACACAAATAAACCTATTTTCCGTGGATAAATGCCCATCCGACTACTCAGGAAATTGTCATTAAAACGTTTCCACAATCTGTTGGACAAATAACACAGAAGGAAGGCAGGAAACCATTTATACCTTAGGCAGTCGAGTTGTCTATAAAAAGAGCTTGAATTAACTCCATAGGAAATCTTTCTTAAGAAATCTCTTAAAGAAATTTCTTAAGGAAATCTCTTCTAAGAGCGTTTCGGGGTTCATGCATCCAGGGTAGCACTCACAGTGAAGACGAAAATGTACGAGGCAAAAACAGCTGACGTCGAGCCGCTCTGGTGTGTCCAAAACAACTTGGGCAAGATGAGTACATTGAGTGCGCAAGCAATGTTTAGGCCCCTCGCATTATATCCCTTTAGAACTCGAGAACCACTTTTTCTGCCATTAGTGCATACTTACTATACGCAAAAGCACTCCATCAACCATGCGAAGCTCTTTGAAATAACGTTTTAGCAAAGCATTATTTGCAGCAAGTCCTATTATTCAAGCAGGAGTCAGATGAGACCTCTGTCGGATTTCTGATGAAACGAAATTTTGCAACCTCATCTGAGTTTATTGCGACACCTTGATTTAACCCGCTTGGAATTGACGCCAATCTGTCAGGTGAAGCATAATATGCGAATACTGCTCGCCATTTAAAGTCTAGACAGCATTAGTGTTGTTTTTGGGCTAGACAACCCTCTTGCTGTTCTCATGCAACTAGTGTTAACCGCATTGGAGGGACGAGATCGGCAAAATCAGTGACTAGCGAGTCCTTTGAGGTTCTCCTGCGCTACTGCAGAAAGCGCCGAAACAGTGCCCGGACTTTGCGGACATTCCTGTGTAGAGACACCTTGCGAAAGAATTTTGGGCTTTTGTTCTGATGGTTATGGTAAAATTAGGAGGGGACAGCAACATGTGGTCGCATTTATCAATGTATCGGTTGAGGAAGTTGAAAAGCTTAATTATAGCCATTGGGCTACTTGAGAAATCGTGAGTTTGATAGATACGGGTTACTTTTCTGGCTTCAAGCAGGGAGAAGCTTTAGGGTGCACTCCCAGGCTTCAAGAAAACTCATAGCCTGTCTTTTAAAATCTAACTTGTTGATTTAAAATGTAAGGAAATATCCCCCTAAAATTGGCCTCTTGAAACGCTTTGACCGGAACACATTGGGAAACACAGCAAATAATTGATAATTTTGTTTGCACTACCAAAACCCCCATACATTTTTGGGAATATCAATACTTCACTTAAGTCCCGTTCCCTTCAGCACATCTGTATTTAATTTGAAAATTTTTTCAAAAGTTGACATTCGTCTTCTCAGGCATTCCCGTGGGATCATCTAGCCTCCACTTCTGCCGGCACAGTTTCGTATTTTATTAACCCACTCCGATGTATGTTTACTACAGTGACCTCTAGGCAGATCTTAATGAATTTTGGTGTGGCAGTTGGACATCAAGGTGGGCGGTTGCTGTCTGTGCGCGGTTTGCGCACTTTCAGGGGAGAGGTGGGGGCGGCGGCAGCGGCGACTGACTCTTACTCACCCAGCCATGCGTGGAAGCTGTAAACTTTCCAGCCTCCAACTTCCTATGTAAATTAACTTCTCTTTGTCCTTCGGTCTCTGATGAGCGGTCGGTCAGTCCCCACCGCTACAATCAGGGGGCGCATAAAGAGCAGACCAGCTTAGCTAATTACCCTCAGAGAATGAAAGAGGGGGTGGGGAGGGCAGAAGGAGGACGAGGTAAAGTAGTGTATTGCATAATGTTGGCGACGACTCCTTTCCGCGGCCTGCCCGCCGCACCTGTATAATTAGAAGATTGGAAATTTAAATGTACGGCACAGGGGGAGGGAGGGTGTCGTGTGTGTGTGAGTGTTTCTTGCAGGAAAACATACTTTTGTATGGGTTGACTGAACTCTCAGCAGAAGCAGGCGACAGTGCCAAGAAGGTCCAATGGCAACCTTTGAATTTCAGAAGTCAGTCGTGCAGGTTGTTTTGTGGGAATGCTTACGCAAAGTATTCTCGAACTTTGAGTATTTCATTTGGTGCAGTCTCTGGGGGTTTGAGACCAGGAGAGGAAATGGCTTTAGATTTTGGCCACTCTGAAGTATTTTGCTCTTTGTTAAAAATATCTTTTCCTACGGGTGCCTTGCTGACTCCCTTCATGGTTTAGTTGGCGTGGCTAGAGTAAACTCTTTGGCTCTACATGAAATGCAGTCAGAATACTGCTTTATTTAGGATGTTAAAACGGCGAGTTTTACAAAACGGTTAGGATGGTACAGAGTGGAAAGTTGATGCAGGATACTCACTCACCAAATGTAGGCAGCGATGAACGAATAACAGTGACACAGCGCCGGTTTGAAGGGACTATTGTAAATGTCCTTTGTTGTACAAAATCCTTATTTTGCTTTTTCCGTATAGCCAGATATTTCCTACTTTATCATTAAGTGACTTACAAATTCGTCGTTTATAAACTTCAGAAATGTGGTCAAATTCTACTTTTGTTGGCATTATAAGGAGATATAAGTATACACGCTGCTGTTTCGTGAGCATAATGGACTACGAATTGCATTACGTGGTAACAGACGCTACGTCACACATCTTAAGATGCCAGAAAATTTATGTGCATTTTCACGCTCAAGTTCAACTTTTGAGGTTTGCCAAAACCATTACGGCGACAGTTACAGATGGCTTTTCGCTAAATTCCGGGAAGTGTGCCAACTCCCGTGTCCTAACGGTAACTTAAATCTTAACCTTAGTCTTGCAATTGACCCTGACCTTACCACAACCCCAATCATGAAAATTTGCGCAGGGCCACCAGCATTAGGGGGTGTTCATGTCTCCCTCTCCTGACACGTTTATAGACAAACAGTCGCTCGTTGTTGTCATATTTCTTGAATATGTAAATTAAATGACGGTCGTCAGGTAGCAATTTGGTTTTATTCCATTCTAGGTAACTTCCATCATGTTCCTACCGCCCACATTATCTTGAAAATGCTGCCATCCTTGCGGACGCATCTGTGGGTCGTCTTGTGGATTTACCTTTCAACAAAACATTGGATGCTCGTATACTCCATTTCCTCTTCCGAAGTTTGCAGGGTTTGTGAGGGATGTCTGTATGGATCTGTTTCTTGCCAAGAGCCGGGACGTTTACATATGGTCCCAACTGACTTGCCTCCCGGCATTCGAAAGGTCATCCTCATCGGACAGCGATTCAAAAGTCGGTACTTGCAACGACAAAATCTGTCCTCCTATTCCACGTCGAGTGTTAATATCGTGGAGCTTACTATTATGGATTGTGGTCTTCAGGGCATTGAACCGCAGACTTTTCAGGGGCTCACAAATCTCACGAAACTGGATGTTTCTAAAAATGCCCTCTCACGGATTCACAGACGGACCTTTGCAGGTTTACGATTAGAACTGCTTCGGCTGGATGACAATTTGGGTCTTTCTTTGTCTCCAGGGGCCTTTGAAAACCTCTCAGTTTCTTCCCTTTCAATTCAGAACTGTAATCTTCGCAGTCTGACCTTCAAAGACCTTGAACCTCTGATTCGAACTGGCACACTCTCCACCCTCCGTCTGACTGGAAACAGCCTGACTACCCTCGAATCCCGTCTCGAACCTCTTTTCCTATCCCTCAAGGCCCTCTCACTCTCCCAGAATCCCTTCCGTTGTGACTGTGAACTTGTGTGGTTGTCGAAAATGCTCCAACGAAAGCATCAAGATGAGGCGCAAGATATCCCTCCGGCTCCGGTCGGGTTTGAGAACTCCCTTGTTAACGATGACTTCAGAGTGTCTACCGAGATCTACCCAGTTTGTGCATCTCCACATAGACTCTATGAAAGAAAGTTAATTGCTCTAACGGAGGAGGATTTCTTCTGTGCACCACCGCAACTGCGGGCCCTTGAACTGGACCTTAAAGGTCACCAGCAGACAACAGATTCTATCAGTGAGTCAGCGGGGGCTGCTGTTGCGCGCCTCAAGTGCATCGCCCAGGGCTCACCGGAACTCCGTCTCGGCTGGTACCGGCGAACGCGACGTGGTGACAGCAAACAGGGTGCCGACTTTCTAGAGAGTCTCCTCGCCACACAGGTTGTTTCGCCCGGGGTGGCGGAGATTGTTCTTCATCAGCCGACGCCCGCCGGGGGTGTGGTGGAGGACGATCAGTTGACCTGCTTTGGGAGTGACACCTACGGAAACATTAGCGCGGATGTAACCCTCTCCTGGCTCAACCTCCGAGAGGTTGTCGGTGCGGGTAGTGCTTCTGTAGGAACGGCTGTCGCAATAGCTGAAAACGGGAACGTTGAAGAGGCTGATGACGACTCCCGACTTCGAGCTCTGGAGTCGGAGAGAATGGATGATTTCTTCTTCAGAGTAAGCGCTTTCAGAGTTGGTAGTATGCTCTTTTTTGAATGGCGTCAGGTTGTGAAACTTAGTTTTTCTAGCCCTTGCGAGTTAGAGAGGCATGACAATTTTAATTTCTGACGAATAAAATCTACTCACTTGCTAGTGACACTTACTGACGAAACCGTGCATTCAAATAAAAAACCTCGCGGCACAGGCCACCCTACCAGGAACGGGACTGAAAGAGTTTGTGTGGGCGTGGCGAGTATTCTGACATGATAAAGACTTTCATCAAAGAAGTATAACATTGGGCTTCGGCCGTTTTTCGTTCGGCATCTGGGAGGGCGGGTGTCTAAAAATAACCAGTTTTAAAGAAATTAAGTCTCGTACAGATCTCAAGGTCTGACCCTCTGATAGCAGCGGTTGTTTGCAAGTAAATTTATTGAATCCAGACAAAAAGTTCCCGAAATATTTTTGATGACGAAGAGCAACGTGATCTGCCTTGTGAAGTTTTCGAATAAGCGTCACCAGTAGACCACCGTAAGATAATTAATGGACAATCAAACAAGGACTCCAAATATTGGGGTTGAAGAAAATTAGGAAAAATACTGTTCAATTTTGGTCAAAAGTTTACCTACTGTTAAGTATGCTGACACGGTAAAAGTGGCGTATAGTTGAAATGTGAGATTCCTCTATTTGAACACGAGCAAGGCTGCGATGACTATTTTGCTCATAAATTGATATTTTGAGAGTGTGCGGCACTCTACGAAGGAAAACTTGGAAATACCTCTTGCATGCTACTGGTTGGGTCTTCTGCAAAGCCAATGGGACCAACTGCGTGCGCATGCGCAGTGTCTAGGGGAAGGCGATAACCACAGCTCCCATGAGGAGTATTTACATGGCCATTCTAAAAACTTTAACACTGTCTAACTTAAAAAGTCGCTCACAATAAACATTTATTTCCCAACGGATCTCGATGGGAGGGAGAGAACAAATATTTCTTCATAGTTTTTGAGCTTGTGTGCATACGCCGGAACAGACTATTTTGCTCTGAATGCGCAATCTTTATAACAAGACTTTCGGCCTAGCACAGTCGTTTTGTGGCTAAATAAACTAACCTTGTAAACACGTCCAGCGGAAATACGTACAGTTGTCTAGTTGTCAAACGACAGATATTAGTTGAGGGCACGGGGCAGAACGAGTGAACTTTGGGTTAAATTGCCTGTCGCAGGTTGTTTCTTGGCCTGGGTCCTTAATCATTAATTTTTGCGGGTTATATAACATCTCAGTAATTACACATTTTGCTAGAAGAGCCAAATTAAAGTCGCCTATTGTTACTTTTATTATTTATGAGTATTCACATCGTACGAGGAATTAGATTTTTTCTTGCGTGACACTCTGTTAGGCGAGTAGTTGAAATCTCAAAGATGCAGATACGGAGGTCATATTCAAAGAAGTCACAATTAGATACGCTCCTCTTCCTCCTCCCCCCTCGTTCAGTGCATTATAATGGGTGCCTTAGAATGCTACCAAGATGCCGTTGGAAGATCCTCGGTACCAGAAATTTCACTGTTTTGCCCAAAGGCAAGCCCGCTGTCAACAGTCATGTGTTAAGCACTTCGAGGTTTGTCTAACACTTCGTCTAACATCTCAAGTACCTAAGGAGTCCCACATCCCTTTCAGTCTATGAATCACTTTCTGCGGCGTATCACTGGCATTCATGCAGCACGTGTTTTTACTAGTGAGTAGACTAGAGTCTTAAAAGTCTAAGAAACAGCGGTTCGGTAAAAATCGCCCCCCGTCTCAGACATCCCAATCACATGTACGCGATAAGCATGCGTGGGCTCTGCCTAGATTTCGCTGATTTCAGCGTCTTCATATATGAGCTAGGCAGGCTTCACGTCATCAAATCGCTCAGGTGAAGCCTAGTCTTCAGAGATGTTCACTAAGAACAGAACATGTGCAGAAATACACAGGACAATCGGTGCTGGAAAACGTTTGAAAGAGAAAGACTGTGCTGTTACTGGTCTTCCTCAGGTTCGCCCTCCGTACTCATTCTAATTGAGTTCCCCTTCATTTTGAACGCCCCTGTTTTATTACGGCGAAATTGGTATCCCATCTGAGCCCTCGCCTCTCAGAGTTGCCATTCTACTTTCTGCACTTAGTTCTGCATTCATTTTGCGCGTCGACTACGGTCTCAAGCCCTGGTTGCTGGTTGTATATTCCTCCTGCAAAAATCTTCGTCGCCTGCGCTTAATTTCACACGTGCCTGGAGATCCATTTCTTAGCCTTTATTCCTACAGATAAAAGCACTTTGGATGGGTGTGCAAACAGGCATACTCCCCTTGCGTCTGCTGCAGTCGTCTTCTTAGTTTGGGACAGTCGCGTTTTTGCAGTACGCACACATAGACACAACACTTGGCGACATTTTCGAGAAGCATGTTTAAGGGAAAGTGCAGCTTAGAAGTTGGAATTAAACCTGACTGGCGGGCTGCAAAAGTGCAAGTCATCTAGATTTTAGCATGCTGGAGATGGAATGGACATCTCTCCTGTCACCAGTGAAACCGTTACCTAAGCAACGTCAAAAATTAATTTTGCATCTTTCCAAGGTCCAAATTTATAAATCACAGTTTGTAGACATGAGGAAAAAGCCTTTTTTGGTATAGATAAATGGGGAAATTGCGTATTTTGAAATTTATACTTGAATCAGGGGGCATTTTGGTCCCTCAAGTAGTCTTCACAAACGAGGGAGAACGCAGACTGGCCTTTAAAATAAACAGGTAATGGCTGATTTTTAAAACCGAAAAACTTCTTTACTCAAGATACCCTTCTAGAGGAGAGAAATTTTCCCGTGAAATATGCATATTTCCCGTAAACTTCGTGCATTCGCTCTAAAAATATAAATTTGTTTGAGCAAGAATTGAAAAGGGGAAATCACTCTACTGGCGTAGTGAGTACGAGGGTAACTGGAAGAAGATTATTTCACTTGTCAGTTTACTCTTGCATAATCATTGACTGGCAGTTCGACCGTCGACTCCGAAGATGTCCACCGTGTGCCCCACAGCACTGTTGGGGCAGCTACGGTGACCTGCTCGTCAACTCGTTTGTGGTGATAGTAGATTCGCGCACCATTTAGCGCACTCTTTCCTCATCCCACATCTAAGCTCGCTGTCAAAACAAAGACTACTCACTCTCGCAATCTCACCTAAGTAATACATATGGTCAGATAGCATGCCTGGGAAAGCTCAGTGCATTTGTAAGCAAGTGGATAAATATACATTTTTCACAGACAAGAGAGGAGAACAGCTGCTGGCCCAAAGACCCAACGGGGACTTGCGCGGATCTGCTTGCGGTGAAGTAAGACAGCGCGGCATCCACCCCACCCTCCGTCCCCGCGCCCACCCCCTTTTTATGGCGGGCCAGACTCCGGACGGATGAAGATGGTTGCAGGTGCGGTGGGGGCTGGCAGGAAGCCACTGAAGCCACTTTTATGCCTATCGCATACGTGATTATCTCTGCTTCCGAAAAAAAAATATTTTCAAATGATGGAGTCTCGCATCTCACATAAGTGAACGTATTACAGGAGGATTTTTCGACTAAAGCACTACGTGCTTACTGAACATGTTGCTCTCTCGCTGGAAGGAGTAGTTGAATGGAAAGTTTCCAGATTCCCAGACTGACTGATCATATTTGGGCGCGCACTTTGAGATTTGGCGATAAATCGATCACGAAAAGGATCGCGATGTGGATTTTGCTCAAAAGCGAGGCAGCAGCCCCTTCAAGAAGCACAGCGGTGCATTAAGGATTGGTGTCTTTCCTTTTAATACTAAGGTGGGATTCGGGTTATTTCTGAAGAAAGCACGGTTTTTTGGCCCCCTTTTCATTCCTATCACACAGGGTCTCGTTTTCCTCTCATTGCTGCGACCAACAAAGTCTTGTATTTTTATTCATGTGTTCATCTCCCCGATTTTAATGACTCCAGAATGTAAGTGATGTTTGTTTCATAACGACATATTCCGTAAAGGTACTGCCGACGACCGTCCTGCAATTTCGACTATGAATACCTCATATTATCAACAAATACTAGCCCTACTTCTTGATCATTTATTTGGTGAGCTATTTGCAATTTTAGCAAGTTCGGTTCATAGTCCACAGCGAGGAGGGGTTAAATTTATTAATGTTCCTGCCCATAACAGTACTATCCTTTCCCTCCCTCCTTCCCTCACTGCCTTCGTGTCCCTTCTTCTTTACCCCGCCTTCCCCATACTCCTGTTTTCCATATGAAAAGCTTCATTTCTACAACTGACAAGGGAAGGGTTAGCAATATACTTATTGCTCTTGCCCTGTGTTTGTTAAAGAGCACCGGTACGCTGTGCTAAGCTGGCCCCTCTCTAACGGGTAGACGCCTACGCCTTCGTGAGGGCTTGTTGTGTACGCAAGAAAACACTGATCTTGACTGGCGGTTTAAACACTTTTGCATCCATGTGGGACAATAAGACAATTCGACCGTCGATTCCGACGATGCTCACCGTGCGCTACACAGCAAGATGCGACAGACACGATGACTTGCGCGGGAATTAGTTTATGGTGATAGTATACTTGCTCAGAATCTACCACACTCTCTTCCCCTCCTCCACCTTGACCTGGTATGAAGGCAGAGTCAAGAAGATCGGAGGGGGGGGAGGAGGGCGCAGGTGGATGGCACGACCGGACTCGCACCTAGGCCTACCACCACACCCCTGGTCCACAACATACACTTGCTCAGAATTTTTCTCCAACAACAACAACACCCCAATAGGGGGTCAGAAGGACGAGGGTGGCTGGATAGCCATGCCCACCCCATGTACACCCAACGGGAGCGAAAACACATCCACCGACAGGGAATTAGTTACCAAAGAACTGTCGGCGAACACCAGGCTGCGAGGGCCAGGGTTTGCTGATACTGGCATAGCACACGCTTTCAGACCTTTTGACAATGTACAGCCATTACCACCGCCATCATAAATACTAATACTGTCGCTGCTACCACTGTTACTGCCGCCTCGAAGACTCCGGTTTTCGCGCACACTGGATTCCTATGCACCTTAAAGCGAACATGATCTCATCAGGGTCGGGACGGAACTAGAGGTCACGTTCGGCAGGCGAATTCTCCGTATGTCTTTGGTACCTGTATCTCTCTATTCACCTTGACTGGGGACCATTTTTATTGCTGCCGCAGACGCTGGACGATCATTTCGCCAAAGGGTTGCAATTCAACCTGAAATATGCCGGATTGCCCTCTCGACGACTAGAGAGCTGAGTGCACGGAACGGCAGGCAAGCGCCAAAACGGACACAAAATGGAGGTGCGAGCTCACTTCGGCTGATTTTGCCGAAAGCTTGCGTGTGAGAGTCGGTAGGTGGAGGGGGGGGGGGAAGGAGGGAGAGAAAGCTGTTGAGCTTTTGTCGGGGTGGGGGACTCGGGGCTTTTCCTTCTGCTTTTCTGGGCCGACGCCTGCGGAACTGCCGACTGGTTGACGGGATAGAGCTAGCTCTGGTTATGCTTCCCCTAGTCCTCGTGGGGTTTTGTAGCTTACACGCACATGTACGATCCACTGGCACACAAACACAGATACGAGGATATGCACCACGTCTGCGGTTTGTCAGCCCGCAGCCTCGACACGACTCACTCCTCATTTCGCCCTAGTCTAATTGCGTGTCTGAATTATGGGTAGAAACGCAGTCTGCCACAAAGTTGCTAACCACGGTCAACAAGACACCAACCCCTGTTACTGAAGAGAAAACTTTTACCGTTAGTTCTAGCTTTCACATTGCTATTCTGAAACCAATACTACTGAAGAAACTCATTAATCACCGTTCAGGCTTATTGGAGAGCGGGACCGCTCCAAACCATGCTTTGCGATGTTAGACAACCTCGATGTTCTCGGACAAATAGATCCCCACAATTTTTGCGAGGGAAAATTTGGTGTGCATTAGTTCTCGACGAATCATTGCCAAGCCACTCAGTTTGAGGTTGTGGGGGAATAAGTAAAGCATTCGCGACACTGTCCGCATAGATATTAGATTGAGAAAACGGATATGGCAACAATGGCAGATGCGTACTTTTCTTCCTTCATGGTTTTCTTTCGATTTCGAATTTGCCTTTTAAAACACCGGCCCCAGACCGAAGTAAAGTTATTACTTGAAGGAGCTCTCATTTCCTCTTAAAAAATCTTAAATGCATACAGTATTTTGCCATTTTCATATTGGTAGTTTTTAAAGCAAGTTCCTTTAACCATGTAGATGGTAACGAGTTGCACTGTTCTGTCAGGTATCTGCTAACTTACTCGGAATATCACGCCCAGTCGACGTCAACATTGTAATTGCTCTTAGTGAAAATTTTATTGTAAACTCAACGTTTTCAGCAAACTCCTGCTTTATCAAATATTTAATATCTCCCTTCTCCTCTCCATTTCTTACTTTCAGAAACAATTTACCATATTGGAGCTCATCGGAGCAGTAATTGGGACATTTACAGCAACAATGTCACTTTTCCTTTGCGGCTACTGTCTATTATTCACGCATCGGAAAAGGAACTCCAAGGAAGTTCGTGGACTCCTGAGGGAGATTTCCAGTACGCAATCATATCATCAAATCCCCATGCCAAACGCTCCCAGAAAAGCTCCGGCATATCAGATGCTAGATCCGGGGCTAGTTTCCTCAACTGCAGCTACCTCCTACATCGCCTCCTTTGTTGGTCCACTGGAGGACCTGGGAAATGTGATTTACACAAATGGCCAGGTGACTAACGTCACAACTCCGGCCACCACTACGACTGCACACAACCCCCTCCTCTATACTAGCTATGACCCCACCATTGCTAACGGCGCCCTCTACTCCGACTGTCCGACATATGATTCTCCGCAGTCCCGACAACATACGCCGAACCAGGCGCCCCCACTACCACCAATCCCGGTGAGTGGTGCTCCATCTCGCCCGCAGCTCAAAACGAATTCCTCTGAGGCCACTGCTTCAAGGTCAGGCCTCGCCAGCACCCCTAATCTAACCGAAGGGGGCACTGGAAATCCCCCCAGTCTGGAGGCTATGACAGGCTGCTATGCGGGCAACTCGTTATTTGAGGGAGCAGATCTTTCCAATGCAGGTGCCGGTTTCGACACGTCCGCTCTGTCCATTTCAAACCTTTCCGGTGGCGTGACCGCTGACGGACTGTCAGCAGCTGCTGCTGCCGCCGTGTTACATGGCCGTCTTCTGGAGGCCAATGCACAGAATCTTTTGTTTGCACAACTGACGCATCGTCGCCTTCCACCAGCCCGGATGCGGCCGGTGTATCAGAATCAGACTCTGGCGTATGGCCGTTGATTCCGTGCCCCATCCCACCAACCCTGACCCTCAGAGCGGCTGCCGTACACCGGCTTGTCCACTGTTCATAACTTTGCCTTTCAAGCGAACTTTTGTGCCTCGGTGCCTCCAGAAATACTATGGCAATGACATTGTACCGCCCGCGCAGCACTTCTCTGATCGCTGTCTGGTGTTCAAAATCATGTTACTGTTCATGACTTAGTAGTTGCTGTGCATATGCATATCTTTACTTGCGGCCCAATCAACGACGACGCTGTGCGCTCGCGTCTACGTGGTCAATAAAGTGGCTGCTTGCGCTGCAGGGTTTTCACTGTTGGTCATGAATTCCACGCATCCTGGGAAACGCCATCTTCTATTAGTTGAACTAGCCTATCCCCCACCCCCTGCCCTGCGGCAATTCCTCCTACCCTTACTGCGTGCTGTCTGTTTTCATCCTGTATTTATGCCTGTACCATTGGTCTGGGATCAAGACTCAAAGTTTGTCAGCTGCACATAAGTAAAAAGTTCGTAGCCTTATTTTCGCACATGCAGTGTATGCACTCTCAGTTAACTTTTTGCGACCGATAAGTAAATGTGCTGTATCCGGCAACGGATATCGGGGATTTGGAAATTGCCGGATCACAAAGGTCTTGGGGAGGCTTGAAACCACGGAAGGTTTATTCAAATGCGACATGTTTACTTTTCTGCAAATAAACTGCCAAAATTGAGTGGGAGTCGAAATTCGCCCATCCGACTTTGTAGGCAATATGTTCGCTCAGTGGTTGGCCATAGGTAAGAGCGGAAACGCATACTCGACCCCTGTACTCGGGCCAGATCGGCGAGCAGCACTTTCTAGTGAACTAAAGTATTTCGACGGTAGCGACAGGGTCTGAGACTATGGTTTAAGCGGTAGGGATCAAGTACCACAACTAACTGGGTCCTCGTCCGAGCCTCAGGTTTTTCCGACAGGCAGGTGGGGTATGACTGACTGACAGTGACAGATAAGTCAGTGGCAGCCATTAGAACAAACCTGACATTGAAGTTAATGTTCTTCGACTACTGATTACTTAAGACCTCAGGTTGACTGACATTTTAGAATGCATGAGCCGGTAAACGAGTTCTTCCTTACAAATGGAGCTAGCGTTTAAAGCGACAAAACACGCCAGTTTGTCACCCGCCCCCGTCGAATCTGAACCTACTCATTATAAGCATGAGGTGTTTTGGCAGGACTGACTTATGTGGACGTGTAAACAGGACATCGAAATAGGAACGCCTCGCCCAAGTTATAAAGATGGATCTGCGTATAATTCTGGAAACGGCAAAATATTCCCGTGTTCTAGGCCCAACAATAACCCTTATATAAAACTAAGCTGTTGCCCTAATCTGGACCATAACCCTTAAACTGCAGCCAGCTCTATCCCCTACCCTAACCCTCAACTTGGTCCTGATTTACGCTGCCGTTGACTTGAATCTAACCTCAAGCCTAATTCTTAACTTAACCATAACCCTAATTTCATTGGAAGCTGGCCTACAGCCACCCGTGTTGCAGGCGGTTCCGACAACGGCGTAGAAAGGGACTTCACTCAACTGTCAGTAGACAGTGGATCGTGCCATACGTGATTTATGGTAAATAGAGTTTTATGGGTGGGGCAGCACGCTAGACAGTAGGCTGATAAAATGAAAGAAAACACAAAAATTACCTAAATTCATGTCAAAAGTCTTATTCTGCGCTATTGTGTAACAACGGAAATGTGAGTAGTAAGTAAACGATAAATAAAAAGTAAATTTCACAAAAGGACGGATTTTGAGTTAAGGTGTGAGGTCGTGGGAAGTAACCGTTGTTAGCAGTGTAATTTTTGCAACAGCCCGCAAATGTACGTCAAGATAAAACCCCATATGACACGATCCACAGTCTATTGACAGTTAAGTGGGTCTTTCTCTATACCGTTGCCGTGGTTCCTGTCCTCATGTCCTGTTTAGACGTCCACATAAGTCAGTCCTACCGGTATTGTTTTTGAAGGGATGAGGCCAGCACCCACAACCGCCTGTTAACATCTCCAAGATCACTGGTGAATATCGACGACAAGCAGCAAACCTTAAGCACCTCTAAGTAAAAGAACCTAGACTTTTAAGAACTGTAGGGTACTGTGTTCTCAGAATATAGACATAGGCAAAAGAGTCAGCAGTGATATTCCTGCCGTGCCAAGAACGTCCGTATCGACGCCGACTGAACTGTGTCCCACAGCAGATGGTTGCTACCGGTTATAATTAGTCAGTCCGGCATAATTTGAGGTCTTTGCTTCGGTGCTGAGAGTTGACTGGTATCACGTTTTTTCGACATATCGGACTTTTCCGCTAACCGTAAGCCGATTTTTTCATATTTACTCAGGAATAAATGGCGTAAAGAAGCTGTTTTTGCTCCTGAATGACATGAGAATGTCAACAAATGGGCGGATATGCCAAGTTAGAACACCATAGCGTTTACGTCGCCATCTTTTCTTCCCAACATAAACGGACGTTGACGCTACCGTCTTGATGCATCACTAGCCTGTTACTGGTTGCCTATTTCGTAGACTGAACGGATTAGTTCAAATAAGGACTAAAATAACGTTTGCTAGAGAGGGAGAAAGAAGACTGGAGGAAATTTTAAGTGTTCGTTGGACGATTTTTGCTACATTCTAGGTGACCAGACTAGATTGTCTGCGAAACTTGCAAGCGCACATTGTCAGTCAAACACTCCACCTCCTGGAAGTGAAGGGCTCGCCGATTTCCCCTTACATCACCTGAACTGGACTGAGAAATTAATACAAGTGCAGCCACTGGGTAGGAAGTGAATAGGGGGAAGCAAGTTTACGGTGTCACTACAACTCGTTATTAATGATCAAATGACCGGCATATCAACCATTGGGACCATTGGGACTGATTTTACCTAATTTTCTTGCAGCAATGGCAAACTGTAGACGTTTTTCGGCAAGTGAAGGTCGTGGTTACCGCCTGGATGTTAACCTCCTTCTTCACTGTCACCAACTTGCGCCGGAGTGAGGTAATCAGATCAAGTTAATGGCATCTAGCAAGATGCTCAGATCGATACTCTGCAACCAGCTTGGTGACCGTTTTCAGGATGGCGTTTGGGAGCGGCTTGACCAGATTAAGCGGGTGACTTTCGGCCCTTAGATTGTCTTCTGTTTCAATCAGTGACACTGGTCTCCCGACAAAAAAAGCGAAAATGAAAAAGCTGCCTATGAATAAACTGCATAGTTGAAGCGAACAACCCAGGTATGCCCATATATCGGGTTCACGATAGCCGAAGTCAAAAGCCGGCCAAGTTCTCGTTAGAAATGCCTCCTTTTCGCGTGATTGATCTTCCATGTCCTACAACAGGCAAGTTGGAAGGCACTACTTGCCTGCAAACTTTTTACAAAGCGGAAACCAACCGTTAAGATGTTACGAAGACATACGACTCTGGCTTCGCTTTGGTAATTTCCGACTTTGCATTATTGACGCGGGCTGTGTTATCTTTCGCTATAAATTTTTCAGTCTGCTCTCCTGTTTAACAAGAAACCCGAAGAAGTAAGCAAATTATATTTTTAGGAAGAAAGGCAGACAGTACCGGGACTAATTCTAGGCTGTCTGCAGAGGTCGATGGAACAACATTCATGTGTCTGATTTTCTCGACGGTTTAGTCTAGTGTCCATCTTGGGAAAAAGAAACGCGAAAAAGGTGTTGGGTGATAGCGGGGCGGATAAAATTGGCCGCACCGCTTGCGCAACCTTGCTGCTACTATAGCTAGTTGTGCAAATTTACGATTTTCTGGACACTCATGTCCGGCTTATATTGGCTTGCCTGTCCGGATTGGTACCTGCGACGAGGTATAAGTGACGTTTCTGAGCCATCCATGCCTGTAGTTCTTTCCTTCCTCGTCAGCGATGCGGATAGACAATACGTTGCTTTCCTTCTCGACGTTGTCTAAGCTGCTAATTTCCGAGTACTATTCGTCTAGTCTAAGTGATAATACAATAACTGGTGTGCCAGTGGGCATCGACAGTTCGATTATGAATTTCTCTTTCTAGAACCAGCACCACAGTCCGCTTCTCATACTGCTTTATCCGAGCATATTCGCAACGTAAGAATACATATTGTTCTTCCCTCCGGTAAACACAGCAATTCAGGAGTTCTGATCCGCACGTCATTCCACCAGTTGGCAGTCACGATGTCGAGCTTACTGTTTTATTTAGCCTTCATCAACACGGTGAAAGCTTTCTTAAGCCGAGTGCATCTGTCGGTATGCCAAACTTCCACCGGCCTAGTGGGCAGTGCGTCGTTACCTCGTCCAGTTTGTTCTAGACCCACAACAGCCGGATACTTATATATGTTGGCACCAAATGAGTCTACGTGGAAGAATGTTTATGTGAGAAGTATTAGTAGTAAATGCAGCAGAAATCAGAATGAGCAATGGTAGCTTATTCGCGTTTTCACCGAAATGCCCATCATTCGTCCAAGTGACCAGCTGGAGTTGGAACAAACATCGAAAGTTAATTTGGAGCAGGGAAAATTTAGCTATCTCGAACTGGATGAGTGCCCTTTTGCGTCACTGTCTTCGGAGGCAGATAATAAACAAAGCTGTCCTCGGAGCTTTTGCCGAATAAATGACATGGCACCAGAGCGTACACGAAGGCCATCAGCACAGCACATGTGCTGCCTTATCCCAACGATCTCGCGGCGACGAACAAGCAAATTCTTGTTGAGATCCAGATTAAAGGATTAAAATGCAAGGCACTGAGTGGAGGGAAATAGCGCATAGGAAATATACCATCCTCGTAAAGAAAATCTGCACTCGAATGATCCTCATTCGACTCCTCATTATTGACACACCCATATAAAAACCGGAGAGGTCGGATCTTATTTCTTAGGCGTACATGCAGTAGGAAAGTCTCAGCCTAACCCCTAACCCTAACTCCTACCCCCTAACCCTAACCCCTAACAGGTATGGCTACGAAATAGGATCTTGCCACCGGAGCGATCTACCCAATTTTGGCCGTCTCTGATCTGTAAATTAAGAGTCTACAGGGCGAAAGGGCGCATTGGAGCAGAGTTTGAGGTGGCATCACCCGTCAGCCAGGGACCAACGCAAAAGAGCAGATGAAGGTCTAGACCCCTGACAGAGACTTCATAAAGCTAACATACCGCCCTGACACCTTCAGTCAGGTGCCGCTCTCTGCTGGCTGGCACGATCTCATTCCTGATCGAAGCTACGCGTAGTTGGAAACTGTACAATTTTGCGCACCACCTCAGTGTCCCTGGTGCTGTAGTCATTTATAAGTCCGAAAGCTCAAACAGATATTGACTGCTCATAAAAGTACTGGGTCTTTCTGTGAAGTCGGACAAAAGGTAAAAGGGACTTATTGCTATAACTCCTCGTGGATTTTCTGTAGCATGTAGTGCATATGGAGGGAGAGAAAGGGGAAAGAATGAGGGAGAGAGAGAGAGGGGATAATAGTGTATGGACAAAGACAAGGGAGAGTAGGACGACCATATCTGTCATATCAGACGATGGCTCATAAGTCAGAAGTGGCCTTTCCGGTTTTCTTTGTCTTGCAGCAGTGTGCAACTGCCCGCGAGGTCTTTGCATTGAGCCCCAAAGCGCAATGGGAAAAGTTGGTCCTATAACCCAATTCGTGAGCGTCCTTTCTACCGAACTTAAGGTTCCAATCGCAACGGCATAGTGGACCAATGACAGGGGTTCGGCTAAACGATCAAAAATAACGGGTCCAAATCCCAGGTGGGATTGAACATCACTAGCTGTTGAAGATCAACATACCAGAAATGACCATTCCGGTCTTTCTCGTCTTTATCGGGCATCCCTCCGTAATATATATATATATATCTATTTCGAAGAAGAATGAGTCCTTTGGGAAAATGAACAAACTTTATTTCGTAAATTTTCGAGTCTGGTTCCCCAGCTCGTCTTCAGACGTGTAATAAGTGTGAAGAAACAGTCAAAATTTAAACAATGCCGAAAAAATCGATATTGCTCTGTCATGACTGAGGATGGGCTAATGCTGTGGGCTGATGTCACGTCGTGATTGGCTATTACCTTTTCCATTTTTCTTTGAGACTTGTGTACATGTTATCAAGGTCGATGCGTCGATTGATGCATGAGTCATCAGAGTGAATGGCCTCTAGGAATTCTCGGCCTTTCTTATATGGGCAGGAACCGACAATGCGTGTTTTATCCCAAGCGAATTTGTGCCCAGTTTCAAGAGTATGCATGGCGACTTGGGATAAGTGGTCCCGCCTCTTCACTGCCAATTGGTGTTCATGTAGGCGTGTAGAGGCGGAGTTTCCGGTTTGACCACAATACACTGCATTACAAGTGCCACATGGAATCTTATAGACTACTTCTTTCTTATCCAAATAGCCAACCCTATCCTTAGGGTGTACAAGCTGATTGCGTAGCGTGGTAGTCGGTTTGTGAGCCACTTGTATTTGGTGCTTCCTCAGGTGTCTTGCAACGAGTTCAGACACATTTTTAATGTAGGGAAGCGTTCGCCAATGTTTTGGTTTTGGCGTCTGATCGGAACAATCTAGTTCCTTCTCTCTTTCTTTTGATTCCTGCTCTTTCATGCATCTGCGTACAAAATCTCTGGGGTAGCCGTTTTGGGAAAATAGGTTGAATAGATAATTGAGTTCTTTTTTGTAACCTTCGTTCTCAGAGCAATGTGTCTTTGCTCGATTAAGTAGGGTCTTAACAGCACTCCGTTTGTGAGCCATAGGGTGATTGCTCTCGTAATGTAGGATGACTTCCGCGTAAGTTTCTTTGCGGTATACTGATGTCTGGAATGTCCCGTCAGTTTTTCGCTGTACGAGGACATCAAGAAATGGAAGTGTGCTGTTAGCTTCTCTTTCGAGCATGAACGTAATTCCCGGTAGTGTTGAGTTGATAGCTTTATGCAGAGTTTCTAGTTGATCTCTCTTGGCGATGACAAAGGTTTCATCGACGTAGCGTACCCACAATTTGGGATTGAATAATGGTAAGGCCATAGTCTCTAATTTTTGCATTGTGACTTCAGCCAAAAATCCAGAAATAGGTGACCCCATAGGAGCCCCTTTCAGCTGTCGATAACATTCATGTGCGAACGAGAAGTTCGTTTCCAGACATAGGTCCAAGAGCTCAAGCAAGGCAGATGCAGGAACATCCATGTCGTAGGACTGTAAGAGTTCTTCTGTGCACTGCCTTGCCAAATCGAGTGGTATGGACGTGAATAGAGAGATGACATCGAACGACACCATTATCTCATCTGATTCAATAGTGAGTCCTCTTATCTTGTCTAGGAATTCAACTGAATTCTCGATTGAAGTCTCACAATCCTTTGTTAAGGGATGGAGTTTGTGGAATAGCCATTTAGAGATTTTGTAATTCGGTGCACCGATAAGTGATACTATCGGTCGCAATGGTACGTCAGGTTTATGGACTTTCGGTAGTCCATAGATTTTAGCGATTGTCTTTGTCGGTATCATCTCATCTATGTCTACTACTAGTCGCTGTGCGACTTCCTGCGAGAGTTCTAGTATGAGCCCCAAGGCACAACGGAACGAGCATGTTCCGTAACCTGATCGGCGAGCGCCCACTATCATAATTAATATTCCCGATCACAACCGACAGGACAACGGGCCCGTGGCTCAGTGGTAGAGCGTCAAACTCCATGACCAAAGATCCCGGGTTCGAATCTCAAGTGATCCACACTTGGGGTTGGGTATGACTGGCTGATGACGGCTAATAAGCCAGAAATGGCCATTCCGGTCTCCCTTGTCTTTGTAGGTATCATCTCATCTATGTCTACTACTAGTCGCTGTGCGACTGCCTGCGAGGGTTCTAGTATGAGCCCCAAGGTACAACGGAACAAACATGTTCCGCAACCTGATCGGCGACCGCCCACTGTCATTATATATATATATATATATATATATATATATAATGTTGAAGTCAAGTGCGTTATTTGGGAAAAGGAACTTTATTGCGTAAATTTTCGACGTCCGTACTCCAGGTCGTCTTTAGACGTAGGTGGAGAAAAAATGTGATAACAATAGCTAACATCTGGCAGTGCAGTTGAAAATCGATAATTGTTTGGCGTCTGCGCCCGTGAGTGACTGTCATCTGTGTCATTCTGTTCTGATTAACTTTATTCTCTTCCATTTCTCCTTGAGAATTTTGTACAGGACGTCCAACTCGATATGTCGGTTGATTCAGAATTCATCCGAGTGCATGGTCTAGAGGAATTCTCGGTCTTTCTTGAAAGGGTAGGCGCCAAAAAGACGAGTTCTGTCCCAAGCGAAGGTGTGCCTGGCGTCCATGGTATGCACGGCTACTTGAAACAGGTGATCGTGGCTCTTTACCGACAGTTGGTGTTCGTGAATATGCGCAGTGACGGACTTTCCTGTTTGACCACAACAAGCATCATTACAGGCCTCACATAGGATCTTGTAGACGACTTCCTTTTATCCAAGTGGCCAACCCTATCCTTAGGGTATCTGAGTGTGCTGTATAATCGTTGATCTGTGCGCCATTAGAATTGGGTGTTTTCGAAGGTGCCTTTCGGGGATTTCAGACGTTTTTGATGTAAGGGAGAGTTCGCCAAGTATTTGGCTTGGGTGCCTGATTGTAAATACTTGGTCCAATTTCTTCTGTGTGTGAGGTTTGTTTGCACAAAAATACACGCATCTGCTATAGTTTGCAGTTGTTGCACCTTTTTTTATTTATATTGTGAGGGACACGGGATAATAATTGTTGAAAAACTTATGCTCGACTGCCTTAACAAGTACTTTTGCCGCTTCCCAGTTCCGACTATTTTTCAGCCTTTCGCACTGACCATATGCCATGCGTTCGTCATGTGACATTTTTTGCTTTGAGTCTGTTTTGTTAAACAGTGGCTCATCCACCTATGTACTTTTCGCACCCACTCTTGGTCGTCAAGACGACTCGCCTTGCTGCTGACTCTTGCTGCGAACCTTCGTGATTCGGCCTATCCAGTGGTCACAACTATTTGCACTGTATAATCCATTGTAAGACACAGGAATGTCACTCTAAATTCCAATCAACGGCAGTCTAACATGAGTGCGCGTTCCGTACAGCTTTCTCCGCCTTGTCTTCATCCCCACTTCACGTAATACAGTCTCCATTCTGCTGGTGTCCGTATTAAAGTCCAACCCATATCGGCTTGTCCTGAAGTATACCAGTTAAAACATGTCGATAAATTTAACTATTGTGATGGTCCCGGCACGGAACTTTTACAGACCCCCTCTATGTAAGAGTATGCCTTCATCTGGTTCCGGTTGCTTCTATGGAGGATGATCAAGGTACATTGACTGAACTTGCTATCTGCAAGCGAACAGATTGCCATGTTATGCGCTAGGGCACCGCATCAAAAATGAACATCAACTGGACATGGACAAAGGTCTATTAACGCTCTACGTGGTGCATAACTGTCACAGATTATTTTGCGATGATGGGTCCCAACAGTGTCGGTGACAGCCACTTAAATCTGGCACTCTTCATTCTGTGCACAGGTAATTATCATAAGGTCGATACTCCTCCATGACCAAGCGTCCGCCGATATGACGTCCGTCCTCCCGACTACGCATTTGATAGTCCGGTCGTCGCGAAAAACGAGGTCCACCATTGCTGGGAGGGCGCACTGGTTACATGTGCGTGAATCTTACATACACTCACTGGTTCCACATCAACCAAGCTGGTCACACTCTCCAACGGCAGCCTCCCAAGGCACGACTGTTAGCGTGTAGTGATTGTGGGAAGGTCATTTTGATTGTTCATAGTGGTACAAAAAGCGTTAAATCTGGTGTGGATCGATCTGTGAAGGTCTACTCGGCGTGACGACGCGACCGAAGCCCAGTAGCCAGTTGACTCTTCGCGTGGCTTGTGGCTAAGTCTTCGGCCTGGCGACAGCGTGGCACTGATAGTATTTTGGTCTTTTCTGACTATCTGCCGGTTAGAATTTCTGGCTCCCGGTTCGGGGGTCCATCATTTGTTGATGGAAAGTGACAACAACTAGACGTTTCTTAAATCAAGAGCCAGGAAAAAGGCAGAATTAGTACGACGATATTTACTCGGACCGGGAGAGAGAGAGAGTAAAATCGGTGTAAAAGGCAGTGAAAGACATCCTTCAACCAAGCCAAGAGCCATTTGTTGATGTCAACCAGCGCGAGGTGTGAGCTTGTGCCTGAGCCATTTCCGGTTGTGACGAATCTGTGAAGAATAAATATCGATGGGCTCGGGACTGACATATAGGGGGTCAGGGCGTCACAAATAAGCCCTTGGGAAGTAAGAACCGGACGCTCCATCAAGTGGCCGCCTCCCAGGCAACAGCTTTTAGCACGTAATGGAAGTTTTAGCTCCGTCTACTTCATTATAGCGGGAAATGCGTCTGAGTGCAATTAAGAGATGTGCATCAGTATCGTCATCCTTCGCTCAAGACATGGGATTGGACAAAGTGGCTAGCATAGCGTGAGACCTCGCCTAACGCTTGTAATACGCATTCAGGGCTTGTGCTAACTAAGCTTCTTCCAATCACTGTTTGTCAAGTTGGCATCCGGCTTGCTGTCGGGCATCCATGGGGCCAGTTTGGAAGCCAAATTTTCTTTTCTAGGCCTTGCCATGAAATGACTCATGCCGCCAGGACATGATGATGTCTACCGTGTGCTCCAGGGCAGAGGAAGAGCAGGGGTGATGACTTGCGCGGGGATTAGTTTAGAATGATAGTAGAACTGCTTCGCATTTACTGCACTCTTGCCTCCTCTCCACCTGGGCCCGTTTCAAGACATAGTCACGAGGACCAGATGCGGAGGAGGGCTGAGGTGGCTGGCGGGACCGGGCCCGCCACGCCATCTGGCCCACAACAAACGCTTGAACAGTCTCTCCCCCCACCCTCACACACACACATGCAGATCCTGTTGTCGACCGCATTAGCGACCCCAACCATCCCTTCATCTTGTGGAGATTAGGTAGATGTGCTGGACCAACACGGGGGCCATATCGGATTCTGGCAGACATTATCAAAATGCACACCACAACAAATGCCAACATTTCAGGGTGCGATGGCAGACCCACTTGCCGGTTGATGTCGAGCACACTCGGACCCAGGTGCGGAGGAGGATAGAGTGTGGTAGATGCTACGCAAGCCCACATTCACAGTAAACTAATACGAGCACAAGTCACAGTGCCTGCCTCAGCTTGCTGTGAAGCACACGGTGGGCATCGTCGGAAACGGTGGTCGAACTGTCGGGGAGTAGGGCACTCGGTTCTAAGGATACTTGCGTAAGTGTTTTATTAACCTGATGGCCAACGACCGGGATCAGTTGTCTGTCAATACACCTTTTTTAAAAATGTAGACTTGTTTTCGAACTCTAGTCCATGACAAAGGAACAGGAAGAAATTTTTCACAATAATTTGTAGCGCCAATGGAGTACATTTGAAGGGAAATGCGTCTTGAGATAATATAACTCATTAGTTTGCGGTTAAATTTGAAATAACCACGCCATACACGTTCAGCTAAGGAAGACGCCCAAGCATCACAGGTAAGAGATAAAATAGGCAGGAATAATGCTAGCAGAGTGACGAATAAAACGTCAGTTAGGAAGAGTTGTCGAACATTGATCATACGCAATACAGTGGTTCATTAAGTCCTGTGTTTGACGCCAAAGATAAGGCCTTTTTACGCCACTTCACCGAACGACAGAAGATTTTAAAGAATATAGATGCACGACCACTGCAATAATAGATGCACCAACCTGGGTTTTCGAATTCGTACAAGAGTTCCTCATCAAAGATTATGACAGAACAACAACAGCTGAAGAGTTTTTAAGCCAATGAAGATAGGAATGCGAAGGAGAGGGGCAGTGTCCACGACTTGGTTGCGTTCACGCCGTCTAACTCCCAGCGGTCGCACTTTCGTCTTTTTTTGTAACGAAAACAGGGGGACTCAAGCAGTATCCTTCATCCAGCAAGGAGATTATTTGATTTCCGTAGCAGAGTATGTGTAATATAAGGGTCGAATCGAAAATGGCAGTTCAACTGCTCGTGGCCTTTCAGTGGTAAGTTGACTTTTCCCACTTGCAATGGAGGCATTGAGAAAAATCGTTGTATCCAATATAGAGGTAAACCAGCAGAGTCCACAGAATGGCAAAGAGACCCCCCTAGATTTTCTTTGCGGAATGAGTGACTGAGTCGTGATTTCAGAAATCATTTTTTTGCGAAATCAGCGGTCACAAGCACGTAGTATCCTGTTACGCTGCATAATTTGTAGTGCAAGCACTTCTTGATGAGGGCGTTCTCGATGCCGATGTTTCAACAAACTTGAACAGCCGTCTTTATGTCCAAAGTGCACGCTGATGAACGCTGTCCGATTCGGCAGATTGCCTATGCTGGACCTAGACCCTGGACTGCATTTTCTCTGGATTAGACGCCCTTGTTTTTTCTGAGACCTAAAAACATTAAAAGCATATCGCAAGAAGATTTCCAGTTAAATTGAACATAGAGAACACACTAAGGGTGGAGGCGTGAAAAAAACCCATGAAATCGCCCAACGTATATTACGCAAGGCAAGTGAACGGTTTGGAATTTATTGGGCTACTGACAGAACCATCAAATCGTTACCTAAATCTGCTACTATGCACACACGAATACACCAGTAATTAGACCACTGAATTGCTGTTTTGGAGTTTAGCCGATTTTGTAACATAGGCAGCTGCCTTTGGGACCTCCCGTGCAATGACTGGTTCTTCTTTTCCACCACAAGAACTTGGGGTCACATCTCCGTGACACTTCGTAAACCGCAAACTCATTCCACTGATTTTCACTGCCTTTTCAGTTGTACCTCGCGAGACAGCAGCCGACGTTTGCGTAAGCGAATCATCTGGGCATTCCGTATGTAACGCAAATTGTATGTGAAAAAGTTGAGTACGAATTGCTTATATGTCACCATCCCAGCAGGACATGGAAGCAGAAACTGGTCGTAACATGGGTGGCTTTGCAGCGAATTCCAGGGATATTAGGGTTAAAATCAGAGTTAAGTTTAGGGTTAGGGTTAGGGATGGATTTAGCCTTAAGATTAGAGCTGCGTACAAGGTTTGGGTTGGGGTTGGAATGCGGCGATATTTCCCAGTAAGGATAGGTTTTGTAACCCCACTGAATTTGACATGTATAGGTACCTATCACATTTGCCTTAGAAGGCCTTGTTTTGTTTATTAATTCATAGCTACAAGAAGTCCCCCTTTGTGTGTTACCTAACACTTTGCTAGAACCCCATGAACCGAGTTGTTTAGTATAGCTTATTAGTATATATAGTATATAGTAGCTTATAGTATAGCATAGTATAGTATAATATATTATAGTATAATATAGTCTAGTATAGTAGTATGGTATAGTATAGTTATAGTATAGCTTATTAGTGATAAATTATTTAACATGATGTTTCCGCTCTCCCTCCTCGTAATCCCCTTGTCTTACTTTTATTTCCTAGTTACCCCAATGTACTTGCATTGCCTTACACTGTCGATACCGTAGGTCGTGACTTACTTATTTCTCCCGGAAGAGTACTTAAACCTTTTTGTGCCATGTCGGCACTCGCCATATTATGCGTGCTGCAAGAATCATCCGCTGCGTTTTGGTTTTCTTTGCCTCGGTGGTAACACAAAAGTTCTGCTTCCTCGATATCTCTGAACGTTTGTGTTGTCGGACGAGCACGCCTGATTCATTTATTTCTTGAAGAATACTTGTGCATAGTCCCTCCCAAGACAGTTAGATGTAGTTGAGAGGTGGGGTTACACAACCCATCATTGCCTAGAATTTATCGAAAGGCGGGGACAGGGCGTTCCTACTCCCCTGTCCTACTTTGGAGGCCATTCCGACTAAATTTTGCTCTATAAAAATCATTTAGATGACATTACACGTTTTTCCGGATCGCGTGAAATCCGCTAAAACCCATGGCAGGCTCGGAAGCCCTACGTCTTCACCACTCGAACAAAGTAGTAGCCCCGAAAACAATTAGTCGACCGCACTGATAGGGTGACTAGAGTGGTAATACAGTCCGTCATGGCGGCAGATGCGACTGGCCTAGTACACCCTCCGGATTCGGGGTATTCGCCAGCACAACATTGGTGGACCTTCGTCAGGACGCCACTTTAAGCATTCAAAGACTATGAATGCCAAGCTATCTATGACCGAGTCAGAAAACAAACACAAGGAAGAAGTCTATACTCTAATCCATCGCCAGATCCTCGCGATGTCTAGTAGCCAAAAAACAGTATTACACCCCCCGCCAAGGACCAGCAGCAGACGCTTTAAATATTGAAAACTGATAAGAATATTGTTTTCCTATCTTCCTAAAAAGTCCACCTTAGTTTTTATTCTCTCCAGGTTTGTTTACTTGGGGTGGGAAGAAGAGGCTGCAGTACGACTTTGAATTCCCGTACACCAGGCTAAGAAAAGGGTTAAAGAAACTGGTCTCATTAAGAATCTGACGAAATCCGGACATCGTAGAGCAGTGTCAACAAAGATTGCAACTTCACGATACGCGCGGATTCTGCGGCAGTTCCATTGTTTGCCAAAAATTGTGTAAAACAAATGCCCCTCTAAACATTCCCGTCTCGTTCGTGCCCACTAACCTGCATCCTTACAAAATCGGTGTCTCACTAACTCCCCCTACTATATGAAACCAAAAATATAACAAATGATTTCTCGAACATTGCGAAGGTTTGAAAAGGGAGTCTGACGAAATAATGGAGTGATTCGACAAAATATACCCTTTATATTTACTTTCGGAACAGCCAAAAGAAAAATGTGGTAGGTAACTCTTGAATGGGTCGCAGTGTGGATCGGTTGGAAGACGAATAGAGGACTGAGCCCCTAAAGAACTGCTCGAAGACCTACGCAAATTTTGATGGGCAACCTACGGATTGACCACGAGTACAAATAGGGGACCACTACCCTCAGTGCTAACGAGAGATTTCACTCTGAAAGAAAAGATCGTTGGCCCTAATCACGTCCCACGCATTCGTGACGGCTAAATCACTCCTGTCGAGCACCCTACGTAACTTGTAACGACGGATTCCTATTAATACCACAGTCAGCTGCATGAAAATGAGTTAATCTCGTGGATGTTATCGCGGACTTCTGCACAAGCTGAGACTCATAAGTAGTGATTCTCAGAGAGACCGCATACAGGCAGAAAGGCTGAATTTTCAGGTCAGCGACCCTCTTTTGCAAAGCGTAGCTGCAAACACACGCACGGAAAAATCTCAGCCCACTAGTCTACGAAAAGGCTAAATAACTCTGCCTCCGCAACGTCTTCGAGAGAAATCGGACACCCCTTCGAGTTTATCGAGCGAGGGTTCAGTGCAGCAATAGATATTGGACAGTCTGGGGTCTAGCATGTCATTTTCTGCATCGTTTAGAGTACTGATATTGTCTTACCGCCAGTCAAACCGCTCTAGAATGAGGAAGCCAAGGACATCCTGCTACATTCCACTGACGTGTGACGGAACGCAAACGCAGCCCGCCGATGCCGACAAAATACACTCTGGTTGCGACAGTTGCAACTACCCCTGAATCAACTGCGCGACCGCCGATTAGCAGAACAGAAGCTCAAATATTCTCGTTACGAAGAGAAGGGGTGCAGAATAAAACTCTGCAGATGGTCCACTAGTCGCCGACAAAGTATCCATCCACGCGGCCAGGCCAAATATCAACCCGCAGCGCCAGTTGTGGCAGAAAGAATGAAATCACACGATAGTGGAAATGGTTAATCCAGGCTGTTAAAGAATAACCCAATAATGTTCGAGTATTTGACTTTTCGGCAAACCTCCAGAGGGCAAAGTACTAGACCTGATGGACCAAAATAACCCCAAAACTAGACAGACAATAATGGAAATTTTCTGGTGTTTTTTCTCTTTAGCTATTACGAATAATTAATCCACATATCACCGTCAACCCTCCCCCCACGTCTTTTTCTTCTCTATTTTATCTCCGTTTACCTAAGGTTGCTAGATCATAGCATCCGAAAAGCGGTACACACGGGTGGTTTGTTTGCTTTACTAACGGTCCGATCGGTAAGTGCAATCGCTTATAATACTGACACTAAACCAGAAATGACCATCCGTCTTCCTGTAACTCATTCGGCATAGGTACCAGTTTACTGGGAAGATATAATTTTCTTCTCGGACATATGTGCACTCCGATCGACACTGTATTAATTAAGACCCAATAACCTAGAACCTTTAACCAGAGGAAACAGAAGTGTCTTGCCGCCCAAGTTCTGATCGTGAACACCAGCGAAAAATCCACGTCTTAATGAATATTTAAGACAGTTCCTCCTCTCTTTCCTCCACACTGACAGCGGTTTCGCCGGATCATGAACTAGTCCCGCGGTCTGAGTAAGAATAATCGCGGATGTACTTTTCCGAAACGTGGTTTCCCCAGTCCTGAATGGATATCTTGCAAAACTGAGGGATCCTGCATATTCTGACGACCTTAAATTATCCCGAGAAAACGCGGCTGAAATTTAGAATCCGTCATATTCCTCGCATAATCCCTAGCACATGAGTAGGTTTTAACTAAAACCACATCAAGTTTGTCGAGATTCAACCAAAATATGACATACCTAGAGCAGTCATCGTTTGCTGCTTTTCAGGGGAGGGGACAGAATTTCTCTCGGTATTTACAGTCTACACGCTGACGTCGAAAACAATGCCTCCGTGTCAAGACATCCTTTTTATATGTCAAGTACGTGAGTAAACTCGCATCAACGCATATTATTGCATACAAGTCGTGCTGATTTAAATGTTGCACGGGGAGGCAGCCTGCTCCGATTTTCGCATTATTCTTTGGCAAAAAATTCATCATTAAACTTTAATTCGCTGGAACAAATCCCTTTTAGGATTGTCGGGAATTTAGCAGATCACACCGAAGGCAAACCTATATCCATCGAGTTTGTTTTAGGAGCTCCAAATGAGTATCAACCGACAAAGGACTCTACAACTGCTTTAAATAATGTCATTTGAGGCTTAGGGATCCGATAAGTTAGGTTGCATAATTAAATGTTGCCGTTTTTACAGGTGAAAGTTTTGGGGGTCCCGTGAAGTCATGCGGTTTTTTCCCCTCGCGGCCCAACTCTGGGTGGTGCTTTGAAATACACAATGCAGTAATCTCTCGCTATCCTGCGCTTCGACTTTCGCAGCTTCGCTCTATCGCGGATACTGTTTTTGTTAAAATACGTGTTATCATAATGTTTCTAAAACTGTATTACGTGTTAACTGAAACTCCGCAATGACATAGGACTCGCGTACATTTGCGCGCACTATATAACCAGCGTGTTTACATAAATGATTTCAACGAACCTTACCTATTATTTAAGAGAATGTAAGGGGTTGATGTTTTATAACTGCAACGAACGTTTAAAAGAATGGAATAGAGTTTATAAGGACTTAAAACATATCCAAAAACGCAAAAGATTTAGATTTTACTCAACGGATTTTCACTTTTCGTTGGGGTTTTAGAAAGCAACCGCCGCGATCTGGAAGGGATCATTTTATAACTAAAGATTGCAATACTTATTAACTCAGGTTCATATAAATTTTAATCTTTTCTGCCGGTTTTATCGTAATACAGGATAAAAACGAATACAAGGATGTTCTATTCGTTAGCGAATGTTTTTTTAGGCCAAACAGGTCAAGAACACAAAGGTAACCAATAATAAGATCTGCGCTGCCTAACTACATATGCTAAAATTCCGTAAATGCCAAATTTGGCTTGTCAACTTCTAATTGGGTTATTACCGTATCCCATATTGGACCGGATTACTGGATTTTCGATGACTGCTTTAAGACACTGAAGCAAAAACAATCGCAAATGATGCCAAAGGACAAAGACTAGAACCTCTGAGCACATCTGTAGAGAAGCGAACTACAAAATTGTCCAATAGAAATGTTGTCGTTCGGTAGCATGAGGTCTTTGGGCCGCATTAGGAAGACGAGGTCAGTAGAAGATGAGACAATTCGATCAGACCCGGTATATGACTGTCGTTTTGACGGATCTCCAAGACGCTAAGATAGTAGTTAAAATGCGATTCCCAGGTTGCATTTCAATAGAGGAAGAGGCGTTCATTTGAAGAGGTTTACTAGAGAACGGAAGTTTCAAGTAATTATTTCGCCTACCCATTTTCAGAGCCGAGAAACTCATGCGCACAGCCTTCATTACGTGGCACAATTTGATGTGTGGTCTGCTAATGCCTCCTGTATGGCTGCAGCCGACCTGCGTTTCACCGTCTCCTGAATCGCCCGGCCCTCGATGACCGCGGAGATGATTGGCAACCCAGATTGTTCCGCGCCGTGGCTGTCCCCTATCAAGCGGATTAGCAAAACCAGACAGTGGGGGGATGGGGGGTAAATAAATGTAGCGGTTGACAGAGCGATCGATGGAAATCCAGGTTTCTTCCCCTGCCTGACAGTATGATCAGAGCCTCGGCACACGACCTCACGATCATGACTTTCTGGTCTCTGAAGATGGGCAGGCGAAATAACTACTTAAAACGTCAGATCTCCAATAAACCTCTACTGTTGAACACCTCTTCATCTATAGTAACGCCCTCGAGCTATTAACTGTGTCAAACGTAGAGTGTTAAAAGACTTAAGTAGCGTTTAATAACAAAGACAGGGACGTTGAAATGGTCATTTCTGCCTTTTTGGCATCACCAGTCAGCAATGTCCAAATCTCCTGGCCACACGTCTAAGACTCGAAACCCGGAGTCAGTTGATCAGCAGGTAACGCCTTTAACTCGCCATGTCGGTTGCGGCCGAGAGTATTTAGTCACAGCGCTGTGAACCAATCTCTCCTGACTGCAGGACGGAAATGAGCCTTTTCCTTTTAATTGAGATCAGAGGGCTTACAGTCCACACACAAAGGTCAACTTTTTCACAAAGTGGATGGGGAAAAGTTGCCTTAAAATGGACAAATGCCGAAACTGAAGATAAACATTTCCCAGTCGATTAAAGGACAAAACCGTTTCTGGTGTCTTTCCCTTCTAAAAAGATGATATTTTTGTAAGATAAGTCTGGCAAAAATTCCATAACACCCTATCCTTAATCCCGTCCGCCGTCCCTTCCAAAACTCGCTGAACCCAAAAGAGGTGCATTAATTATCGTGGTCTGTCGTTGTCTTCAAGCAAACTTAAACAAACCCATGTGCCAATGCAGGTGCAGGTCTGTTGCCAGTGCATGATGTGCATACAACAGAAAAACAACCTGTCATTTTTGGAATTCCTGACCTGTTTGTTGACGGGTCCAACGTAAACAAGCGTTATTCGGTAGCTCGAATTCGGGTCATGGCGCAGGGGAAGGCATCGCAGCCAAGCCGTCTCTGGCTACGACAAGTACACTCTGTTTTCACGTGTACAGGTATTTATTTTTGCGTAAGGATTTCTTTTGACAAGCTAAGTAACCAATGCAATGTCGCGTGCACGCGATTGAAGGCGGTTTACCGCCTCAGTAGCTTTGTGGACAGTTGAGACTCGAGGATCAATATTTATTGAAATTTGCTGATTGAAGGTTCTTAATATAAAGGCTTCCAGTCGATTTTTTGAGTTATCGAAGAATAAGATATTTGAGCGTTATACTATAATCATCGTATGGGATTTTTACTGCATATGCCGAAGCTCGAAATCTTGACTGAGGTCTTGCAACCAAAACTATTAATTAAGTAGGGTTGCAATTCCGACATGCATAAAATGTCTCATCCAGATGTATATGCTTCTGAATATCGGCTTTCCAGCAAAGAACCTTCTTGCCATGTGTTGCAGAGTCACAGCAAAAAATAACATCATAAACTAACAAAACCTATTACCTATAAATTTAGTTTTGCTGTAGATTCGTGGTGAACGAACGAAAAAGCTCGCTTGCAGAACGTTTCTACTCTAGTTTTTATAAGATCAGCATAAAGGTTACAAGATACGCGGACCATTTCTTTGATTTACAAATCATGTCAGTTGTTCTAGCCACATTATGATATTATACGAATCACTGAATGCCTCTCCTAGGCCTAAGTAAGACGGTACAGGAAACACGCGTGTCATGTAACCTGGAAAATTGTAAGAAATCTACTAACCTGCCCATGCATTTTCGAAGGTGGCAGGAAACGGTACGTTAAAGGAATCCATTTAACTGTCGGTGGGCTGTGGATCGTGTCATACGGAATTTTATCTTAGCATCTGCCTGCAGGCCGTTGCAGACATTACAATGCCCACAACAATTACTTCCCACGACCTAAAACCCACTTATTCTTTGAAAATTAGATTTTTTTAATTGACGCACTAATTTCCGTTGCCAAACGAAAGCGAGCGATAAGACTTTCGTCAGAAAATCAAACAATCTCTGCGTTTCCTTG
>CACRXP010000283.1:458062-483923 GCA_902702965.1 Spirometra erinaceieuropaei
TCCCCTTTCCAAACCCCGAGGTACACCTTAAATATCTATTTGCCCGTATCTTTTAATTCATTACTTCAATAGCCATATAAATGTACAGGCCTGCAGAGAATTTATCGAAAGCAGATTTATGCTCGCCAAATTGCCTTTTGAATTTTACAATGGGAATTTTCGCAACTCTAAAACTTAGGAATTGTAGAAAGAGCATACTCGGCACTACCAATCTGTAACTCTGTCAACTTGACAGGCTGGTATGAACAGACGAACTTTTGCTTAGGTAAGGATTGGCCATAGACCCCAGTTGATTTCAGCTGCTCAGAAATGGGACAGCTTTCTCACTTATCCATATGGATGAACCTGGCATGGACACTGTTAAAAGTAACTAACTATAAAGTACGTGAGTGAAGCCTATCGTGATGCGTCCGTGATGCGATGCGGTTCAAGTTAGGATAATCGATCCCCCCGAACGGGAACCTCTTTCAGCCCTGCGCCTCTCGCGCGTACCAATGACAGTCTGGTTCTCGGCCAGTCACAGTTATTCAAGTTCGCCAATCAACTTCAAGACCGGCTCAGACATGTCCATGCTCAAGGCGTCCCCTGCGACACTCAGGCGCCTTCACCTACGGCGTCGGAGGTGTGGTCTCGTCCGGCTGCCAAATTTCTCCAGCCCGATCTCCATCCATTCTGTACCGAATATAATATTCTTTCTTCTGACTTCCGGATCCTCCTCTTCCTATCCGATGCAGGGTCTGCGGGTCGAAGTGGCGAGGGTTTGCCTATGGTTTAATCTGCGGCGACACTTTAGCTGCTTTTGTTCTATATTTTGAAGCAGACGAAATCTGAGAAACAGGAAAGAGAAAATATGCATAGGATATGGTAGCCGTACGGTCGAAAACTTGTTGACTGCAGGTCCGTCGAGTCACCACCTCCGTGCCCACATGGTTTAATGCACTACTTTCGCAAGGAGTCGTCAGCAAGGATAAGACGGAATCTTTTCGTTCGAGCTAAATAGAGTGCATATATGCATAGGATACGGTAGTCTTACGGTCGAATAATTGTTGACTGCAGGTCTGTCGAATCACCACCTCCGTGTCCACATGGTTTGGTGCACTATTTTCGCAAGGAGTCGTCAGCACGGAGAAGACGGAATCTTTTCATCCGAACAAAATAGAGTGACGAGCGTCTCTCGTGAGTTGATAATAACACTCTTGTAGGCTGACTTGTCTACTTATCGCCTGAAAACGCAAGCAGATGTGATTATTAGCTTTGCTAGATAACTCGGGGAATTTCGGTTATCTTGCCTTCCATGAAATTGCCCCGTTAGACAATTTATTTTAAAAGCCCGTTACTCAGGCCTGTCATTACTGCTGGTGGCCAAAATCACAGGTCCTGACGTCAACAGCCCTAGGGTGATAACAGCCGCGGTGAGGGTTCAGCCCCGTAATTATTGCTGACCTGCGGGCGGGGACCAGAGTGGATAGCGTCTCGAGCGCTCCCGTCAGCCAATCTGCCCTCCAACTTTCGAAAATTAACTGGCTTTGGGCAAAATCTAACTGGCCACCAAAAGGTTATAGGAGAATGTCACAGACTTTATAATCAGAATGAGGGGTGTTGACACCACAGAGCAAGCGTGCGCTAGGCTTAGTGTATTGCTTAGGTCAAATAGATTGGATCGGAATGGTGAGAGCAAGCAAGCGAAAATGCCGTGGCGGTCAGACAATAAACGTATCTTTGTACACTTGGCGCCAGAATAGCCGCCCACGAGAGGATTACGATATGCAGTGCGCGATCGATCTCATGAAATGTTGGCCGAAATTCTGAAATGCGTTTTCGATTAGGGAGGATCACTTAGGTGTGTCTGTAATACTGATTGTCATGAGGCAAAATTCTATAATATTTCGGACTCGTCAGGATGTCGGCTGTTGAATGCACCTCTTTTTGATCTCTTGAAGAAAACATACTCGATAAAAAAATGACTACTTAAGTAGCATGCATTTTTTACATTGATTTTCGGTGGTCTTATAAATTCAAATATATTTTATAGAAAACATGCGCAAAACATTCTTTCTTTTACTCGTTTAGCAAAAAGTCACATTGGTTTCATATTTTATATCCGGAGAAACTGCATATTTGGGTTTTAAAAAAGTTTCCCAATTTCCGAATAATCTTGATCCTGACCTGCCATCGTATTAGCGTTTAGCGATTTGAGTTTACAGGGTGCCTGTTTTCCGCATAAGGAAAATCATATATTCCTATATTCCTTTAGGAAGATACCATATAGAATTCATAAAATTCCGCAATGGATGCGGGCTGTGTTGTGCATCCCATGAGGAGCGTTGGCAAAAGAACGTGTGCAATGCTGTATATATGGACATCGCATGGTGTTAAAAATATCATAATTGCAAACTCTTTTAAAACCCAAATATACAGTTTCTTCGGGTATAAACTATGAAAACAATGTAAGTTTCTGCCAAACCAGTAAAAGAAAGCATGTTTTGTGCATGTTTTCTATAAAATATATTCGAATTTATAAGACCACCGACAATCACCGAGGCGTGTCAGGCATGACAAAAGTTTCGACCAGGAAAACAGTAGATCGATGGATTTTGAGACGCCGACGGTGAGGGCGGGAGCAATTACGGAAGCGTCGGTCAGCAGTAAATTTCACTGCTACCCGGCCTGGTTGCGTAGTCGCTAGTTTCAGTCGTCGTGAAAGCGTGCATTTTGCTGCTTTATAAGGTACCAACAACCGCGTCTTCCCACAATAAAAAAGAAAATTCAGTCTATGTTACTAATTCCACGGAGAGAGCGTATCCTCTTTACCGCTTTCAAGACATTGAAGAACGGCCTATTACAGAAAAGCCCGACGAATTCATAAAGTAGAGGCGTGAGAAATTGTGAACATCCAGGCAGATCGCCCAGTCAAAAACGCTGTTGATGGTCTCCTCTGAGCTCCACCTTTCAGGGCAGAAAGCGAGAGGCTGGAAAACTCGCGTGTATTCGACAAGATGGCGGCCCCGGCGCAGTATCGGAGGCGTCAGTCATTGAATTTATCAGAGCATGAGGATGGCGTCTGTGATGGTAACGTGCATGCTGCCAGTAGTACATTGGCGCCAGTACAGGGCTGAAATGCACCATAACCCATAACGTGCGTCTTCTTGGTACGAGTCTGATGGTCACTGCTTGTTTTCAATTTGAGGAATAAATCGGCGATAAGGACTCACCATGCCCAAAAAAAGCTAAGTTGGTTGGCATTAGCAGATACTGGGGTGCTCATACTGGCCGAAGTCCTTAAAGTTACCTGAGTGGTCCTGAGACTCCGCACCAAAAAGACTAGTAAGGAGCATGATTCTTTTCAATACGTCCTTGGTGGTCAGCCCCTTTCAAATGTTGTGGAACAGAAGGACCTCGGCGTCTCACTGACCTCCTCGCTAAAACCATCATCGCAGTGTCAAAGGGCAGCCAAAAGTGCGATAAGGGTGTTATTTGCGCTGAGGCGAGGATGTGTGCAGATCGATAAAGAGCCGTTCGGAAAAACCTATGGGGCATTCGTCCGGTCTCACTTAGAGTATGCAGTCCAGGCCTGGCGACCGTGGTTGAAGAGAGATTATCAACGACTGGAAAGAGTACAGGCGATGGCAACGAAGACGGTCAAGAATCTTCACCATCTGCCTTACGAAACCAGGCTGACCGAACTAAATCTGTTTCCTCTAAATTACAGGCAACTGCGTGGCGGTCTTATTCAAACCTACAGGATTGTCAGAGGCCGTGAGTGTGCCCTGGACCTGGACTTTGATGAATTCTTCGAATTGGCCGGGACTGACCGTCTACGTGGTCATCCCTTCAAACTGCAGAGGAAGCAGGCTTATTCGGACGTCCGACGGAACGCCATCTCTCACAGGGTTATTGGGGCATGGAACGGACTCCCTGATGCTGTTGTTCTTTCCGAAAGTGTCGATTCCTTTAAGTGTAGACTAGATGCTCATTTATCGAGAAACGACTGTTCATATAATAACGATTGTTTTAGCGGCGGCAGTTTGCGCCTGGCTCACACTTACCCCAAACTTTTATTTTTCCGCATTTGCTTATGTAATTGATGACTTTATTTCTGTTTATCGATATGATTAGGGGGCTCAAGGGCGAAAGCCTCATTCCCTTAATAAACTGACTTAAACTGACTTACCTGTTTGCCTCCGTCGGTGTACACTAATTTGTCCGAAAAACAAGGCTGTCAACACCCAACTCCAAATAGCCTGCCTCTGTGGTAATTGAATAGGGGAAGAGAGGCCCGAATAGTTGTCCTCCAAATTTTTGGTAATACCAGCAGACGCTACTTGGAGATTGTGGACGGTGAGTGTGGGAAACGGAGGAAGTACGCCGACGATTTGGTGTTCGCCGCGTGCCGTTAGTGGTAACTGCAGTGAGCTAGGATTTCAGGCGAATTCATACCTCCTCGAGCAGATCCAAACGTACGTTAGCTCCTTGAGAATTTGGGTTGATGAGTGACTTCTGGTCTTCGGACATCGCGCTGTAGGTCGCCGGAAGATTGTTGTTGTGGACGAAAAGTTTGCGGAATTCCAGTGTTCGGAAAATCGGGGTTACCAATTCTAGCCGGTGTGGGTGGTCGTGTGTCAGCGGCCTGTCAATGCTTGTCGCGACCATCGACCGACAAAACGAGCCGGAGAAAATGGGGGCTGGAGCAGCTGCTACAGATCTGATATATTGGAGGACTGAACTGATTTGTCGCGGATATAAATGTAGACGAGGTCGAGGACTCACAAATCGTCGGGGCAACATAATTGCACAGAGAGCAAACAACGGCAGCGAGAAGCTGCTAGTAATACGACTCCGATCTTATTGCGCGGGTCCTGCGAAACACTGACAAGACAATACTGATTGTCCATACGTTTGGCAGAAGCTCCGACCGCGGCTTTACAGCAGAACTGTCGGCGAGGACTCTGGCGCTTGCCAATTTGACTCTGCCCTCGTGACGAGAGGTGCCCTGTTTCCTACGGCCTAAATGAAGAAAACGACTGCCTCTTATTGTACGCACTTGCTCGTCGAACATTCAGTGACATGTATGGTTAAGGGCCACAGGAGCTAGTGTAGAAACCAGTACACATCCCCTGGACAGACCGAAGTATAAGCGCATTCAAGGCAGTCGTCAGTCATTCTTCGACTCTTTATTCTCCCCGTAGACGAATAGTCAGCTTCTATATCTAACCATTTTCTGTCTTCACAGTCAAAACTAAGACCATTAACAACTTTCTGCCATCGAGGAGTACTCAGTTTGCTGTCTATCGGGATCACAGTATGGTTTTTCGGGGGTTTAATAGTAACATGGAGTTTACTGCCTCGGCTGACACTAGTTGCTGATTCCTGCGTAAGTTGGAGTTCTTAGTACAGTTTATAGCTGGTGAAAGAAAGGAGTCGATCCATTAAACTAACAATGTTCTTTAATATGACTGAAATTACCAAAGAACCTAACGTTCTGTTCAATTTCGATTTTGAGTGGTCTTACGTTTAACATATAGAGGGTAATAGCGAATTTGCTCTTCCCTGATCATTACTAGCAACGTTCCATTTACACAAAACGAGACGTCCTTGAAGTCCACTCATTTACGTAATTCGTGGACTGCCGGTTGCAAATGCAACACGAGAAATCACTTTTTTAACTAACGTAATGTCATTCAGGCTCACAGCGAGGTTAAATTTCATTTTATGTGGACTTAAGCTGCATCACACAAGGCATTTGAAATAACAGAATTCATAATCAGCTACGTTGACCAACATCCGACATTTCACTGGCTTGTGCCAGTTTGCAGTAAATGCTGTCTAAATGCCCTGTTATGACTGCTGATCTGCGCTGTACCTCTCGTAATCAGGAAAGTTAAAAAAACGCCTTTACGGAGTGGAGGCAAGGAAGAATGAGCCCTAACAGTTAGAGCTGGAGGATGGGATGGTGGCAAGACTCCTTGACAGGCAGATCCGCGATACCACATCGATGAGCACTAAGGATCTGTTGGTTAATTTCAAGTCGAGCACGGAATTGGTGCAGGTGACCGAACCAGCAGCTCCGGCGCTGTTTTGAAGGAAGTGATTGCCTTGCCAACGCATTCCGTCTCCCTGATGGAGGGAGGGTAGACAGGTTATTTTAGTTGGCCCTTACCGGCTTTGTATGATTTACCGTACTAACAACACAGGTATTAGCTAAAAGCCCAATAATACCCGTGTTGTTAGTACGGTAAATCATTTCACAGTTCTATACTACTGGCTGGCTGTTGGCGGTTTGTGAATATTAAGCGGTTATTCCGCAGTAGCTCATGAATTTCAGCTCAAATATTTATATAAAACTTTGGACCGTGCCTGAAATGGCCCGCTTCGAAAGATTTACTCCAAGTTAGCGCATTAATTTCCTCGGAAATTAAACAAGGCAATTTAACGGCTTTGTTAAATCACCATAGGGGTCCCGCATAGTTCTTACGTGTGTCATATGGTAGTAATGATAAAAAACCAGATGTCCTCATCCTCGAGTATTCAGGCAGTAAGTGTTGAGTTGAGTGATTGACAAGATGGACGAAGTAGGTGTGACGATGACCACATGAGAGTGATTCTAGGAAGACGATCGATATCTTGGGAACATTTAAAGCCCAAATGGGGCATTGTCGCAATTATTTTTGCCATTGTATTTAATCCTTTAGATACCGGAGTTCCTACTGAGGTTGTTTCATTGAAAATTTGGATTTCATGGCCAATTGCAGAAAGTTATCCCGTTCTCTCTTAAAGAACAGTAAGTATTTAGTCTCCCCTGAAACAATTTTCCTTGCCGGTAAAAACAAAACTTCGTGTTTCCATTAACAAGCGGGACAATGAAAGAGAAAATTAGCTGAAAGACTCCGAAGTCCTCTGTTTTTGGAATTTTGCGTCCCTCTTTTTCCTTCAGTTTATTTTATTGCTTTATCACTATCTAACTTCCAAAGGTAAATTCCAGTGTATAATAAGAAGATTGAAATAATCTAAATCGCTTACGGAAGATGCGGCCTGTTGACTGTGATATAAGAATGGCCCGCCTACCTGCCAAGCGAAAACCCGAGACAACCGAGCAAATCACGTCTTCTGTTTAGGGATCATTAATTATTCATGTCTTAGAAATTTTGGTGAAACTTCCCCAACCAGCCTTCCTTCGTCCTTCCCGTTGGCTTTAGATTTGCGTGTAGATGCATCCCGTCATTCAACCTTGTTTTGTTTTTATGCTTGTTTAGCCTCCTTCGATGATTGTATGCATATTGTGGTTAGCCTGGCGTTATCCGAGCTCATAGCTAATCCCTTCGTAGCGAACTGGCATCAATCAAGTTTTTGCCAAAATTGCTTTTCCTTCTTCAGTCACTTTACACTTTTTTCGCGTACGGTTCCCTCTCCTACACACAAAGACAGAAAATGTTCCGATTCGTCGCTGTGTACCATAATGCGATAACGCCATGAGCTGTTCTTGCAATAAAAAAGCACTTGAGCGGAAGAAACAATCAATCAGCGTATGGTCTTGGGTTACTGACATTTGTAACTATCATTGGTTTAAATCAAAGCGCAAGGTTGATAGCCATAAATTAAGAAAATCTTGGTCGGCTTTCTGAAACTGATTCAAATTTCGGACGCCCCAGTTTGCGTTTGCCATTCACCTGTGACTATCGGTTGTCAACTGGCTTTATTTTGAATGATCTCCTTAAACAAAGGCATGTTTCGATGACCATTATCAAGAGTTTGCACAACTTTTTAAATTATTCAAAATAATTAATGACCAATGCCATACCAGTGCGCTCTGCAATTACGCCGCGACACATGCCTCCCAGTGGGTCCAGCCGACACTTGTTTCCAACCTTCTTATTAGTTGTAAAGCTGACTTTTTGACGATATCGAATGGAGTCATCAAGCTATTGGAAGACTACCTTGACGCAAAGAAAGAATACTAAGATTTCGAGTTCCTAAAAGTAAGCAACTTTGGAGAGGCTGGCCGGAATTCATAAAACAGGCGTTAATCAACTAAAGGCTGCCCGTAGAAGAGATCTTTCTAGCTGGCCGGCCGGACAGCGAAGCACACTTATTTCTACCGCACTTAAGACTTCATGCTAGGCCAACGTCTTCGGATGAAGGGGTAACTCTGAAAACTGTTCTCTGTATTATTGACTCGCCCCCGTCCGTGATCGTGGTAGCAACAACCTCGTTCTATATGGAGCTATATAAGTTTTGTCTGTCGTCTACGACATGCTCATACGCGCCACGGGTTCAAGCCGGTCTGTTTAACGCATTTTACTCCGTTCACCATTATTCCCACCAGCGCTGCTTCATCTTCGAAGAGTGTCGAAGTTTGCACAACCACTGGAGTAAACTTATTTCTGCTGGAGTTTCTCTCGCACCCTCTGCCCCCTATCAGATTCTGCAGCGCACGGGAAGACGGCGACTGCTTACTTCTCGTTGATCCCCCCTCCCGGCCGTCAAAGCACTAAAACGCTTATCTCCTGTAGGTCCCAAAGTTCTCGACTTTCAGGTGCCAAGCCCGCGGTGCCACGGGTTCGTTGGTGCAATCCATCATGCCTTACCTACTAGCCAGCTTGACAGGCCGTGTGTGAATTGCAGATTTTCCAGTAAGTGTTGACGTCGTCAGAGGCCATGACATGATATGTGTCAAAAACTCGAAATACCCCCAGTGCATCAAATATCAGTCAAAAGTAAAAACTGACTTAATCTCATTGGTAGGAGCGCGTTGGCGACAGTGTTATTCAACGCCACCTACAGCGAATGGCGCCAATCTCTCCAAAATAATGTCAGTGCCTAAACAATCAGTCAAAGTCAGCTCCCCCGCTTCTCCCGACTCAAGCAGTGAAATGTCAAGCCAACTTTCCTGTCCACTGTGCCTACAGTACATTATTCACTCCCCCCCCCCTCAGTGGCTGGGATATTTCTGCACACATGACATATTTCTTACTTCCAACATTTACGGAATTTCTTATGAAAGACAACGAAAGCAAAGGGGTTATTTTGTGAACTGTCGAAGTGGAAAGAAAACTCCTACGTCTTCTAAAGCCAGAAAGATCACGTTGAGTTATTCTTCCTTCTCATCTTCCCCTCCCACCTACGTCTAAGTACCGTGTTTTTGATCCAAAACCCAAAAGTCATGAGCAAAACCACAAGTTGCGCAGGCTACATTCATGCCTCCCTGGGATTCGTTAGAACCTGCGAGAAGACCAGTTCCAGGTAGTAATGAAAACGTGGTTACAAACTGAAGGGAACCTCTCAAGCACGGCGCGTCAGTTCAGTTTTTCTAACTTTTCGTCACAGTATTAGCATAAAGCCAAACAAGCGGAATCAACTTGTGAGGTTAAAAGACGAACCACCAGCTCATTACACGTCCGAATTTACTCGAAGTGCAGTATATGTGTTAACTCATTAAATGCTGGCCAAAATTCTGAAATGCGTTTTCGGTACGAAAAGATTCTTAAGTAGGGTTGTAGTACTAATCACCATGGAGCAGAATCCCGCGATATTTCAGCTACTTCGTGATACCGACTTATGAACGAGCTACTTGCCGGCTGCCTGCGGCAACCATACTCTGCAAAAGGTTACTACTTGAGTAGAATGCAATTTTCATTGATTTTCGATGCCCTTATAATTTTAAATATACAGTAGATGTGCTAACTCATGAAATGTCAACTAAAATTTCGAAATGCTTTCCCGTTTCGAAAAGATAAATTACGTAGTGTTGTAAAACTAACCATGATGCAGCATAAATCTATAATGATCCAGTTACCTAAGGGTGTGGGCTTTCGAAAGAACTTATTTTCGGCGACTTGTAAGATCTATACTCTGCACAAAAATGACTACTTAATAAGTATGCAATTTTCTCATTGATTTTCGCTGTCCCTGAAAATTCAATGATATTTTATGGAAAACATGCATAAAAATATTTATTATTTTTCTTATTCGGTAGAAAATCACGTCTTCTTCCAATTCCATACTCAATAGAAGAGCATAATTTGGTTTTAAAAAAGTTTCTAATTGTGAGATTTTTTAATACCGTTAAATGGCCGTTCATGAAACGTCAAGTATCTGCATTTACGAATGTGGCTTGTAAAGTTAACAATATTGCTCAAATCCACTGCTTAATTTTATGAACCTCATACGGTCTCCTCTTAACACCGTAGAGAAATGCACGGTTTTCCGTACTCGGAAAATATACAGCTTGTAGTTTCGAAACCGTGAATACAACTGTAACAGCAGGTCGGGTTCAAAATTAGTCGGGAATTAGAAAAGGTTTTTAAAACCGAATTATACTCTTCTTTTGAGTATGAAGTTGGAAGAAGACGTGATTTTCTACGGAATAATTAAAAGAATGAATATTTTTATGCACGTTTTCCATGAAATATAATCGAACTTTCAAGGGCATCAAAAATCAATGATAAAATTGCATACTACATAAGTAGTCATTTTTTGCAGAGTATAGATCATGCATGCAGCCGAAAATAAGTTCTTTCGAAAGTCGACATCCTGGGGTAACTGGATCATTATAGATTTATGCTACATCATGATTAGTTTTACAACACTACTTAATTTATCTTTTCGAAACGAGAACGCATTTCGAAATTTTGGTTGACATTTCACGAGTTAGCACATCTACTGTATATCGCAGTAAACATGCGTAGACATATTCATTCTTCTACTTATTTGGTGACACTTTGCGTCTTCTTTAAATTTTGTACTTGAAGGAAGGTATAATTTTGAACCCGACCTGCCGTCAGAATTGCAATCAGGGCTTCCAAACTACAGGCTGCATATTTTCCGTCTACGGAAAATTACATATTTCTGTACGGTATTAAGAGAGGAGCACATAGGTTTCCTAAAATTTATCAGTGGACTTGAGCCATGTTGCAAGTTTTACAAACAACATTAATAAATGCAGAAACACGATGTTTTATGAACGGACATTTCACGATTTTAAAAACCTCTTAATTAGAAACTTTTTACAACCGATTTATTCATTTAGTCCAAATACCAAATTTAAAGGAGACGTAATTTTCCGCCAAGTGAGTAAAAGAATGAGTATTTTTATGCATGTTTTCTATAAAGTACATTTAAATTCATAAGGACGTTGAAAATCAATTTTAAAATCATGCTACTTAAGTAGTACTCGTTTTAGAGTATAGCTTTCGCAGGCGGTCGGAAAGAGGTTCACCCGAAAGTTGGTATCCTGAAGTGACTGAATTATCATGAGATTATGCTTCATGGTAATTAACATTACAACCCTACTTAAGTAATCTTTTCGCATCAAAACGCATTTCAGAATTTCGGCTAACATTTCATGAGTTGGCACATCTACTGTATTTGTAGAACTTGTAAACAAATCAACTTTTGTGCAAAACGGGGCGAGAAATTCCAATGCAAGGCACCGGTCGTCGATAGACGGTGGATAGCTGTGACCTGGTCCAATGTGCACGATGATGTCAAAATGTCAGACCTAATGAGAACACAATGAACTGGGCCACAAATTGTTAAAGCTGCGTCGCCTGCTGGCCTTTCCCATCTAACCAAGCTTAAACCGGAAAAGGGAACATGGCACCGACAGCCACGGAATGGAGGCGATTGCTGACGTTGACATTGCTCGTCACCTGCCAGGCGTGGCGCAGCATCCGCTCCTCATACTTCGTGCCTGTAATTTGCTGTCATGGCTGACTGGTTGAGTGCTAATTCAGAAAGGCAGGTAAATAAACTTGGGCAAACAGACAAGTAATTAAGAATCTAACGAATCCTATTATAAGTTGTCAAGTGTCACTGGAAAAGCATTAATCACATGTACTGCCCATAGTAGTAATCGCGGATGCGGACGTCTGTTGGTTAGTGGAAAGCACGTAATTATTAGCTAAGGTGTTTCTAAAGAGTCTCCTGCAGCGCTCTGAGACTATTTGTAGTATGCTCGGAAACTAAGGGAGATTTTTGTAAACCACATTAAGTAGTAAACATTACTTAAGTGAGGTTGTAATAATGAGTAACATGAGAGGTAGATGCAGGAATATCCGTATACGTCAGCAGACTGCCACTTAGAGGGAAGTAGTCCCAGTCATCCGCGTTGCTTACACCCTAGGAGCGTCATGAATTCACCTGTGTGTAGTAGTTTGGTTCATTTTTTATTCCTTTGGAAATTCAGTTTTGTTTGTCGCTATGCCAAGGCCAATTTTTCTTTGGTTTTATTGGGAGCTAGTACTTGAGGAAAGGAAATTTTTCAGTTTTCAGTAACAAAATGCAATTATGATAATTTACGAGAAGTTTTTATGAGCACTCGAGTAGTCTATCCACGACAGTTTGTTAACGTTGTTTAAAAGTAATCAATGTTTTGTAGGCGGTGGGAAATCTTCACCCAAGAATATAAATTGGAATATTAAATTGCCTTCATAGAAAACATTTATCATAAAGTTAAGAAGCGGTAAGGACATAGGAAAGCCAGGGTTGTCGTAATGCCTACGTGCGTTCTTGAAGAATTTTACAATCAAGGTGTCATGCCCTTTGAGGGGCAGACGTTCAAGGCGTCAAAATTTCAAATGTGGTGAATGTACTAAATGAAAATTATGTATTTATTCAATGGACTTGTGGAATTCATATTTGCACCAAAAACCAGTATAAGGATGCGCACAGACCAGGTCGAACATATGCCCACTTTGAATGATACAGGCGGTTGGAAATAAGCCAGTATGAATCCGTGCATCCCCTACCCTGAGATTACATAAAGACTTGGTAAAGTCACTTCCGGCTTATTTGCAGTTGTCTACTAGCTATATCCCAGGTCAAGAGGATATTGTATTCAAACCCACATCTACCGATTTGGCATGACTGCTTTGGAATTCGAGGTTACAGTCCTAGTAACTCGATCGTGAAATGTCCATTTATGCGGCATCGTATCTGTCCATTTATTGTTGTTTTTTGTGAAGTACGCATCATGGCCCGCATCCATTGCGAAAATCGTATGACCCATATGACGTCTTTTTAATAGCGTAGAGGGACGTATGATTCATTCTACATGTAAAGTATACAGCACGTAGTTGTATGTATGTTTTCTAGGGTATATATTTGAATTTATGACATTAATGAAAATTCAAATGGTCATTTGTACTAATTGGGGCTTTTGCGAGCGATCGAAAAGACGCTAATTCGAAGGCTAGCGGGACCGAGATATCTTGACATCATGCCGCACGATAATCTCTATTGAAATTTCGCCCAAGTAATCCATCCTAATTAAAAACATAGTTTAGAATTCCCGTTAACTGTTCACAAAATAGGCCAGGTAACGTTTTCGTGGTTGGTGGCAGAGTGAATGATTTTAGTAACCTTTCTATGGATACAGTGTTGTTTCCGTAATCTAAGTCCCCTATACATTTTGCTACTGTTCCACAGGACGATCTTGCGGTCTTCGTACGGTTTCCCCGATTTTTCTGATAAAACCTAAACTATCTGTCTCACTTACGAGAGAGGCCCATTTAAGTTGTAAACCAACGACGAACCGAAAACTTTCGTGCTTTTCAGTCCCGCTAGCTGGTCGTAGCTTGGAAAAGTTGCCAGTGGCATCGGCTGGTTGGAATTTTAAAATAGTCTAGGTTTTGAACTTCCTATGCCGGCAAACTTTAGACAGTCATCCTGTCACAAAGGCCGGTATTTATAGAATTGGTTAATACAAAAACTTTGTGGATAGAATATGTACAAAAGGGACACAATTCTATTTTACGCGATCAAATAAAGACAGGTTTCGCTTCACAGAAACAAAGAGATTGCAAAAATTGGAATATGTGGAAAGACTTCAAAATAAATCCATAGTATGATAACGCTACACCTGACAACTCCCCCAATTTTGTTTAGATCACGAAACAGTGAAAGATTTTCAGACTATCATAATTGGACATGATTACATTGCCTGTTTATGACTGATAATCTTTTCCGGTGGGTGCAGCAACAGGACCATCAGCCCTTTTGGGAGATATCTTTACATATACAAGCACACAAGTGATGGAAATCGACATGACATCCAAAAAGGTACTATCAAAACGAAAATTAAAAGTGCAAATTCTATTTTTTGAGCCTCGTCAACCAGTCGCACCACTTAAACAGGTCGAGAAATTCCAGGGTTTGAATCAGCGATCGGTTGACCGTTGATATAACCGATCTACTACTTGAGACTAAAGGTCCGTTTTTTGTTGGCTCCGATTGGAACTATTAAGTCACACGGAAGAGCCAGTGGCTAACTATCCAACTGTAGAACGAACAAGGATATTCCGCGTATGCCGCACATGATCTGGCCTCCACCTCAAGTACGAGGCTGCACCAAAAGACATGCTAACCCCCTAAGTGAAATACGCATCTTCTGATATGTAGCGTTTTGTCCGCTATATCGGCGATGACAAAGTGGATCGCATGCTTTATGCAAAAGAGAGACCTGGAGCGATACTTAGAGGTGTCCTGTATGGGCGTACTATGTAATAGGTTGGTATGTAGCCCACATGCGTCTGTGTGGGTAGGAAATTTGTTCTATGAGTTCAGACTGTGTTGTTTTACCGAAAATGTTCATGATGACAAATATGATCGATTAGGTGCATGCGATGACAGAATGTCCAGAGACAGTGTGAGCAGGTGAGATAGAAGCGATGGGTGTGTGCCAGCGCTCCTGGCAATGGCTCGCCGGCCTCAGTGTGATGAAGTCGAAAGTGGCCGAGCAGGCCGATGCGTGACTTGGAGTTGTGATCGCAATGTGGACAGGTTGGAACTGAGTCCATATCTTGTTGACAGGGTCAGTGCTGGTGACGTCTTTGCAGGATGGCAGAAATCCCCTTACTAGTGATGCTAGTGGTGGTATTCTGCGATATGATGACGGATTTGGCATGTTGACACTGCAATAGGTTCGAAGGTGCCCGGCAAAGCCAATCTGTGCCTGGAATGTCAGTTGTCAATGTAGACGCGGTGGTAAGGTTCGGGTATTTGTGGCATTTGTCTTGTGGACCTCTCTGTTGCCCTGGAATCGGCTATTCGGTTGCCATCGATGATGCTTGCCCTAGTCTTTACGGCAGTGCATCGCGTCTGTTGATCTTGAGAGAAGTCCTCTCGGGTGAAATGGTTGAATTGCAATTGTTTGCCGGAGGTATTCAATTTATCCTTATAGCGACGTTATTGTCCGCAGCAAAATAACCTCCTACGAAGACACTCTTCGTCCATCCTCACAATGTCACCTACTCAGTTACATCCCCCTCAGCATGACATGGATACTGAAGAAGACGGTTTTTCCAGGACCCTCGTGTCAGGAATTTTTTCCCACTAATTCGCCTTCACTATTCTTTGGAAGCAGTGAAGTTGAAAATGGTTGACTCTTTTGGCTTGACCATTACACACTGTCTGCGTCTCTGTATCGTACACGAGCGTTGTCAGGACAACAGCCCTGTAATCCCCAGTTTTGTATTGAGTAGGATGTCCCAAAGATTTCAGACGAAGTACCGCAGCCGACCGAAGGCCTGGCTGGCTATGAAAATCCGACTTGCAATTTCGTCGTACCCAAACGTGTTTGCTGGTGAAAGGTGAATCCATGTAAATTGATAAAGGGTTCGTTTTCACCATTTAGCGCATGACCACTGCTTCTTTCTGATGGTCAGGCTCAACAGTGGCTGAACCCCTTCGCTTGTGGACAGTAGCCTGTTTTGATAGCTGCTAGCAAATTTCCCATCTCGCCACGCTCGAAACACCCCTAGATTTCCTCCAATCTGTGGGTCAGACAGTCCTTCTGCATCTCCCTCAGCCTTTGTTGTACCCGGCGTCGGCATCGGAAGTATGGGCCTTATTTGTGTTGCCTCTGTCGATGGTGTAGGTCAAGTGTAGAAGATTTCTCTTTGAGACGAGAATGCGGATTTCTTCGTTTTTGTCATAAAACCAATCCCGGTACTGACGGCGTGCGCAGTTGAGGGCTTTCACTGCGCTGGCCCGAATTTTATCCCGCAAATCCCCCGCTGGGCCTCGGTATTGGTATGCATCCCAGGGTTTGTATTCTTCCTGCCTGTAAAATTCGATCGGCCGTACTAAGTGATACAGCACCTAACTTGCCCGATGTTAACTTTCCTTGCAGTTGCCCGCGTAGTCGCAGTTGGAGCCCCATCTTGGAGAGGACGAGGCGGTGACCTTTTCAGTAGTCAGCGCCGCACATCGACTTAGTCACGAGCACATCACTCTGGTCATGTTTCCCACCTAGAACGTAATTCAGCAGAAGTCAGGACTGCGAGCGAGGGTGCGTCCACGTCGCCTTCTCCCCCATCAGAAGATGGACGAAAATGTTGGTCATGAGAAGATTGTGTTCAGTACAGGCCTGCAGGAGGGGAGGGCCATTAATGTGGCTACTTCCGACCTCATGGGGACCCAGCACTTACTTCAAGGTGGTATCGTCTTGCCTTCTTTAATTTTCGACGAAAGTAATGCGCGAGCTTCGAGTAAATCCTTCGTAACAGACCTTTTCAGGCACGGTCCAAAATTTGATACGAATATTTGAGCTGAAATCCATCAGCTTCTGCGGAATAACCGCGTGATATTCACAAACCGCCAACAGGCAGTCAGTTGTATAGGATTTTGTGATGATTTAGCCTACTGACAACACAGATACAAGTTAAAAACCCAGACACGCGGAGCTTGCGCTGCTACCTGACGCAGCTGCGAGGGGTTCGACAAAACACGCGTGTCCGTGCTTTTAGCTTGTACCTGTGTTGTCAATACTGTAAATAATTAGACAGTGGTATGGTCTGTCGATAGAAGACTCCTATCAAAGAATGCAGGAGCTGTTAACTAGAGTAAGAATGTGGTTGCATGGCAATTGCGTCCCATAAATCCTGCATTCCTTGTGCTTCATCACCCTTATATGCAACTGTTTCTGGTGCTGGGCTGGAGTGAGGATCCGGAACGTCAGGCCAATAAACCTCTTGTTCCAGTGATCGCATCTTCTGCTATGGCCTGTGCCAGCGCGGACATTGAGGTCCCGAAGTACAGCCACTTTATCCGTCTTCGACACAATAGCTATGAGTGAGTGCGTGTCATCGTTGAATTTGCTCTTCACGTCATCAGAGTTGGTAATTTAGGGAACATAGACACCAACTATGCTGGCGAATTTATTCATGCAGAGCGGCAGCCTCATGACCGTGAGGCGGTCATTGACGCCCTCTAGCAGCAAGACACCCGTCTCACGATGTCGTTCCCGATGGCGAATGCAACTTCCGCTTCTATTCGCTATGCCCTTGAACTTGAACTCCAGAAGAAGATGTATCCGACACCCACTTCTTTCACCTGTCCCTATTCAGAAAAGCGGGTCTTGTCGAGGACGATAATGTCCACTTTGTAGCGAGCCAGGTCGCGAATAACCAGAATTATCCTTCATTCTGGACAGTCTATAGTCGGATTGTGTAAAAGGGAGCGAATATTCCCGACTGTCGGGGCAGTGTCATTTTGACAGCCTTTGGGAAGACAAGGTAATATTGGCGGGAGTTTTCAACCGTCATTTCGCGTCCATAGACCACGGTCAGATTACTGACAATGTGTTTTATAAGCAATTCTTGAGGTAGAGTTTCAACACCCTTCCTCGCGAGAGGGTAGACGGTGCGCTCCTAAATAGGCCTGCTGCGTCATCCTAGGCGGCTGCCGAATTCCAATATGGGGCAGGACTTTTGTTTAGGGGCAAGACAACCCTAGTTAGTCTGGGTCACCTGCGGGGTTGCATGTTTCGTGTTTTGGGGCGGGAAGGGGGAGGGAGAAGGGCGTTTGGTTCAGGGACCGCCAGGTGTAAAGACAAGCACACACGCACACACGCTTAACACCCGCGTCTAATTTAGTTCGTCACTCAAGGACGGTTACCGTAGCGTGGCCGCTCAAAAGCACTTACTACTACCCTTGTAGTGACCTCGAGAACACGCCCAGATTGCGTCGCCTATGCTACATCATGCCTGGCAATTTCCAGCAGTGTATCTGAGGCAGCATCTTCTCTGCCGTGAAAAGTCGTTCAACATCCAACTGATTGCATCGGCGAACCCGAGTTGACCGCACGACTGCAACGTGGGCCCCCACCCATGGCGCTTCGTGCACCCCGGTATGTGACAGTTCGACCGTCGATTCTGACGATGTCTACCGTCTGCCCCCGAAACATGTTGGGAGTCGGGTCGGTGAATTGCATATGAATTAGTTTATGAGGATAGCTGATTTGCGCAGAATCTACCGCAGTCTCTCCTCACCCACCTGGACCTGGGGTCAAGAGATAGTCAAAAAGGCAGGAGGCAGGATCGGGCTCAGGTGGTTGGGGCCCAGATGTATTACCACACACCTCCTGGTCCGCGCACGAAGAACCAGGATTTCGTCCCAAGGGAATAGGGGGGGGGGACGTCTCGGATCTCAACTGAGTGGGATACCGTCATAGTCCGACTCTTAGTCCACTAGCCGGCCACTCCACACAAACACAGTGGCCTAACTGCGAGGTCTGCGTTGAACCGTCAGTTGGTAACAATCCAAGCCATCGCTTTCCGCGTGATAATTTCAGGCGCGTCAGATTGCTTATGGTGAGGCAAATGCTGCGAATCAACTTTAGTTTCTCGTCCAGTACACCAAACGATTGGCCGGTTTAAGGTATAACCTCTCAAAGGCAACCCCTATTTTGAAGAGTAACAGCGCATTGTCACTACTGAAACTAGTCATTTTTGTCGTATGGGTAAGGCTGGCCCTTTGTCAGATTTAACATAGTAGAGCTCCTGGACCAGATGAAATACCTAGACCACGTCTTAAAGAATTATCGACAGGGCTAAAATTCCATTTTCCATCTCCACTGTCACTGCAAACAGCTAGTTCGCCCTTTGGCTAGAAAACATCAAAGCATTTCCACTATACAAAGGTGGCAGTCCGATGTTTAAAAATAGCTTTCTGTCAGTTATATAGCTGCTCTTGTTGCAGGACAGGTAAACATCTTATAAAGTACATTGCAGTGCGCGTCTGGGATGAAATTAACAAGATGAGGTATTTCAGTGGGATTTTTTATGTGGACCCTCTTATCTCAAGAATTTTCTGACACCTCTCCGTAGGTCTACATTACATCTGTCGATTGGCACTTCGAAAAAGGGGCATCCTATGGTATCCCAGGTCATCTTCTGCTTAAATAAAACGCGCTTAGTATCACAGAAACAGTTTTGAACTGAACAGAGGTATTCCCAGTCGATCGAAAACAGTGGCACTGAGTAGGTGAGAATCAGACTGGGCGGGCTTGACAAGTGGTGTTCCTGGGGCGGAGCTAATTTTTGCGTCCTGCCCTTTCTTCTTTCAGTAAGTTAATTCTGGCCCTCTTGGCCTCGACCATCATAAGACCAAGTTTACCGATTACGACAACTTCAGATGGTCATGCATTTCTTCAGAGTAATCTGCATCGGTGACAGAATTTGAGTGAGAGATGACCTTCTGATTTGAATATAAAACGTACCACTTGGTATTTGCGTTCACCCAAATTTTACCCAGTGTGGAACGAAAGTACTTGAAGGGCGCTCAGCTGCCCATGGCGTCCTCGCATAAATGTCTTGATATTTGAATAAAAGACAATTTGGAGCCATCGTCCTAATGTATCTAGGCTGTAAAAAATGCTGCTGAAGTACTGCCAGCCATCAAACGCCGGTTTATAGCTCTCAGCGGTGTCATTTCTGTCAATGCGCATAGCACTTTCGTCCGTCCTCACTTAGAATATGGCACACAGGTGGGGAAACTATGACTGAGATAGGATAGGAGAAATCTCGAGAAAGTGCAGAGTCGGGCAAAAAACTAACAAAATGTCCAAGCGCCGACCATTCACAGCCTAAAATACTTTAAAGTCTTTTCTTTGTTGTACATACAATAAAGGTTTGGTCAAATTTTGAATTATTTGATAAAGTCTCGAACGAGGACTAGGCTTCGATGACGTATTCCCGTGGCACTTTCAGTTCCAAACTCAAGGGTACTTAATTAGACTGCTCGTCATAACGGTTAAATTAAATCTTTGATCGGGATTCTTCACGCAGTGTGTACAGCAGACGATGCAATTGACGAAGTGGTGTGCCTGAAACTCGAATATTTGTTTTGGAATGCATGGTCTGTTGTTATGCTTGTTTATTCGATTCATTTTAGGCGTATGAAACCACTCTATGGAGAGAATTCGTTTCGTGGCCATTTCTATAAAGATCAGTAAGGCTTTTTGGGCAAAAAATGGACGTTTCCTTAGGTCTAGGTGACGTTCATTGCTGCATTTTTGCAGCAGTTATCCCACAAAAAGCATTGGCAGATACAAGATAACTTTCTACTATGAGCCTTCTGGTAATGGAAAATTTGATCTCCCATACATTGCAATCACACTTTTTCAAGAAACATAAAGTGTACTCGGTTCTAAAAATGTGCATTTGCACACTGACACCCTTTGTGCCACAAGACAGTAATAAATATGGCTGGCACTAAATCATTTCTTCGCAGAGTGAGCCAATCTATAGAGAGCAGACCACATGCCGCCACCTTTCTTTTTCGGGCCGCGCAGTGAAGATCTCCAGATAATCTTGTCTGCCGTTGGTTTTGAATGGGTACAGAAACTGGTAGCAGAAGGGCTGTGGCATGGGCAGTTGGTAAGTATGCGGCGTCCGAGTTATTCAGTGGCTCTGCTCACTGCACTTCGCCAGTCCTGCAACTTGCCTTCTGGTCGACCACACCGTCACTTAAAATATTCTCTTCCTTTCTGGAAACGGCCAAAGTTAATTCATTGTCAGCCCTCGTCGTAAATAGTAAACAGTGTGATAATACAACAAAAAGAATATCAAATTAACGCAAACGTCTATTCGTAGAACTCGAATATTCTGGGAAGTGCCAATATCCCACTCGTCAGTTACTTCCAGTCACCTCCAGTCTTGCGCCGTCAGTCGATGATTGGCTTACATGCCCTATAACTGTCGCTTGTTCTGTTGCCGCTACTATCTCCGACGATGGACTCCTGCACGAGTTCGAAAGCTCAAAACAAAAAAACAAAATTTTCCGGTGCCCGACCCGTTTTTTCTTCAAAAAGGAGTTTAGTCTTCATTCGCTCAAGTTCATGATGGCTTTATTTAGAAATGTGAAAGTAAGTAAATGATGTTCCTTATCTGACAAGGGGTATACTGACTACCGAACTTCATTCGCAAACAACATTCGCTTCTGTGATAAGACCTTTAGGTAAGTTTAGGTAAGCATAGTCTTCAATGTTGCTGATCGGCCAGTCTGGCGTGCAACAGCCGACAGCATCAATAGCATGATGTTCGAGATCGAGAAAGATGCGTACAGTTAGAGCGGCATATAGAAACGCCGAGTGCCCGACAAGCCTTTACGGAATGATGTTCCCGTTCACCGCTGAAAAGGTGTATTATTCCAGCAACGCTTACAATAGTTATCCCATTTCATATGGCATCCAATATCTCCTCCAGTGATCTCAGTATCGTTTTCACTTCCACTGGTCATTCCGACCCGAATCTCACCGAACATTATTTTAAACATTCAAACAAAATTAGCACGAGGCCAGAAAGGGTCTGTCAATGCGAGAGAAGTCTTATTGTGGGCCTAATGGCTGCATAGGCCAATCCGCCACGAACACTTTGATCGTCAATGTTTTAGACCTACAAGTGAATTGCGTACGACAGGCCAATAAAATCAGTAGTAATGGCTTATCTTCTTGATTTTTCGCTGGCTTCTCATTTTCGTGCGTTATCCTTTGCTATTCAGTGTCATACTTATCCCTAGCTAAGTGGCCTGTATTTCACCCCTCTCCGGAGTTTATGGTTGTCAAAAAACCCAGTATATTTCTCAGCTAGTAAATAATGAATTACAATAAAATGACTCCTTTCAAAGGACGGTCGTTCCTTCAAAGTTATAGAGTGGATAGCTTCTGTTGCAAAGGCATTTTCGTGTAAATCCCATAACGCTTCATAACTTAGGTCGCCTACATGCATAAATAGTGGAATAATCTCGGTGGAACGGCTACGAAAGTCATCAATACAAATTTTAGGGATTCATCTGAGTAATTATACATGTCCTTTATTTCCTCCACAATGAATCAGATAAAAGTAGAAAGTGCATATCCATCGTCCGCTCGTATGCAATATCTGCGTTTCCTTCGTTATCTTCAGGTGTCGATTCGTCAATTCCCTCAGACTTCTTCGCTCAAGGACCAACTATGAAGTCTTCTCCCATTGATTAGTTACGAAGGTCGGCAGACGTAATTTTACAGTAGTCCGAACAATCAACCGTCAGATAGCGATGAGGGTGTTAAATGTTTACAGAGAAGTATAGTGATGACTATAAAAAAATAAAACCGGACTACAGGAGATATGGAAAATCCTCGATTATAGTAAAGGTCTATGTACATTTTTGACTCTTCTGTCTACATTTTCTCCTACTCCCGAACTTTTCTGTACTATGGTTTAAATATGCTAAAATACACACAACGGGTTTCGGCTTGCGTTAACGCGTGCTTTGCGTCTGTCTGCTGCACGGTGTCATTGTTTCCTTGATTGCGCTCGTGCCTCAATCCTTTTTAATCAATTGCCACGAACAGTTCTTTTCTCAGTCGTGTCTTTTCGGACGTTAATTTGCGCGTTCAGCAAGCTTTGCTAACTGACTTACGCTCACAACTTTCCGGACTCTACCCAGAGCATTCATGCTACTACAGTGTGATAGTGGAGAGGGCTCCATTTTTGCGAATCTGCGCAGCCTTACCGTTTTCGCCATATTTTTTTTACTATCGTTTCATTTGTAAAGAGCGCAGCGCCCCCACTTAGGGCTGGGTTTTTCCTGTATGTATTTTTCTTTGTAGTTTTAGATGTCGCTTACACAACAACAGTCTGTCAAGGAAGTTTCTCAGACTGTTAACTCCTATTCAACATTTGGGATAAACAAAGAAGGCGTTGAGCTGGAGGCGGGATGGGGCATAGTCTTCAGCAGTCAATCCTGAAACCAGAAAACGCGTCGTCAGCAGGCATTTATCTCCTCAACCGGAAATCACTTTCTAAAAACAAAAAGGATCATTTCATTTCCGACTTTATGAAAACAACGCTGATTTAAAAATACCTCTGACTGTGTTTATATTGATAATTCATTCGAATCACACGTTCAACGCCACACGAAAATATGGCCTTTAAATGTGTTGCTTATCAGTCTAATAATAACCAGACATGAGATAATTTGAGAGTCCGTTTGTGTGCGGTAAAGTGAGACGTGTCTGAGTTATGGACCCTTTCAAACATCGGCAATGCCTAATAGCTTATTGTCCGACTAAAACGCACGCTCTTATCCAGAAGGAGCTGGTTGGCTAATATGAGTCATTTTCAGGGCCTGCTGAATACAGTGCTTCACTAGAACAAGAAAGTGATCTCAAAAGCAACATTTCTGGTAGGGAGAATTCTAGCAACCGAGCGCAACTTGAGCAACCACCATCTATTAGGATTGTGTTTAGCCGCGGAGAACAGACAAAGTTGTTCACTTTCTGAAAGTTAACCTCGAAAAATCTAACAGGGTATTTCAAGCCGGACTTTTCCCTAACCATACGGTTGAAAGGCCGAGAACTGGTAATGGAACTAGAATTGTAATCAAAGGATGGGGAGAGTAAACTGTTTATCGTCAACGAGAGTGACACAGAAAGACGTAGTCGCGTAATGGAGACAGCCCATGTTACTGGTGGCATTAACAATAAAGTGCAAATAAGTCTGAGTCCGAATGAATTAGAGGTTACCTAATATTCAAAATTAAAAGTCGTGTATACCAATGTACAGAGCTTTTTCTCCAAACCTAAAGAATTGAGAATTTGGTTGTTAAATATATATAAATATATATATATATATCAGTGGCTAACTCACAGTTTCCGTGTCCTCAAAACGGTCTTGTTGGTATACCAGGTACCCCTATGAATGAGATGACTTTCAAGAAACAGGTGCAAAGTAGGTGTCCGAAGTTGGGATGATGAGCTCGCAAAAACTTTTCATTCGTTTTGATGCAGCTAATGACGCAACCTACGTAATGCATGCAATAATACGGACGGTTTCAGTGTTCAACAAAGGCTATCCCAAAGTTTTTGGCGCAGATTCAAGGCCACATCTTGAATAAATAGTCCAGACAACATTACGACTTCGTGGAAAAAGTGCACATTAGGGTTTTAACATTACTTCAAGCACAGGAAATATTGTTATGCTTGGCCCATCAAAATAACCCGAATAATCTTTTTTGGATATAGACCGCTGCGCAGGAATTTTATGCATAACTTTCGCATTGCGAGAGGATAGACCTGCGTGCTTCTCGATAACGATACCTTCAAACTCGTACAGAAAAAGCGTCTATGGACATAAGCTCGTGCAATGTGCGTCTCAACAAACATGGGGTGCAAGAAAATGGTTTTTTCGAAGCACGCTGAGGGGCCATTGAACCGTCTATCTGGTCAGATTTTGATACTCCACACAGTGGAAAAATTCAGTCAAAACGTTAATAGGCACATATCGATATGTGGTCTTTGCGTGTCCATTAATATGGGGAGGTATGCCCGATGGTAGTGGGCATTGTAATTCTCCCACATTGCTGGTAATGGCTGGCCTGTATGTGACAGATTGATGGCTTAAGGGAGCAGGGTTAAATTCTATAAAATAACTGAAGTGAACTTTTGTTTACGTGGGGGTAACGATCGTGTCGGAAGGATATGGAGAAGTGGAAGGTGGACAAAGTAGTTGATGCAGTATACAAGGGGCAACGGTTAGCACATGTGATGGGGGAGAGGCCTAAGGGAAGATATGGTGGCGCTGTTTGTTAGGACATAACAGTTCGACCATCGATTTCGATGATGTCCACCGTGTGCGCCACAGCTGCAGCAGCAGTGGGAGCAGGGACGGTGACTTGCGCAGGGGTTCATAGTGCCAGTAGACTTGCGCTGCATCTACCTACATTCTCTCCTCCTCCCCCGCCTGGGCCCGGTGTCAAGACAGAATCAAGAAGACCGAAGACGGGGAAGGCCGCAGGTGGATGGCACGGACGGATCCTCACCTTGGCGTTCCACGTCACCCCCTGGTCCACACACAAATAACCAGGATTTCAACCAACACAACAGAGATTGGAGGCTGGCAAGGCCGAAGCCGCACCTAGGCGTGCCGCCAACGCCTGGCTCGGATCCCACACTGTGGTGGGAGTGCCATAAAGGCCACATTGGGAAGGAACCATTGCAGCCTGACTCTCAGACCTCCAGTCCAGGAGGAGGTCCAAGTTATCTCGTCAGTTGGCGACCTTTCAAGCCACGGCTTTTAGCGCACCGTGATAGCTTCAAGCGCGTCCGATTGTTTATAGTGAGGAGAAAGTGCGCTGAGTCGTCGACCTCACTCTCCCTTCCCATTCCCACACCCCAGCCGCTGTCCGAGCCGGTCAGCAGACTGGAGTGGGAAATGGGCGCGGTGGCTGGCATGGTCGACTGACCATGACTGCGCGCGCCACGTGCACGACCTGGCCCCCCCATACACACAAACACCAGGATTTCACACAACGGGGGTTGAACGGCGTGTCTCTCACTTGCATTAGAGGGCCGTGGAAGGTGCTGTTTCAGCCCATCCCCAGCCCACCTGTCCGCCACTCCACACAACACACACACAACGCGACGAACTGCATGGACCGAGTGGGGGCGTCAATCAGCAACCGTCCTATCCACGACGCTTGACGTGTCGGGATAGTCTCAGACTCAAGTCACCCGTGCAGCCGAAGCCGCATGGGGACCGAGTCGAGATGCACACTTTCCACTTGCGTGGGAGGTGGCAGTTGGGTGCTTGCGGTGTGTGAGTTT
>CACRXP010000283.1:484196-546008 GCA_902702965.1 Spirometra erinaceieuropaei
GTGCAGTGGGGGAGGAGGAGGAGGAGGAGGAGGAGGAGGAGGAGGAGGAGGGGAGGACGGAAGTGGTGGTTCAGAAGAATTGTCAGAGTTAGTTGGCGGCGAAGAGGACGAGGCAGAGGCGGGCGGAGGGACGGCGGTTGGTGCGGTATGGGAGGTGCAGTTGGTCCGAAGATGTCCAATGAGTCCGATTCGTGCCCGGAATGCCCGTTGACACCGAGGACACGTTGGAAGCTGTTGTGCGTCGGCGTTTCGGACGGGGCGTAGCTGTGATTTGCGTGCTTCGCGTTTCACTTTGGCAGCGGCGATTCGGTCGGCCTCATAGATCGCAGCGCCTGTCTTCACTTTTCTCCTCCAGGTCGGTCGAGGGCGAGCTCTCCCCAGTTGGTCGGGCTTATTTGCAGACGCTTCAGGGAGGACTTCAGAGTGTCCTTGCATCGACGAATTTGACCACCTTGGCGGCGAGAACCCGTCGCGACGTCTCCGTAGGAGTCGTTTGGGTAGTCGCTCGTTGTCCATGCGCACCAGATGGCCGCTCCAACGCAGCTGCATTTGTCTCAGCATGGTGTAAATGCTGAGAATTCCCGTCTGTTCCAGCACATCAGTGTCCGGGATTCGATCCTGCCACTTTAGCCGCAGGATGCGACGGAGACAACTGAGGTGACAGTGGTTCAGTCGGCGTGCCTGCTTTGTGTATACTGTCCAAGTCTCCGCTCCGTACATCAGCGTCGGCAGGATGACGGCCTTGTACATCTTCAGCTTCGTACTCAGTTGGAAACCGTGACGATTCCAGACTGTGCTTTGGAGGCGCCCGAAGGCTTGACTGGCTTTCGAGATCCTGCGGGCGACTTCGTCATCGATTCTGGTGATAAGGGAGAGGGAAATGCCCAGGTACGGGAAGTTCTCCACCACTTGCAGTTGGGTTCCGTTCACGTTGATTTGCGGCGGCGCGTTGGGGGCTGTGGCTGAGTTGGGAGGCGGCTGATGCATCACCACCGTCTTCTGCGTGTTGATAACCAGCCCAAAGTTCTCGCAGGCGGCAGAGAGGAGGTCCATGCTGCGTTGCACCTCCTCTTCCGAGGTGGTGTTCGGGGCGCAGTCGTCGGCGAAGAGAAGTTCGTGAACGGTGGATGTGGAGACGCGTGATTGGAAGTGCATCCGCCGTTGATTCAGAAGGTGACCGTCCGTCCTGTAGGCGATGCGGATTCCGGAACGTTCATCACGGTGGGCGTCCATCAGCATGGCAGAGAACATAAGACTGAAGAGGGTAGGCGCTAGCAGGCAGCCCTGCTTCACTCCGTTGGTCACTGCGAATGCCTCTGAGACAGCTCCGTTGTCCGTGACTCGCGCCATCATACTGTCGTGCAGCTGACGCACCATCTGAGTGAATCGCTCCGGACAGCCGAATTTCTGCATGATCTTCCACAGTCCTTCACGATTCACTGTGTCGAAGGCTTTCGTCAGGTCCACGAAGGTAGAGTACAGATGGGTCCGCATCTCCTGGCACTTCTCCTGAAGTTGACGGGCGGCGAAGATCATATCCGTGGTCCCACGATGACGACGGAAGCCGCATTGGCTTTCCGGCAGAAGGCCCTGTTCCAGATGGCTGTTGAGGCGGTTGAGCAGGATGCGAGCGAAGATCTTCCCGGCGATGTTCAGTAGGGAGATGCCGCGGTGGTTGTCGCAGACTTGGCGATTCCCTTTTGGCTTGTAGAGATGCACGATGGTTGCGTCTTTGAAGTCTTGCGGGACTTCACCTTGACGCATCTCCTGAGAGAGCGCAGTCAGGTGATCCATTAGTTGGGGACCTCCGTGCTTGTAGACCTCTGCAGGGATTGCGTCCGATCCGGGTGCCTTCACGCTGGAGAGCTGCTGCACGACCCTGATGGTCTCCTTGAGAGATGGCGGAAGGTCGAGGTCCCCGTTGGTATCCACTTGCGGCAAACGGGCGATGGCGGCGTCGGAGATGGCGGAGGGGCGGTTGAGGACGCCTCGGAAATGCTCGACCCATCGCTGTAGGATTTGCGTCTTCTCAGTCAGGAGAGTGCTACCGTCAGCGCTGAGGAGAGCAGCAGTGCCCTTCGTCGGCGGACCGTAGACAGTTTTGATCACAGAGAAGAAGTTCTTCCATTCGTTGCGGTCCGCGTAGCCTTGGATCTCCTCAGCTTTGCGAGCAGGCCAGGCGTCCTGCATCTCGCGCAGTCGTTGCTGAAGGTGGAGGCGACTGCGGTAAAAAGCAGCTTTGTTGTCGTCAGTGGGGTGGTCCACGTAGGCTTTGTGTAGGCGGTTCATCTCGGCGAGCAGATTGCTGATGGCGGCGTCGTTGTCGTCGAACCAGTCCTGGTGTTGGCGGCGTGCGCGACCGAGGACGGCTAGCGCCGCCGACTAAACCGTGTCTCGCAGTTGACACCAGCAGTTCTCCATCGAGGCGTTCTCGGCAGCGGCAGCATCGGCGGTGGCAGCGATAGGAAGGTTGTCAAGCCGTTGAGCTAACTTATTGCTGAAATGAAGATGGTGAGCGGACAAATATAACAAGGCAATATTCAGCTTACCTGGGGGTCGCTTACCTTGTGGTCTCCGGCGAGGCTGTAGGCGAATACGCATCTTCGAGATGACGAGGCGATGATCGGTCCACTCGTCAGCGCCCGCGATCGCCTTTTTCACTAGCACGTCCCGCTGATCTCGCCTCCGGACGAGGACATAGTCCAGCAGGTGCCACTGACGCGACCGAGGATGCCTCCAGGTGGCCTTCTCTCGCTCCGGCAGACAGAAGAACGTGTTCGTCGGGATGAGGCGGTGTTCTGCGCAAGTGCGTAGAGGCAGCAGCCCACTGTCGTTGGAGCCGCGGAGACCATGGAAACCCAGCATTCCTCTCCAGGCAGTATGGTCTGTGCCGACGCGGGCGTTGAAGTCGCCAAGGACAATCAACTTGTCCGCCTTCGACACAGTCGCCAAGAGGGCGTGCAGGTCCTCGTAGAATTTGTCTCTGACGGCGTCGGGGTTGGTCATCGTCGGAGCGTAGGCGCTGATGAGGGTGGCGAATTTGCCTCCCAAGAGAGGCAGGCAGAGGCCCATCAGGCGATCGTTGATACCCTGCGGCAGACTGGGCAGTCGTCCTACGATGTCGTTCCGAATGGCGAAGGCGACGCCCACGTCTCGTTGCTCTGCCCTGGGTCGACCACTCCAGAAGAAGGTGTAGCCGGCACCCACCTCCTCCAGTTGGCCTTGTTCGGAGAATCGGGTCTCGCTGAGTGCGGCGATGTCCACCTTGTAGCGCGCCAGTTCCCGTGCCACTAGCGCTGTCCTCCGCTCCGGTCGGTAGCTCCTCAGATTGTCTAAAAGGGAACGAACATTCCAGGCTGCCAGAGTGAGCGGACTCACCCTGCCAGTCTAGTGACAACGAGTGGGGCGACGGGAAGGAGGTGGAGAAGAAGACGGCCAAGGAGAAGAATAGGCAGAAGAATAGGCAGAGAAAGAGGGAGGAGAGGTAGAATGAGGAGAAGGAGTAGTGTTGTTGTTGCTGTTATTTCGATTTTGGTTATTTCAACCGTGAGTTTTACGTCTCCAACTACGGTCAGCCTGCAGACGACGTGGTTCCCCAGCAATTTTTAGGCCAGCTTTTCCAGGCCCTCTCCGAAGAGAAGCAGTGCCCCGTCCCTGAATAGGGCTGTTGGATGTGCCGGCGCGGCTGAACTCCACTGTGGGCCACGAGATTTTCTTGGCGGTGGAAGAACGGCTGGAATTTGCCAATGGCTTACGACATCGCCGTAAGCCTGCGGTCTCCTACGGTGCACCCGATGGGCGCGTGTCAGCGATGCCGATTCGAAGATCCATCCCACTGGCTGACCAGCTGCGTACCAGACGGAGCCTCTTCACGACCGTGTTGACACGATGTTCCGTCCGACCAACCGTCCAGCGGAGTCCGCAGTACCCTGTGCACGTGGCACAACGCGCACCGGGATTAACCGCCCTCACCTGGTTTAGCCCGCTGGTCGAGGCGGTTGCCCGGGGTGTGGCCGCTGAACAGAGCCCAGCTACGTGGAGCCACAGGCGAGAGTTGGGTGACAGCAAATGGACGCTAGGCGTAGTCTCACCTGCAAGCAAATGAGCGACCACTACGACCGTCACGTGGACCCACCGCTGACACCCCTACGCTCCTTGTTAGGACATACTACTTCATATATGCCACTAGTAACAACGACGATTTATGCATGGCGCCACAGGCCGACAATTGTGTTGAGAACGAGACTTCACCTAAACGGGCGTATCTGTCATTAGTAATCAAATGCCAAAACGATAAATGGGACGGCGGACGGGGCTTTCCGATATAAAAGGCTATTGGGGGCGCTAATGCAATTAACTGAGCTTTCGGAAAGGCCAATAATGGAAGTTGAATCCCAGGTGTGAAAAGGGCTATTTCATCCAAAGATGATCGAGAACCAAGGCAATGAGAAACACTACGATACATTCCGCAAACTTCCTTTTGAAGTCCTTGAAGGCGTCTAATGTATGTTTGAATACACGGAATGCCGTTGATACAGGGAGGAGATGAGACGAAATACAATAGCAACCACACTACGTAGATACATGCAACAATGCTTCTGCTACTACGTCTCAAGCATCTGATTCACTCGTTTTTTATTTACGATTTTTTGGTTAAGATTTATCTTTGGTCCCCATATTCCGTCCCGATCTTTTCCTTTTTTTTTGCCCAGTTCGAGTAAACAGTCGCTACGATGTTTGGGTGCAGCCGACCGTTTTTCCACAAGATACTATCCCATAATTTATGTTTTATGGTCGCGTGCTTCTAAACTTCACTGGGATTTCCTACCCGTCCGGAAAAGCGCCATCGTGGCCAGAGATTTTCGGTCACCCAAAGTAATCTTGCACCTAATCAAAATGTCTGATAACTCTAAAACTCTGTAACTTTGAATGCACGCGTTAAACGTCCCAGCGATTACCTTGGACTTCTTATCTTTCCCTGTTCTCGCAGAAAAGTGCCGTTCATTCATTTGTCTTTGACTAGAAAACCAGTTTTAGAATTGCGATATGGAGTTCTACTTATCAAAGCCTTGAGGCGTGTTGTTATGGTTACTCTGGGGTGACATTTTGAAATCCACGATTTGTAATACCGTAATTCGCAGGAAGTTCAGAAGGGATTGTTAGGTTTTCAGCAATAGAAATTGCACATAATGACGTTTTTGAACAACTTTTTTATAGCGAAATGAATATAATTATTGCTGCTTACATATTTTTCCATAAATTTCGCCATTTTATTTCGAAATATGGGGAATGCTCATTTTATTTAGAACGAATCTCTGGTCTTGTACTCCATAGCCAACCGAACGTCTTTTACGTCTTTAGAGTAGTGCATTGTGTACCGGATTTAACTTTACAATCTTTTACTGGATGCTTGCCGTCGTTCATCAGAATGGGAATTTTGTCAAATATACAGCGTTTACCTTCTTTTGCTTGTTACTCTTTGTGCATGCGGGTGTTTTAATTCTATCAATTTGAGAATTATTATGTGTGTTTGGTTGGAGAAGATGGGGAGTTCAACTTCTGATTGATGATTAGGAGGGACGCAATGACATGCACATCGACTACATAAACTAAGCAGATGTGTATTTGTTCTCTTAATAAATAATTGTCCTAAATTATCTACTTGCTGGTTAATGCTGACCAATTAATGTGCTAAATCAGAGTTCGCTAAATTGCTAAGTGTTTATGAATATTTACCTTGTTCGCTTGTTCCTCATAAAACTTATCCGTCCTTTGATTTCCCCACTTACATTTTCCTCCAGTCGCTGACTTTTTGTAGTATAACTTTAACTTACCTAAGTTTGTGCGATTTTATCTGGTCCGAATGCGACACCTGCCTTCGGCTTAATTAGTCCCGACAACGGAATACACTGGAGCGTCGGGCCTACTCTGGACCGTTTCCATAGGCTGTCACTAGCCTTGTGGCATGACGGCCAAGTGTCTACCTTTCTGTACAGTTGGTTGTCATTTTGCAATAGTGGTTCTGTTATGGAGCGGCTACATGTATGAAGGTCGTTATAATAAGTAATTCTTCATTGGTAGTCCGGGACCACCTTTCTTGAAGTCTTGTGAGCGTATAGGAATTTCCGTGTGTTTGGCGCACGCACCTTTGTTCAGCCTCATCAGTCACTGCGCCTTTATCTGCAGCTGTCTTGACCCTATCTTTTCGTGAGAAAATTAAAGATGTAATTACCGAGTCACGCCAAAGTCAGTGTCGTCTTTCCAAGTTATTATTCTACTCGCGAACATGATGGATAACATATCGCATCACACAAAAGTGTTGTTCACCAATCTATCTGGACAAGAGGTCATAAGTGAATATTTTCGTATACCGGGCAATCAGAGCAAAACAGTGTTGTTAAACTGGACGAAAACTAAATAACAAGCCTTGGTCGGCTCACACTCTTATGCTAGTTTGGATGGGAAACCGTGTAATCCTGTGTACACAGCAAGGACAGACGTTGCCAATCAATTCTATAACTCAATATTTCTATGGGCCAATGATGAGGCAGAAACGTTTGTGTAAACTCATTCGAGTAAAATCTGAAAACTTTTGTTGTGATCAGGTCTTCATGTGCGTAGGCATCAGTATTTGCGTGGTACGCATGGGCTGGGATTTTAATCCCGATCCGTGACTGCACCTATGCACACCGAAAGTCATGAAACCGAAAGTACTGCGTATTAAAAAGGGGAAGTGAATGCTGAAAAAGTCGTCTCATTGTAAATCAGTCCCCAGGCATATTATCACCTCACCTTCGAGAGAGTAGTAGACTTTAATCCCTTGCAAAGCGAAATATTGGCCAGCAAAAATCGTATCTTTCTGCCTCTGCTGCTTATGCGTAGTACTTGTACTTGCTGACAGAAAACCCAACTAAAAGTCGCTTTATTGAAAGCCACTTAATTGAAGACAGACTGAAGCAAAACTAAAAATTCACGCCTCGCTAGGAATCGAACGAAACCGATTTAGAGACTATCGCGTCCCTGCAAAAGAACAGTTCAGGTGAACTCTAATATATTTCCTCAACGTTTACTGCACTCTAAAACCTTTGGCCACTTTTGTCCTGTGGATGGCAAATTATGGAAGTTATTTCATCTGGACTATATTCCTCCGTTTTAGAAATAAACAGAAAATGTTTGTTGCATTTTCAATTGCATTTTCACATGCGTTAGCGACAATCGCCACTGTTTTTATATTGTTCTATAAATGTTTAATTAGTCCTTAAAATATCTCGAGACTTTTACGCGACCCTAAAGTTGGCGCTCATAATCTCCGACAGGCGTCTTACCATCTGGTCTCTGGCACGTCATAAAGTTTATGTTTAACGCTATTTATGGGAACTGCAAATATGTGTCCCCATGCATCTTATACCGACATGCTGATCGACAGTGTAGTAGGTTATCATTTTAATCCAACTGAAGTTAATTTACACGGGCAGTTTCAAAAAAATAGGCAAACGTTCCGTCAGAACTCTTTCAACATGCAATGGCTTAAAATTTGCCTTTCTTGACAGTTGGACACAAAACCCCTTAGTCCCACTTTTATAAATGGGAAGGAAATCCCCGGATTGTCACTCGGTTAGCCTCCATGGCATTTTTCCTTACATGAAATGATGTGCATGTTGGTTTCTGTTGAAGGAACTCTAAATTTGTCTTTGCACCTACCTTTGTGACATGTCTGTTTGAATTACATGTGGTACGGCTCTCCACCCTGTGCTTTTACGGTAGGATTGAATATGTGATATGGCTGCTTCGATGAGTTGACGATTGAAACATTCTATGAATTAAATGAAATACTTGTTCTTTTGGCATGAAAGGGAGTTTGGGCGACTGGTAATTTGTCAATTTGACAAGTTCCAGGTGTCACCTAAGCAGAAGCCATAATTGCCTCTTATTGCCCCTCTATACCTGTCCACCTGGGTTGAATGCTTGGTCGCTTGTTCAGACTATTTGCACGCGTCTCGCTTAGTACACTTTGCTTTTTTCAATTATTTACAATACTCTTTTGGGAAACACTTTGATGCTATTTAGTACTTCTGTGCTTCATTCTTTTAATTACTGGATAAGTTAACTGGACACATCATGCCCGGGTTAACAAGGGAGGTAAATTAACCTTTGCCGAGGCTTTAAAACTTTGACAGGGGAAGCCAGTAACATAAATACGCCCATTAATTTGGTTCTTTCTGAAACTGTTTAGTTTCTAGCCACAACGTTGTGAGAATTCAAACTAACTGTCATGAATTCGGGTACTAAAATAGCTGGTCTATGCCTGCTATAAAAAACTCGGCCAGATATGGCGAAATCAATTTCGATATTTTCACACGTATTTAGGCCCTAATTTCTTTAATAATGACTGATTCATGTATTGGCCAGGACGTCTGTCGCCGTCGCATTCAATGCACATAAGACACCTTAAACCTGGGCCGTTATTGGGCTGTGATGGATTGTGCCCGCAAACGTACGGGTGCCCTCTGAACTGATGCTCGCAATTAATCCAGTCTGCGAACGGGAGCGCCACTTGTGTCAAGCGTGAGACGTGTCTTCGATTTAAGCCAGGATGTGGCTGCCATAAGGAACTGTTTGCGTTCCACCAGTCAAAAGTCTCTGCAGCAGATATTGGGGCGTTTTCAGATATCCGTTTAATAAAATACATAGGCTGGTATATCAAGTGAATATGTTTGGGGCCTGCACATAACCGAATTTAACGGTTGAAGCTCGAAATTCGAATGCGACCACGTTCTTTATTCGCCAGGTTGAGGAGTATTGACAGAAAATATTCGAAAGTTAGTTGAGACAGCAATTGATATTTTAACCATGATACTGATAAGCACGATGTTATATTACGCCATTTTGGTGAAAACTGAACCTGTGCTGGCGTCCACACATGTTTGCAAATGTCTGCACTCCAACTCGGACATTGTTTTAGACGTCGTCTTTCCTCGAATTATAGCTTTATCTGTCCGGAGTTGTTGGGCCCCGTTAAGAATCCTAACTCGACTTGAGCCTATTAATATTGTCTTTTTTGCGTGAAGAAGCTCACACATCACGAACTGAAATAGGATCGGATTAGGCTTTATTCGTTTCCTTTCTTGTGCGGGTAACCGATTAATCCATAAAAACTTCAAAACCGTGCACTTAAATGCATCGGAATCCCTAAGGGCAAACTTTGAGGACTAAAATTGTACGTCGTCAGACCTGGTCATGCACTTTACAACTTGCGTGGTCAACAAAGAGCCCCGACAAGCTCAAAATACCTAACTAGTTGGGCTTTTTTACACCGTCCCCACCTTCTTCCTTTCTGAGAGAGACTGTTTCCTCCGTTAATAATGGTCAACCGACGATAGTTTTTCGCAGGCTAACGAATACCATTTCGCATTGTTATGCACAATTGACAATTCGCGAACTATGCTGGAAGACTTAAGTTGCTGAGTCTCCTTCGCCCTTCCTGACCTAAACGCTGTGTCGCCATTTCTTGGGCTCTGAGAACGCCACTAATATGAAGCATAAATACTCTGTCTGCCAAATTACATCTACGATAAATGCTCGTTTCCGCTTAAAAATTTTCAGTCCCCTGCATCATATCACTTTAAGGGGCTTTAGTTCCCGTTCCTAACCCCGCCTTGTTATCTTCTTATTGAATGCATCAGTCTTGACCGCAGCAAACTAGTTGAGGTTTAGATATAGAAGTTTGTTGTTATCGCCAACTCAAATCTCTGGGGAATAGACTTGAAGTCTCATGTTTTCTGGTGGGCTGGTTAGAACGATTCCGAAATAGGGATTTTATTATTTACAGCTTTACAATTTTGCCGAGTGCTGTGCTCGTTCTGGCCGCATGCCTACTGTTCAAGTTTAGCACTTCTGAAATACATGAGCATCATCCCAACTATTTGCTTCGTCTTCTCAGTGTCAGTTCTTTTTTTGGCGCGCACTTTCGCGTTTTGTTGAAACGCAAAACACTAACACTATTTCCCAAACCCATAAGTTCCGTTTCCTCGTCGAATTTCAGATAATTCTGACTGAATTCTTTCGTGGCTGCACTGGTTATTACAGCTTTATCCAGCCCCACTTTGCTGACTCACGGCATAGCGACAAACCGTTGTATACTGTTGCCCGTATGAGACGAAAACGAGCCAATTAACACCCTGAGTCCAGTCGACCCAAGACTGCAGGGTCTGCGATGAGCTCGAGATCACCATGTTCTCCTATGTTGCCAGTTGGTTAGTCAGGCGCCATTACAAGTCACGGGCTGGATTCGGAAGAATTAACTGCCGGACAGTATCGTTTTCAAGTCGGCTGGACACAGGGGTCGAACCCTCCCAATCGGCCAGAGTGAGATTGACGCAGTTGACAGGTCTTCATGACAGACCACATCGCCGTTAGCTGGAGGCTTGTTCGGAGAAGTTCGTTTTGGGAGAGAACAACAAGCAGCGATAATCGAATACTCGAGGCGATGAGCGCCTTTTGAGCCTAGGAACACCATGGACATATCTGCAGAAAAAGAGCGCCTTGATGAGCGTCTTGTCTACTAGCAGTTCGGTCTTCTGATGATGGCCAACAACTGTGCATTTAGCCAGCAAACTTAGGCACCACCTGTTCTTGGTACAGAGGTCGGCTTCATCCAGAGAGCTGGCTTGACACTGGGTCGGGAATCGAACACTGTTTTACGGCACACTTGACCTTATAACTGGAGAAATTAGTTACACTTAATATGACAGCTAGCTTTTCGTCCTGTTTCAGGAATTCATCGTTAGTGTAAAATGTAGCATTTCTTCGAGGAGAATTACATGCAAGAGCAGGTTTTGTCTTCACGGTGCATTCGGTCGCTATTAAACGTGTGACCCAATCAACAGCGCAGATTCCAGTCAGGGATCACGTCTTGCGAGAGGCGCGTAAATGGACTGGTTAACTCTGGAGAGCAGGCCTATCTCCAATCATCCTGACCTTGTCCTGTCATCCAATTTTACCTCCCTACTCCATTGATGCTTTAGCCCTGTACTAGAGTGCTATAAATGTGAACAGAATGGTGTGTCGAAATGGTGGCGGATAAGAATCTGCAGAGGTTTATCTATAATCGATTTGTTCCAGAAGATTTCTGCTGATAAGATCGCGGACAGCTAAATATTCGTGATACTGACATAGAAAGACCTTTTTATCCTACAATTTGGCCACTGCTTTTGTCTTTTTATATGGTAGCACGCATCAACTGTGTTATATTGTGCTGTGCCCTCCACGTCATATCAGAATTATTAATACATACTACCCCTAGTCAACACCTACATGTCTTTATATTTGAACAGTATGCTGGTTCTGTTGCTGATAATTCCGATAGTTAAGAAGGCCTTTTTGCCCCGAACGTCGGTGCAATGTTAACCGACATATACCCCCTGATGGCTGCAAAGTCAGGACTAGCCATGCCAGTACCCATAGATTTTGTCTGCAGTACTTACCAAGCTCGACAGCCCGACCCCTGGGGAAAAACTAAAATCCACACTTTCGTCCTGCCGTTTCCGTCTGTCCCATTCGCTCTGTTGGGCACATATTTAACACCTGCGTGTAATTCACTTCCTCAAGTCTCACCGCTTTGCGAAGTTACACCCTTAGGTTTAGCGCAGACTTTTAAATCGTGCAATTCACTAGTATGTTTAGTTCGTAGACCTCCTTAACATTTTCCGTATTCGACACCATTTTTCCTATGTTTGCCAGTCTTCGAAACCTTTGAACGACAGAGGTAGGGGAGGTTAGAACGGCCATTTCTAGCCTATATACCGTTTTAACCCAGCCATACCCCAACTTCAGGAGGGGAAACCTGCGTTGAGCCCGAGTGACCTATAGACGCATTCTCTCAGGTTCCTCTTGGGTTTGGGTGCAACTGTCTGACGACGGCAACTAAGACAGCTACTTCATTTCCTTTTACTAGCTTACTTATGACACCTTATTCCAGACTGTTCGTCAACTGATAGGATTCTAGATCGGAGTCACAAGGCAAAGCATCGCCCCCCTATTTCACTCCACAGTTAGGTGAAGGCGGCGGGGGCCACTCCAGCGTGACTTTTCCTCTGTGTTCACTAAAGCATTCTGTTGAATTCCCACGCCGAATGCGCTCCGCAGCAGGTGTCGTGGCGGGGTGTAACATGTACAGGCATGCCGTCGACTATCAATCAGCTTCCAATTTGCCCAATCTCTATCGTCTGTTTGGCAAAAGAAATCAAAGGAAGTTTGCTCTCAGTCGAGTTGAGTTGCTGAAAGTAACGACAGCTTTGTGAAACAGGGTGCTCTGCAGAATGTTTTCCCACAGCGAAACTGCGGGGGCTGAAATCGAAATAAAATCCTATTTTCGCTTATTTCGCCTTCTTTCCAGTGCTGTATTTTCTCCAATTTTTCCTTTCCTTTACTAAACATTCTACCCTTAACAGACAATGGAAGAGGAGGAAGAAGTCCTAAAAAGCCAGGAAGATGGTCTAAAATCTGATTTCCAAGACCTTAAAGCCCAAATAGAAGAAAATGAATTAATTCACGGTATTCCCTCAAAGGGAATGAGGTATAGTTCAGAAAACGGCCCCTCATGCCTGCTTTAGTTCAATTTACATCCCAAGGGATCCGGAACATTTTCGACGTCAACGGAAGCTGATTCTTCAGCGAACCTTGCAAGTGGCCGGACCGCGGGCAATAACGCTGCAGGCTGAGGAGATGACTTTGGAACAAAATACGTGTTCCAAGGGCGAGTTTAATTCAAGAACCATACCACCATTGGTTGCGCAGGTAACATCGGATCATTTTGTCTAACCCTACAGTATTTCCTCGACCGAATGAGCGAGATTGTGATTGCCAAGCATTTGCTCCTGTTAAGATGGAAGAGGTTTTGTTCCGATACATCGAAGGTGGAACAAGTCTACCAAGACTACCTGGGTCTCTTGGAGTGAGTTTTTATGATTAAATACTAACTGTGAGACATGTTTAGGTTCCTCACGCAGGAATATCTAGACTGCAGTTCGCGCGCGCATCGTTTGTCCAGCGCCTCTGAGTCTCTGTTGGCCCGAAATGATAATTGTCTGGAGGACATTGAATATGAAGATTGCTTAATCTACTGGAAGCATATGATCGTCAAGTTGCAGTCACAAACATACTTTAAACAAATTATTGCGGTAAGTGACTCCGATCTCCTGAGCAAATGTCACTGCATTTTAGCTGCTTAAATGGTTCCCCTACGGCCATCGCGAGGGCTTCAAACAAGACCTCTCGGTAAGTTATCCTACTAGTTGCCAATTTCAAGATTAATATGAAAGAGAATCGGAGGCTTGCTTATCTCAAGTCACAGTCCTTACATCCAAACAAAAAAGTTTTTAAATTTTTTTAAAAACGAGTTTTCCCGTATTCCTGCGTATCCTGTACTGACACGAGTTCCAGAATACAGGCATGTTTGCAAAATGTTAGGAGACGGTTCTGTAAAAAACCTACCCCGGGAATTTACTACCTTTGGTTTCCAACCACAGATATTTTGACTTTAAGTTTTCTACGTAGTTTTTCTTCTTGGTGTTTGGGGAGTAGCTCAAGTTTATTTGTGCTCTGCACGTAGGCAAGACAATGCGGCTGGGGATTTTAATCCACCCATTTGACTGGAATTCAGCTTCACGAAACGACGTAGCCCACCTCGCCCAATCACAACGAATATAATTTAACACGATTTCTTCAAGCAATACGAATTGTTAGCACTTGATTTTCTTGCCGGGTTCTCCTTAAGTGTCCTTACTCTAACTTTGCAAATTATTTTCACTTAACGAAAAACGTGCAGAGACTCACTTGTCAATTGTGAGCGTATTTGGCCCAAGGTCTTTAAAATATCGCGGCTAAGACGGCGGCGTCATATTATTTAGCTATTCACTTTACCCGTTGGTAAGTAAACAGAATCAGTAGCGGCTTTTAAATCTCCTCGGGACTTCGTCGCTAATCTTCCGTGAATCAGTCCTTTTTAGGCTTAAAGACTTAGACCAAAATTCAATATAAATAGTTGATTCGAAGTCCATCAGCTACAGCGTAAAAAACGCGTAATATTCATAAATAATTAACAGGCAGTCATAAGTATGCACACAGGTTGCACAATATACCAGACGTGACAGCGCAGTTACTAGCTAAAAGCCCAGACACGCGTTCCGCCGATATCTTTTCGCTGTATGACACAACTGCAAGGGGTTGGACTCATCAATGGACCCCCAGCGTTCCCCATGTGCCTTCTGGTAGATGCTCGAGTCTTGAAATGGAGGCTTTGTAATTCTCCCAGAAATCAATCGCTAATGTGGACGTATAGACCCAGACCGAAATCTTATTTGAGTATTTAGACCGAAGTCCATCAGCCCCAGCGAAATAACTGCGTACTATTCATAAACCTCCGGCGGCGTGTAGACAAGGATAATATAGAGGTCTGGTTGGTCCGGCACTCTCAAGCAACAATGGAATATTTCATAACCCGTGTTCCTGGTTAGGTGTGGTTACATAGCCCTACCTGAATTAACCGAACCCCAACCACCTGTAATACGGGACAGGTGGTAATAGAGTTTTTACAGGTGGGGCCGGAGAACGTACAGGTGACAAGGTCAAGTCATTTTATGCAAAAGAAAAGCTACTGGGAGTACGCGGTTGTACTCTGAGTGGTTGAGAAATAATTGCCCTAACCACTAACCCTGTCCCCTAGCCCTAACCCCAACCTTAACCCCTGACCCAAACCGTAACAGTTTATATCCATTAGGTGGGGCTACATAACCACATCTCACCGTGTTCCTTTTTCGGGAAGGCTGCTCTGTAACGTAGCCGATGCCATCTCGTAGCGATGTTGCGATTCTCCCATCCCCTTATTTATTGTGCCCCATGACGATAATCCGAATGCCCTCCAACATAGCTTTCGCGTCTTTTATTTGCCGTGCTATAATCATCAAGCCGAGCTGAAAACGAGTCACGGTTGGTTATACTACGCCTAATTTGCTCAAAAAACTCTGTGCATTGCAGCTTTTTAATTTCCACACTAATTAATCTCTAACCTGTGGTAATTCGGTGTATTTGCCCTCAGGTTTGGTATGTCGTGCAATCTATGCATGTACTACTGGCTGTCTGTTGGTAGTTGATAAACATCACGCGGTTATTCCGTTGTGGCTGGTGGTCCACGATCCGAATATTCATTATTAAACTTCAATCTAAGCCTGAGTCTCAAATATATTAATTTACTCCCACTGCTGAGGGAATTAAAGAGCCTCAACTTCAAAACTTGAGCATCAGCCAGAAAGCACACGGGGAACACTGAAGCCCACTGATGAGCGCAAATCCTCGCAGTCGTGTCATGCAGCGAAAAGATATCGGCAAAACACGTGTAGGCTTTTAGCTAGTAGCTACGCTGTCACGCATGGTATATCCTGCAACCTATGTCGGATCAGTAGCTTTATTTATCCGTTTTAGGATAAAAGCTATTGTCGGTTCGGTGGCCGTCTGGTAGATGAAAAATGAACTTTTAACCCATGTTTTAGGTTTTTTGGGGACAAATGTTATCGCTAAGCATCTTAATTAGTAAGAAGTGAACACCACCTCCTAAAGTCTTTCAGTAGATCCGCTTGTATAAAAGACAGAAATTTCAAGCTTCTGAGCGTAATCTGGTTTATGAAACGTGTACGCAAGCACTGTCATAGTTGTCACTTCTACTGGAGATTTTATGCATCTTATCCTAGTCTTTCTATCCATCTTCCGGTAGTTCACTGCTGGTTCGGGCGTCAGTGTTAGGGTAAATGTGTGTGCGCTCATGATCCTTTCTGGATGCCTAGCCAACAGGACTCAAAATCTTGGTCTTGAAATCTTTCCTAGCAAAGACCCCAACACTTGACTCACTACGACGACGACGGTGGCATTACAGAAATGCTCAATAGGGTAATCGAGAAGGGGCCGGCCACCCTAAGGGCCGCAATGGCCAATGGTCTCAGCACCAGTACCAGCGAGGACGGCGCTGCCAGTGCGGACAGGGCATACAAAGACCATGCGGACGTAGAGAGCGCATTGGCGGATAATGAGGCCTTAGCCTCCCCCAATGCACATCTCGCCGCTGCCGCCACTGACATCCGCGACAGCGACACCGATGACGACGTCGCCGGAGGCACCAGCGCTGCTCTGAGTGGCAGTGACAGTGGAGGCGCCGTTCGCAGTGGTTCCACCATGGACAGCGGACCGAGTCGGGGACCTAGTGAAGAGGTGGAGCCGCCGGAAGGAAACGCGGGTGCTGGTGGCAGCGTCGGAGGTGGCGGCTCACAGGACGGCGGGATGCCTGCTGCCACAGACAACGAGGAGGGCGGTGCAACTGGCGCAGACGCCTCTGAAGCGAAACACAAGGCAACCAATGAAGGTCACAGGGGCGAGAAACGCAGTCTGATCAGTGGTGGTGGCATCGCGGTGGGTACCATTGACCAGGCCTTCCGTTTCTCAGAGCACACACCCCAACCACCGGGAATATTCATGGCTAACCTGGCTGGATCTGGAATGCCCCTGCCGCCGACTACCAAGAACATTCAGTATGCTGCGTGCGGTGGAGGACTAGTCACAAATGAACGCTACCATGGGTTGCCGTTGCATACAAATGATATAGAAAATCTGAGGCCTCACCTTGTCATTTTCGCCAAAGCCTATGGAATACAAATGGTATGTCCTGGATTGTTAGATTCTTCAGGTCAATCGCGGAGTGTTTTTGATTCGTTCCTTGCTTTTTTAGAATATACAAGCCATTAGGTCATCTGCCGATGAGATGGAACTCTTTTCTGTCATCAACCGCAACTTCAGGCACATTTTTGGCAAACAGGAAGAAATGAGGACATTCAAATGCTACGATTTCACTGGGGTAAGTTTTTTTGTCGGCCTGCAGGGGAACTAGTGGTTTCTTGAGATTTCCACTGCCGTCACTTTTCCATTGTTGTTATGGGAATGATTGTTACGCTCAAAGTGCCGAGTATGCACGGCAACTTACAAAGACAATTGCCTTTGCGGGACTCGGTTAGAATTCTTCCGTAGCCATTTAACATTGGTCGGCACCGACCGATTGTTATCTACTTCCGTCGTCTTTTTTCGGCATTTTTAGTTTCAAAAGGATTTGATTTAAATAGTCTTTAACCTATTATAACTCCCTTAACCGCTGTTTTTAAGGGCTTTACTAGTAATCATAATCGATACGAGGCATTGATCTGTGAGGAGTGTGTGAGATTTCCCAAGTGTCTGGATGGATTTCATTTTCGGAATCTCCAGATTCCGCAAGCGTTTGCCTGTGACAAAAACAGTATTTAATAAAATGCGCCCTCCGTTAGTATTACTTATATCCAACTCACGACTGTCCGGCTTGAATGCTGCTGATTACTAATTTTTCATTTGGTCCTTTCCCATTACCACCATCTCTCGGGTTCTCTTGATCGCTAGTTTGGTCTCCTACAATGTTTTTGTGCCGCAGGGTGGATCCGAACGCTGGGGTTTTGATTCCTGCATGCATGCCGTGAAGAAACCGGCAAATTGGCTGCCTTATGTTAAACTTCGACCAAAACGCAATGCTGATCTCGTGAAAAGTCAAATGGAGCTTCGATCTGCTGGCAACATTGACGAGATCCTTCGAGCAGCTGCTGCCTTCCTCAAAGTGAAGCAGCCCGAGGTCAGTCAGTCTTTCTCTGAGTTTTTATAACCGCGAGTCTGACTGCAGCCTCCAGTGGACAGCAAGGACTGCCGCTCGAGACGTCGGACGCTTAAGGCCTTTAAACCCCTAGTTGTATCCTGTGCGGTATCGTTATGACTTTTAACTTAAAACGTTCCAACCACACGCTTAAACTTGGCTTGGGGTAAGGTCTCATTTGAAATAGCGAATAGTTGTCCGGTGGTTTTTGATTCCCACACGTACAGTGAGTGACCGATCTCATGAAATGTTGACTGAAATTCTGAAATGCGTTTTCGATTAGGAAGGATTACTTGGTCGCGGTTGTAATACTGAATATCTTAAGGCATACTCTTATAACATTTCGGACTCGGCAGGATGTCGGCTTTTAAATGTACTTCATTTTAACTTCCTGTAGAAAGCGTGCTCGGTAAAAGATGACTACTTAGATAGCATGCATTTTTCCCATTGATTTTCGATGGTCTTGCAAATTCAAATATATTTTATAGAAACCATAAACAAAAATATGTTTTCTTTTAGTAAATCAATAGAGAATCACGTCTTATTTATAATTGATACTTAAGGAAGGAGTATAATTAGGTTTTAAAAAAGTTTCTAATTATGAGACTTTTTAAGACCGCGAAATGTCCATACACATAGCATCGTACCTGGCCGTTTACCACTGCTCCTCATGAAATGTACAACATGGTCCGCATCCATTACAAAATTTTATGGACTCTCTGTGATATCTCTTTAACGGCATAGAAAAATATTTGATTTTCTTTACGCGGAACGCATGCGTCTCGTAGAGTGCAATCACTAGGCGCTAATGCAACGAATGATCAGGCTCCAAATTATTCGGCAATTAGAAAACTTTTTTACAACCTCATTATACTCCTTCCTTAGGTACAAAATATAAAGAAGACGTGATTCTCTATTGATTGACTGAAAGAAAGCATATTTTTGTTTATGGTTTCTATAAAATATATTTGAATTTCCAAGATCATCGAAAATGCATGCTACTTGAGTAGTCATCTTTTACCGAGCACGCTTGCTACAGGAGATTGAAAAGAAGTACATTTAAAAGCCGACATCCTGCCGAGTCCGAAATGTTATAAGAGTATGCCTTAAGATAATCAGTATTACAACCGCGACCAAGTAATCCTTCCTAATCGAAAACGCATTTCAGAATTTCAGTCAATATTTTATGAGATCGGTCATTCACTGTATTTAGCCATTACATATTCCGACACGATATCGAAATGTCTGGCGCAAAAATGACAATTTTTCAGCAATCGCTGCTTTTTATGGATTAAGATCAAACTGGCCTTTTTAAGTTCCCCCAAAAATAATGTATGAACTTGGGGTAAATCTCTGGGAGCGAAGCTTTTTTGGCTGACTACGAAAATGGATATGAATATTTAAGCTGAAAGTCATCAATTACTGTGGACTAGCCGTGCAATATACGAAAACAAACAGTCATTAGGATACAAATACGGAACGATTAACCATACTGAGAGTTTTTTTGCTAATGCCTGCGTTGCTGGTTTGGTAACTCCTTGAGAGCCTGCTGACTGAAGCAGAATTCGATCCTCATATACTACTTGATAAAAGGCGGCAGTCTATATGAGTGATATGTGCAATGTGCAATCAGAGATTAGAGAGTCACGTGTACAGCGAGCTTCAAGTGATCCGCGTTCGGTGTCTGGGAAAAGTATGTAAGGCTCAACACGGGGAATAAATGTTTTTCTGACCGTTTTTAGGCCCTCCATATATGTGCTTTATGTACATCTCCATAGTGCTCTGAACGCCTTCACTCGAAGCTCAACCCTAGAGGCAGGAAGTTTGCTACTCCTGGTTATCCTCATCTTTGCTATGTTTCTGACTTTTATTGCACAGAATTATACGTTTTTTTGTCCAGAAAGTTCAAGATGCACTTCGACACCACGCAATGCTGGTCCAACACCCACCCATGATCCACGCTGCGTCGGTTGTCAGCCATCGGCACGGTCAGAGTACAAGCGAAGTTTTTCGAAAAATTTACACAAATCCGGAACTGTACAATGAGTGAGTCTGAGGCCCGAAATTACTAATCATGTTATACGGCCGTGGATATCTTTTGACTTGATTTAACGTGCATTAGTCAGACAATATCTTCCGACTAATGGACTGTTAAACGCGTTTTACTAAATAATTACGATAATGTCACTTTGAACTTCCCAGCAATGTTTTTGATTTATTTACTCTTAAGTGAGGATATATTATATGTTCCTCGGGAGGACAGGGGAATAGGAACATGCCCACCGGAAACGGTACTTCTTCGTGTCCTGACTCTAACATTAACCCTAGATCAAACTGTAAGCATGGCCCTAATCCTAACCCTAAACATAAGCCCTCCTAACCCTAACCATACCTTGACCCTATACCTGGTCCTAGCTTTAACACTAACTTTAACAATAATTGCGCTGAAATTTAGCGCATAATCACCTGTACTGTAGGCGATTTCTACTCTAGTGTTCTGCCGGGAAAAGGGGAGCATATAAACAATACTTATCGGATTTTCTTTTGGCAAGACCAGATTTTGCTGACTGTTGAATCGTGAGGATTCGGCGCGATGTACTATCCGATTAAATAGGCCTTTTTGAAGACTGAGTGAACATCCCTTTTATGGACAGAGCACAGGGGCAATCGCCGTTTCTAAGTCAGCTCAAATGCCTGGCTTACTTAATCCCGACGCGCGTCGAAGTCTTTCCGGCCTGTGAACCGATGTGCCTCTGACAGCGCATCGTCGAATAATCAGTCTTACCACTCCTTGAACAGGTATATGCGGCACGCGTAGGGAGACAAGGTCGAGATCTAACGGAGGATGTAAGCAGCGAATAGGTGGTCACTACGAGGCTACTTCGACATTCAGAACTGGCCAATATTGTCATTATCACACTTTAAATCTCTTGGATTTTTCACACAATTCCAAGTTCAGTTTCCTAAACAAATTGCGTCATTTTCAGAAGACATATTTCACAAGTTCCGAACAAAGACCATAAAATATAAGACAAGCAAACCGAAATTAACCTTGGGGAATAGCACTGCTTTCAGGCTGATGACTGTGAAGTCACCCTTTAACATGTTATTTAATACCTGTTTTCCACGCCATTCGAGTTCGCTAGAGAGATAAGAACTTTGACGTTTCCGTTAGGTCCAACGCTGAGGATGGAGGCGCAGGAGGCGGTGGGGCAGGAGGCGGAGGAGGAGGCAGTGGAGGCGCAGGGGGAGGGTCCAAGACTGGCGGCCGAGAAGGCTACGACTTTAATAACGCCATGCAAATGTTGGGCCTAGATGAGGCTTCTGACACCAAAGACGACCCATCCAGCGTACAGGGCGCCTATCTATCATTCCTAAGTCTGCGTCATCTGAAAATTCGAGACCTCCAACGAACGGTGAGAGTACAGATATTTGGACGACACACTAGGCTGCTGCATGTCTTTACCTAGGGAAATTTATTTGACTTGCGCTGGAATCATTTCCTTTACCTGTTAACAATCGGAGTTACTCTTCGTTTTAGTGTATTTCAATTTTTAACTACTTCCGATCTATCGAAAGAATGCTGACAATCAACGACCAAGGTCTTTCGATGAACGCGAAGGGCGGAGTGGAACGAGTGTAAGTTCAGCTCTGCCTGGCGCCGCATTCTCTTTGACTTTTTGTCTACTTCTGGCGTGCGCATCCTTACTCAGGTTAAGAACGTAACTAGAGATCCAACGGGAAGACGATTGAACGGATTTCTGCGAACACTGCTATGGTTACAAACGACCTCCTTAGACTAGGTTGACTTCATTTTTAAGGAGGGGTTCGAAAGTCATTTGACCTAAGCATCCTGACTAAACTGGGATTTCCAAGGAAAGAGTTTGAAGAGAAGCTTGCCCATTATGTGCCATTTTTGCTATGAATGAGTAAGTTATCCGCAAAAACGAACAAAGGCGAGTAAACTTGCTAGTGTGTACGTAAAGGCCAATCGACCGTACGGCAGTGGATGCTTCCAAAATAACTGCTCCGTTGCTATGTTAGATTCAAACGGAGGCCTCACCGGCTCATATCGTGTGCTAGTCGGGCTGCGCTGTGACAACGAGAAACGTAAGTCCGCAGATTAGATGCGTGTGACGTGCATTAGACCGCGGTTTGGGCCACGCTAGCCGCTGTCCTCAATATCACCGAGAGCCATCAGACAGCGGGACCAGCAAGTGATACTGATACCGACGCAACTTTCTTTGTGGAAATTGAACACATTACTAACTATAATAAGTATACAGTATATGTGCTAACTCATGAAATATCAACTAACATTTCGATATGCGTTCTCGTTTCGAAAAGATAAATTAAGTAGTGTTGTAAAACGAATCATGAGGCAGCATAAATCTATAATGATTCAGGTACTTCAGGGTGTCGGCTTTCGAAAGAACTTATTTTCGGCTGCATGCAAGATCTATACTCCGCAAAAAATGACTACTTACGTAGCATGAAATTTTCTCATTGATTTTCGATGCCCTTGAAAATTCAATTATATTTCATAAAAAACATGCATAAAATATTCATTCTTTTACTTATTCGGTAGAAAATCACGTCTTCTTCCAATTTAATACTCAAAAGAAGAGTATCATTCGGTCAAAAAAACTTTTCTAATTCCCGAATAATTTTGACGACCGAACTATCATATCACAATAGTCGGGCTTACATGAGAGAGCGCTGGTACCCAGAAAGTAGCGTTCACAGGGCGAGTAACAGACGGTCAGGCCAATTTTGATTGAAAATAGATGTTTTCTAGAAATACACTATTTGCTGGGTACATGGGCAAATTATTGGAAATATATAAACAATCTAGACCCGAAGGGTGTTGAACTAAAGCCAACTGTCTGATAAAAGTTTCGATTTTTACTTTTCTTTTTGTTCCCCTTACACTTGCCGTTCGTACTGTTCATTTAGAAGTCCTGCGTATCAGGATCGGTAGCGAGTCGCGTGAGGGGCCCCTGAATGATAAACAAGCCTCGATCGCCACACAGTTTAATTGGGATCCGGTGTACATCTAAATCAGTGCGCACTGATCATTTTCCTGCGCTGGCAACTAGTCTTCAGTTTACAAACATAGGTCAAGGAATGCTAACTGTTCAGCTACCCTGTTTGAACTGGTAGTATGCTGCGCAAGTCCTACAAAACCTGTAATTAATAATCCTTTGTGTGGAATGCAAGTATGAAACAACCAAGCTCCTGAGGACAATTCCACTAGAGATAACCATTGTTGCCCGTTTGGGTAAAATGTCTGTTTCCTGAACTTGTATCATTTGTTGTATACGTAAGTAATACAGATTAATGGCAAAGCGATGGAAGTCTACGCGACAAGGCGGAAATACAATCATCATGATCCCAAGCATTAAACTAAACAAAAATGTCTAAATTTTGTGTAACCGAGCAGTTTACGAACTCTACAATTATTTATACAACTCAATTTTAATCTTAATTTTCTCGTAATTTATTAAGTTCATATTCCCACTGTCCATGTAGGAGTCCTCAGAATCACCGTACGCCGGCTGAACTTCAGGGACATCAAGGAGGAGCCAATAATTTGACTGGACATGGCTATCTCTTTAATACCCCAAGAGAGTTCAGGTAAAATGTGCGACATACTCGTTAATATTATCTGATATGACATGCTACCGGCGAGTTTGGTAATTTAAGTTATATCGCAATAGCGGACATTTTTTCCTCCTTGAATCAGTAGCAGACTTGGAGTTTAGGAAACGAAGATTTTGTCTGACCTTAAATCAAACCTGTAGAAGCTAAGTAGAAAAGTCTTGGTTAGGCTACAGGTATCAGCCTTCATTTTAATTTTCTCTTCTTCCTTGTAATTCCTGTGTTTTGGGCGTCTTACCATCTAAAAGCATGTTTCGCTCCCCCTTCTTTCTCTACCACCTCGTTTTTAAGCTTCTCCAACGTCCTAGGTGATTTTCCCTTTTGAAAATGTATTTAATGAAGGGTCGCTAACTTCAAGGACTGAAAGTCCCTTTTGGAGCCAAATGGGCAAACCTCGTCCAGTTGGTCGAATAGAATTACTAAGATTTTGCTTTCTAACTAAATCAGGTTGGTAGTTGTAACTGTCTTATAACCCTGTATGCATCCAACATCGGTCTATAGGGTGTGAGGCCGTGCTTCAGCTATAGCGTCGATGTCAATGACTTACCAAATCGGTTTCAAAATTGTCGTATTTCCAACGCGAGTTTAAGGCAGGACGTGCTGTGGACGGCGAGTGAGTCAGAAATGGTAATTCTATTCACTCTTGCTTTTTCCGGAGGTGCTTTTGGATTACTGATCGCTCATCAGCATGCAAGCCTCCGCGAGGTTTCTAGATCGGAATCTCAAGACAAGACGGCAAACCGGAATTCCATGCTGCAACTGCATCAAGTTGGCAGAGTTTAGCGCTTTACCACTCCACACGATGGTTATTGTATCAAACATATTGGTCGAGGCCCGATGGATGAATATGTCCATCGGAATCTCAGATTATGGTCAGTCCGATACAGCTGATGCATTAGAGTAGCTCTCTGGGGCTTCGTAGACAGCCTAAGTAAGTTTTATAACACCAGGCCATTCGACTTTTGAAGTTCTCGCGTCTCGGAACGTTAGCCTCATCAATTAAATTTTCCTGTTTTGCAGTTATGGAATTCCTGTACAAGTATTCTTTTAGAAAACTAAAGAATCATTTACATCTTTCTGATAATCATACAGGATAAAGGAATCGGAGTTCATCCAATTCGCTGATGTTGAGAATCACGACGATTTCTACTACCACGAAGACCATCGTATACATGTGCGTGATCAGGTGGGCTACTGGATCGTGTATGATTGTGCCCTTGAAGACATGAAGTAAGTACTCGACTGTCATCATGCCTCATGTCTTTTCGCCTACTCTGGACTGCTTAGAAATTGTCAATAAGGTATTCTGGTTCAAAAACAGAGAGAGAAAACTGTTTCCGTAATCGATTCAGAGAAATAAAGGCCCTTCGTTTATAATCAACACAGTGTCGGTGTATGCGTCTTGCGTTTATAACTGGCTCGTTTTTACAGGGCTTTTATCCGGCTTTGGTTTTCACGGAATGGAAGAGAATATGCACATCTCAGGTTCTTGCTTAAAAGAAGACGAAGGCACGATCACTGGGACGGTAGCTTTTGGATCTTAGCTTTCTAACTCGAACAGGAATTCATCATCAGAGACTGTTAGAGTGCAGTAACGTGTGAAAATTTATACCGTTGTGCCGTGAGGGTGAGGGGGAATTACGTCCGTGGCTAGGTCTGGTTTGTGCTGCCTGGCCCACAATGGTCCCCCGGCGTGGTGACGACGTTTGTACGTCGCGGCGATGTGAGCTGCGCCATCTAGCTGCGTGGGCGGAGTGCGTGATAGCATGCAGGCAAATCAATGTGTCTATTGATTGAGTTGGTGTCCGACACCCACGCTTCCAACAGTTCTCGCCCAGTCTTGTTGCCGACTCGCGCCAATATCCGCTTGTTGGCGAAGTCGAACTCATGGCCTTCCTCAAGCGTGTGAGTGGCGAATTGAGGTAGTGATCCCCTCTCCGAACGGCCCGTTTGTGCTCAAGTATCCATGAGCTGAGGCGTCTGCCTATTTGGCCTGTGTAATGTCAAGGACAGTTATGTACGGGATTTGATAGACTACGCCCGACTGCTCACCTGCGTCCAGCCGATCCTTCATTTTCATGATCCTGCTACGCAAGGTAGCCGCTGGATGATGGGCGATACCTACGCCTATCTCTGTCGCAATGCGGTCTGTGACCTCGAACACATTCTTTATGTACAGTAGGGAGTGCCCAATTGTTGGTGTCTCTTCCGTTTGTCGGTTGTGGGTGCGTGCGTATGCAGCGGCCGATGAAACTATTTAGAAGGCCGTTCTTTGTCAATTGGTCCCTGAGATGCCGTAGTTCTTGCATCCCTCCTTCGTTCTCGCTACAGTGCGTTTTTACCCGGTCGAAAAGTGCCCTCACACAGCCTCGTTTGTGCACCAGTGGGTGGTTGCTATGATAGCTGAGGACCTGGGTTTATTGGTCGTCATTCTGTACACTGTAGTGGTGAGTTTACCGTCAGATGTGCGCGTGACGAGCACGTCAAGGAAGAGTAATGTCTCGGTCTCCTCGTCTTGTAAACTGAATGCCGGGAAAGATGCTGTTAAGCAGGTCTTGAAAACCTGATAGCTTGTCCTTCTCAATAATGACGAATTTATCGTCCACGTATCGACGCCACAACGCGGACTTTTTGTGGTTGAAAGCAACCTTTTCCAGCTCTTGTAGGAACAATTCTCCAACTAGGTTGGATATTGGGGAACTCATGGGTGTTCCTTTGATTTGTTCGTATGTTCTGCCATCGAAGGTGAAACATATTTGTTGGCAGAATGCAAAGAACTGCATTAGGTGCCGGATTTTTAGGGACACTGTCGTTTCGTCGTACTTTACTTCGAGCCGTTTGCGTAGCACGTTGCGCGCCGAGTCTGGGGAATGGACGTGAAAAGTGAGACAAAGTCGAGGAATACCATAATTTGGTCGGGTAGAATAGTTCTTCTCCGGATGTCGGCAAGGAATTGGGAGGCCGAACAGACTGATGTCACAGAGTCCTCTCGGAGAAAATTGAGTTTTCGGGACATCCATTCGGCTAGATTGTATGTGGGGCTGCCTTTCAGGACAACGATTGGCTGCAGAGGAATGTTGAGTTTGTGGATTTTTGGTAGTCCATAGAACCTGGCCAATGCTGTGTCGGTTGGTCTTCTCTGGCGCCATTCGTCAAGCGAGATTACATTGTTGCGCCGGAGTCGGCTTAAGAGTCCGGTCAGCTGGCCAATCATCGATTTGGCTTGCGAGGCGGGTGTGGACTTGTAGGACTGTTGGTCGTCCGGGAGAGCTTGTGCCTTCTCGTCGTAATCAACGCAGTCCATCAGAACGGTTGCTCTTCCTTTGTCGGCCGGTAGAGCTATAATGTCTTTGTCCATTTTTAATTTCTTCATTGCTTCTATTTCTGCGGACGACATATTGCCAGTGTGCCTGTTCGTCATCAGGAGAGACGTGACCTTTTGGCGCACCGTGTGTTTAGCCTCATCGGTTGCGTTAGTTCGAACTAACATGGCCTCAAATGCGGCAATGAAGTCGGCTAAGGTGGCATCAGCAGTGTTAAAATTGGTCTCGCGGCTAGGTGGCGCAGCTCACATCGCCGCGAAGTACAAACGCCGTCACCACGCCGGGGGACCATTGTGTGCCAGGCAGCACAAACCAGATCTAGCCACGGACGTAATCCTCCCGCCCCCTCACGACACAAAGGTATAAATGTTCAAACGTTACTGCACTTTAACAGTCTGATAATGAACTCCTCGTTGAGTTCGAAAGCTAAGACCAATAAAGCTACCGTCCCAGTGATCGTGCATTCGTCGTCTTTTAAGGCGGTTTGTTTGCCGGAACTATCATTATATTTGGGGGGTTTTCCAAACCCGAACAGCGGTCCCTAACCTATGACAACTGAAAAATATGAGTACATCAGCCGCTACTGTGCTGTACACGGCGTGCATCCTTGGCTGGATACGGGGCCCCGCCATCTACGGAAGCTTCTGGCCATTCAGCGATAACAGGGTCCAGATCTGCGGCTATACGCTCTGCCCCCCAAGAGACATTTCTGACATACGAGTGGGAGTTTCAAAGCTTGGGTTGATCCGCCATTTTTTGCTTACTGTAGTCGAGTACGCAGGCACCAGTCTACAACTATTTGGAGGCCGCCCATCTTTGCAATTGATTTTCCGGCTGACATCAACTGGTTGTGCAGAGAGGCGACCCGTTGTCCCAAGTCGCTGACCAGCTTTTGGGGGCTGGCCGTAGATTCGACCCAATCAGCACAAGGATCATAGTGGCTGCTGACAGCAGTGAAAATTGAGGACTGCTGGAGGCATGAACCCCCGCAACTTCATTAGCTCGACCATGTTTTCTGCCAGGGGCTTCTGCGTAGGTCCGCGATGAAATGACAAATGTCTAACCAGTAAACACTCAATTAGCAGTTTTAATTTATGTGCGAAATTACCATGGCCACTTCTCTTTAGTCTCTACTGACAGACTTCGTCATGATTCCGGTAGCTTGCACAAGTAGAAACGGTTTCGACTGTCGATCTCTCTTATTTTTAAAAAAGAGGGCCTGGACTTCGTACCTTCGTCTTTTGTAAAGTTTTAGAGGTCGGAATGTTGTTGAGGTTCCTTTTACAGTAGATGTTTTAAACCTCATGGATTACGTGTTATCTTCTCAGGACCTTGGAAAACGATCTGCTATTGCTCGCGACACACTTTATACAGAAGGACAAGAACATGCGCTCAGCTTCGAATTTCAAGAGAAAACCCGCAAATGCTGAGGTTTGTGCTTAAGGCTATTTTCAAAGTTTGTTTTCCTTCCTCTGGACATTCATCCATTCCGTGCTTCGTTTTTCACTATTATTAATCAGCGCGTAGTCCATCTGCAAATTTGCCCCATAATCTTCTGAAAGGCATTGTTATATACAGTAGTGGGCTAATTCGTGAAATGTCAACCGAAATTCCGAAATGCGTTTTGTTTCTAGAAGATTAATTAAGTAGGGTTGTAAAACTAATCGTCATGCAGCGTAATTCCATAATAATTTAGTTACCTCAGGATTTCGGCTTTTGAACGGACTTCTTTCCGGCTGCATGCAAAAACTACACTCTGCAAAAATGACTACTTAGGTATCATGCATCTTTCTCATCGATTTTCGATGCCCCTAAAAATTTGATTATATTTCCTGGAAGGCATGCATAAAAAATATTAATTCTTTTTCTCAATCGGTAGAAAATTACATCTTCTAATTTTATTCTCTAAGAAAGGGTACAATTCGGTTTTAAAAAGTTACTAATTGTAAGATTTTTTAATCTCGTGAAATGGCAATTCATAAAACGTCATGTCTTTGCATTTACCAATGTGACTTGTAAAGTCTACAATATGGCTCAAATCCATTGCTAAATTTTATGAAGCCCAAATGGTCTCCTCTTTATACCGTAGAGGAATGTATGGTTTTCCGTACACGGAAAATATACGGCTTGTACTTTGGAAACCCTGACTACAAGCTAACGGCAGGTCGGGTTCAAAATTATTCGGGAATTGGAAAAATTTTTGAAAACCGAATTTTACCCTTTCTTCGAACATAAAATTGGAAGAAGACGTAATTTTCTACCCAATGAGAAAAATAATTAATATTTTTTATGCATGTCTTCCATGAAATATAATCAAATTTTTAGGGGCATCGAAAATCAATGAGAAATCTACATGCTAGTTAAGTAGTCATTTTTGCAGAGCGTAAATTTTTAATGCAGCCGGAAGTAAGTTCGCTCGAAAGCCGACATCCTGAGGCAACTGAGTTCTTATAGAATTACGTCCATGACGATCAGTTTCACAACCCTACTTAATTAATCTTTTCGAAACGAAAACGCATTTCTGAATTTCGGTTGACATTTCATAAGTTAGTCCACCTACTGTATTTGTGACATTGTGGGGGAGTTAATGGCGAAGCGACAGTTACGCCACATATGATTAACGTACGTGCTTTCGAGCAGCGTCACGCAATAATCATTACTTACGCGTCGGACACTGCAAGACTGTAAACCCAGAAGGAAATTTTGAGAACAAGTAAACGTGGTCTTTCAACCAATTAAGCATTGTCTTCTTAAGTTGTATGCTGAGGGTGATAACCAAACGAGAAGCGCTGTGTTGATTAGGCCGGTAGGATTCAAAGGCTTGTCACCCGAAGCGAATGTAGGTGTTGGGTCAGAGGATTATGCCGCAGAGCGACCCCTGAGAGAAACTGCAATTCTAGGTATGTTTGGGCTCGAAGACTCTAAATTGTAAAATTGCTCTGAAGTCATTGCACACTTTTTCTTTGAAGGCTCGATATAGAATCATTCTAGAAGGATGCATCAGGCCACCGGGTTTACGCAAGTAAATACAATTACTTTGAAAATTTATTACCAGATTAAACTGTATTGATGCATCACTCGGCCAGAATGATTGTGGACAAAATCGATAATTTCTCAGTGTCGTCGACTTAATGTGTCCATCTGTCAGCGCTAACAGTCATCTTGACACGAATGAGAAGGCGGACGGCATAACATTCGGAACTCTGGGCCTTTCAAAAGAGCTTTTTTAGGGTAAACATGCAGGATGATAGGTGACTTTACATAGTTTATTTACCCGGTTCGGGGTGTTTAGACCGAAGAATTTCTGTATGAGTCTCGGGCTAAGCACCCATAGAGTTTCTTCATACATTTTCAAATGTGTTGCCTAATAATTCATTTGTAATTACTTTGAATTATGATTTGCCGTGGCAAGATTTTATTTATTACTTGCCATTTATCATTACGTAGTCGGTCAGGCTATCGTTGTGACATTAAATAGCAGGTTATATTTTGTTTGAAAAATGTTCAGTTCAAAAACCTGTCATTATCTCGGACGAAGCCTCTCTCAGGTTATACATCCAAAATAGGGTATAACTGCTTAAAACAAGTTTGTTCTACCAAGTGAGATATGATAAGTGTAGACGAGATTTCTAATTTCTTCCATTTCCAGGGCGGATCGGGTGACCTTGATATCGCTAGCTATGCGCATCGAGAGGTGGATCGCTTTGGTATTTTCTACGACATTTGGTCGAATGAATGCGCATTCCAGGAGGCCAAGAAAGATGTAAGCCATGACCCACTTATAACCTAGATTGTTCTTTCTTAAACAACATCAGCAGTAACATTTGGAATTTGAAAAATTCGAAGATAATGTTGGAAAAATGATAACTCTGTAGATAATGTGACCGTTCATTTTGTACACTTAACAAGACAGCTAGATAACAATTTAAGCCTTCGGAGTTCTACATTACACCAAACGACGCAGTCAGCTGAGGCCTGAACTCGGTTTACGAGATTTCAGATGTCAAGTAGGATCCGCAACCTCACTACTCACAAAGTTCCTAATTTAACTTGAATTCCTACATCCCTCCCTAGCTAATGGACGTGTTTATGGAGGCCTATCAGCACACCTGCAACAGGGAGAGCCGTCGCGCTCTGGCTCAGGTCATGGTCGATTTGATGCACCAGCGGCCTCGAATTGAGCTATCAGACACCTACTTTGTGCTGCCCTACAGATACGAGTGCGCCATTCTGCATCTTAAGACGGAAATACTGAAGCACATTCTGAACCAACAGGTAACGTCTGCTATTCGGATTGCATGATTGGGTATAGAGTTTGTTTGTTTGTTTGAACGTTTCGACAGACTCCATTTGCATAGGGATGCCATAGCTCCTAGTTTGAAGTTATCCTTTACCAACGTTGAACGCGCTTAGAGAAAACGCGTTTTGTGATGAAGTTTTAAAGAGACTGAACTAACTTTTAAGTTCAGTTGCTTTTCGTCGTGCGTTAAGGTGCCAAATTTCTTGGTAAGATTAGCTCATTACAACATCCCTTTTAAGAATGTGTTCACTCTCTTTGCTTTACCACTAACTATAGCGAAATAGTTTGCAATGCGTATTCGTGACGCGTATGACTACATCTGAAAGGCAGAAGTGGATAGTGATGGTAACTTTAGCCAAAGTTAGAGCTTATTTCAATGTTGGAATTAGGGTTTCGATTAGGAGGAGTTGCACTAACCTTAACCCTAACCCTTCTTCGGCCTTACCTGTTGTTTAATGATTCCGGCCCTAATAAAGCATTTCACATCTTCGGCCTCGCTTTACTGTCGCCTACGACATCATAAACGTGTAAACATCCCTCGCTACCTGAACATAATAAGTAGGAGGAAAGGCGTAATGCTTCCCTGCTGCGCTTGCGTGGTTTAATTCCGTAGACCTGGACTTGCAGCCAATGACAGCCGCTACTGCTTACGAGGTTAATTCGGCGTTGTTATAAGAGCCGTTAACACAGCGTGAACCAGCCTTTCTTGGGATTGATGCGCTTAAATAAGTGATATCTGCATGAAATGCTCATTATTTCTTATTCTTAGCGTTTTCCATTGACCACATTCCCTGGTCCCATACTCATGACCCCGATTTCCACTCAATCCCTTCATTATTGACTTAAAGGTTGTTTACCAGGGATGGTACATAATTAACTTAACCGAGTTCTTCTGTAAAAATGGCAGCAGATCGCACGATTAAATGGTCTTAACTCAAAAATGTTCGGCCCACACGCTGGGATGATAATACATGACGGTGGAGGGGTAAAATGGACCGTAGCTAAATTTGGGCAAAATGAATTGGCAGATGGCGGTCCTATGAATCTATACTAGAAGAAACTGCAGTCGTATCGTCGACTAACGACGCTCTGAAAGTGGATCCCATTTAGTACCATGAACACGTCTCGGCGATCGCCATGCGCAGCCACACAACTCAGCTGATTGGTCAAAGGGCGCAGAGATACCAGAAACCAATAAGAGTTAAGACCAATCGTTATCGGATCGGGTGTGCAAGCGATGCCGTAATGTCGTGCTATAGAATAGTGACCCAAGACTGCTCATTTTTATCAACCTTTGAAATTCAAGGAGAGGCGGATGCCTATCCTAGTCTCCAGTCAGCTCCTGTAGGTAATGCGCGCGTCTCTCATAGGAGGGTTAGATTGCTCTCAGAATAACGTACTCTTTGTTGTTTAGAGGCATCAAATGCATGCTTGAAGGGTATCCATGCTTCTACTAAATTTTATACAGGAATAACACATAAATTTTTACTGACCTTACTGTGCTTTCTCCGCAAGACACTGGTATCTAATAATGTTTAACTACACCTGTGTAGCTATTACTTTGGTTGGAAGAATGGGCATGGTAACGTGGTTGCTCTTTGTACTGGAACAGAGGAATATTTCCGTTCATCATCATGAAATTGCATCTGGCGTGGATATTTGATGGTGAATGACTGTAATTTCTTCGGATCTTTTTGTGTTATCTCGCCGGAAGTGTGCCGTTTGACAGAGTTCCACAGCAAAATTCAGCAGAAGAGTAGTAAGTTCGTTCGCCACAGGTGATGTAGACCACAACCGTCCCGGACAGGACGCAGAAGTAACCTGTGAGTGAGTTGACAGTGAATCAGACCTTTTGGTCCGTCTACCTCACTGTCCTTTCCTGCACCGTTCATGTTCCACTTGCATAACAAAGTCAAGAGAGCCGAATTGCCCGAAAAAAAACGCGATATGATTTTTCACTGCCACAGTGGTCGCTTGATGCGGGAGACACTGTAAGTCTTTACGACTCATGCCATTAATGTGAAAACTGGCTTCTACGGACCAAAATGGTGAAAAATGACTGAAACTCGCTAACTTTTTATCCTACTTCACCTGTCATAGTCGACAAAAAGGTCTTAACCAACTTGTGCTCGGGCAAAGGATTTGGAGCTTCAATGCGGGCATATTCTTAGTTGTCTGAGGTCAGTCGCATTTCTTAGGCTACAGGCAGGTTCGAGAGTTGTTATTGTTGTTTTGGACAGAAAACCGCTGCTGCGGGCGGTTGCCCTCCAAGTGAATGTCCGACGGTCGTGACGGGTCCAAATGTAGAGTTGTGGTGAATTGCGAAGCGACGGAAGCGACATGGTGCGTGCGGTATACAGTCTCTTGGCATTCAAGCGTGATTTCCTTCTCCCTTATAGATATTCCAACAACGTGAGTACTTCGTAAAACTTGGGTCAATCGAAGCGGAATTCGGTTTACCAACTCCATTCATTCAGAAGAATTTAATTGCGCCTCACACTGACTCGTACGTTTTTACGTGTTCGATGGAATGCTTACTTTTTTCTCAAATGTTCTTTCACCTTTATTTTAATGATCATAAGTACTAGCAAACTCAGTGAGTAAGTATTTAAATTAGCTAGGTCTTACAAACAATCACACTCCAGTTTTTAAGGTGCACACGCATATATCGTTTTTCGGGAAGGTTGAGCACTATCCCACCCGCTGAAATTTGATTTATGAATGCATGCATGGGAAGTATAAGATCGTGAATAAGAAGACACGATCGTTGGCACAAGAGCTTTGTTCGCCTGACGTTTCAGATTCCTGCTCGAAACCATCATCAGATACAATAGCAGATACGGGTGGTCCATGCACAAGGGGCTGCAGTATTCAGAAGATGTAGCCGACATGCTACCGCATACCTATGAATGTTCACAGCTCCCCCCTTCATTAGGAATCGTTGCACTCGGTGTGACGACTGTTTGATGGCCGACAGTCTCGTCGTTAATTGCTGCAATTGCATCACGTGCGGTGGATGTTGGTGTGATGATGGCGCGACCATCTGACGCACCGACCCTGGTGTTGGGAAAAGCGTTCACCTGTGCGCTCCCCGCGTGTCTAATTACTCCGCCTAAGCTAAGGCTCAGCACCGAGTATGGAATGGGAAGATCATTGCACTTGTTAATGGACTGGGGGCCAGTAAACCATGATTCAAGTAGCTCCCGGCTCACACAGTTGTCACCTCTGACGAGAACTTCGGCTTCGTCGCATTTGAATGTGTGACCGGATCCTGACGAACGAGGCGCAACTTGAGAGCTAACGTCATTTTTCCGCACCGCTGCAGCGTGTTCGGCCATTCGCGTTCGGAGCTGTCTTCCGGTTTCCCCAACGTAATTGCTTTGCCCGCAACTGCAACAGATCCGATAAACGATTCCAGGCGCCTCTTGCCATGGCAGCGGCTCTTTCGGCTTCATTACCTGATGCCTGATGGTTGCCTGGGCCGACAGCTTCCGAAACGTTCTTGACTTACGGAGGCGCTCGCAAAAATTTGGGGTCCATACGGTTTGGCCTTTCGTCCCTTTTGCTTATGCACCGATTGACGAATTTGCGCGGGTATCCATTGGCTTTGATTACCCTTAGAAGGTATTGTATTTCGCCAAGCTTGTCGTTCGGCTTACTGCAGTGCGTTTCGACACGCCGATAGAGAGTCCTGACACAAGTGCATTTGTGGCTAATTGGGTGGTTGCTGTTGAAGTTCAGTACTTGCATCCTATTTGTCGCTTTCCTGAATACTCTGGTCTTTAGGCCACCACAATCTTTGCGACACACGAGGACATCCAGGACGGCCAGGTGGTTGTTCTCTTCCTCCTCCATCGTAAATTGTATGTCCGGGAAGACCGTATTGAGACGTTCCTTGAATGTCAGAAGTTCATCCCGGTCTCTGTGCGATGGATTCGTAAGTGACCGATCAGGCCAATGTGTGATGTGAATCTGCAATGGCAATGAGGACAGGTATAGACCATGTCCTCATCGCTGGCGTTGGCGGTGGTGTTGAGACTTTGCCTAGGCGGAGTAATTAGCCACGCTGGGAGCGCACAGTGAACATTACTCCAAACGCCAAGGTCGGTGGGTCAAATGGTCGAGCAACCATCACACCAACATCAAACACCCATGATGAAATTGCAGCAATTAACGACGCGAATGTCGACCATCAAACAGTCGTCACACCAAGTGCAACGATGCCTAATGAATGGAGGGGCCGTGAACATTCATAGGTATGCGGTAGCATGGCGACTGCCTCCTATAAATACTGTAGTCCCTTGTGCATGAATCACCCGTTTCTGCTATTGCATCTGAGGCTGGGTTCTAGCAGGAATCCGAAACGGCAGGCGAATAAAGCTATTGTCCCAGCGATCGTGTCTACGTCATGACTGTTTCCTGGGACTCGTCTCTTCGCTTCTATTGGCAAAGTTTAAGATCAGTGATATGGCTAACACCTATTTGAAGGTAATCAAAAAAAAGAGCTAGAGAGCCTGGAAGGCCAATTTCTGACTGTTATACTGCCAACACCTGCCACATTATAAACACAAGCGGTAAGGATCCAGGTCTTCAAGTAGGGTTCAGGAGGGCTTTGAACTTGGCGCTATACAAGTTGAAGCATGGCCTCGTTCTCTGTCAAACTTGTTTGGTCAGATTCAAAATAATGAGGAAATGCTACCTAAATTTACGCAGTAAAGGGGCAGTCTATAGAATGACTTGTCAGGAAATCAAAAGAAGCATTTTATGGTGCCGTTTTGAGGAATTCAGAAATGCAAACACTGTAGGAGCTCCAGACATAGCCGTCCTTTCTTGCGCAACAATTTCCCCACCGAATCTTCATGTAATGTCTTAAAAATGAGTTCATTCTACATCTCCGACGTCTGCCCCACGACTTTGCGGAGATTACCGACAGTTACAAAAGTAGAGAGTGGCCGAACTTCTTGAACCCCATCACAAATGTGTGTTATCCCGAAGCGAAATATCAAGAGGGTTAGTTTGGTTACTATTTGAGTCGAGGAACCAGGCACAGTGCACATAGGAATCATAGTTTTAACCGGGTAAGTAAATTATCCGGTCACTTTTCACCGCTATGTTAACGCAGAGTCACAGAGGACAAACTCGAGTGCAGTTATTGCAACTTACTGAGGACGTGCTCTATTGTGTCTTCCTGTTTAGTAACTTCCTATCTCATTTATATCGTCGCTAAAAGCCACAGCCGGAATTCATGTGCTTCTTTGGTCTTGCGATTCTCATTTTGCAGCCCCAGTTTGTATGGTGGATACGGTTTTATTTCCTTACCTCAAAAGGCATAAAAATTGTAGGTTAATTTTAGGAATGCTAACCGGCAATTAAAAGATGCACCTGTCTTTATCTAGAATCGGTAAACCTATTCACTTTTTTGTCGAAACAATGCGTGTCCATTTGCTGTTGCAAAATCAATCAGTTCATGACATGTGCCACTATAGTTGTCACTCGCCCCTCTCTTCTTCAGACCTGTCCTCACACCTTGTTACCTGCTGGAGTTGCAACCATCATTGGCCATGGCAGCCAACCTGGCTCAAGCCATGGAGCAAAGCGTGAATGTCGCATTCGACATGTTTCTGCCAACGCGAATGATTGATGAGCTGGTTCTTGAAAAGCGCTTCTATGAGATTCTACAAACTGAAATCGAACGCATTGAACCTCCTGGGCTGTCTTATTCTCAAGCACTTCAACGTGATGTACGTGGTTCTCACCATCGATGTGTTGCCTAGATATATCTTTTCCAAGTTTCTGCTAATATTGCCGATTTACAATTCCCAGGAAGGTGCATTCTAGTTGCAAGTGTTGTCAGTGTCGTCAAATCGTTCTTGTTGATGCCAAAATCATCGCGTTTACTGGTTTTTGCCACTAATAGCCCATATTTGTGCTGTTTATAGTACTGAACTTCAAATTACACTTTCGTATGAATAAGGCTCCATACTGGCTAATCACTCATCTGTGACTCAGGTTTCAATCCGTTTGCGGCTTGTCTTGCTTCCGGTTTGAGTGATTATCTTTGCGGTTGTGTAATTTAACTCGTGGCCCCTTATGAAGATGTGAGAAGCTACTTTTGTTAATTCGCCATGCCGCTGCACAGTCAGATCGTGTATGCGCGATCCGATCTGTGTAATTACAAGGACAGCTGTAACACGGGATACTGTAAACATCATAAACTTCCCTGTAGATACTATTGGACACTCCGCGGATGTTCATTAGGCCTTAAAGCAGGTTGCTTTCATGGTGTCAATGCAGAGTAACACCGAAGGAACTTCAAGGCAAAGGCATAAACTGGCAGAGGTAGACTAGCAAAAACGGTGGAAACTGAGACGACGACTACCGTTTTCAGGTTATCGACTTCCTTCGCTCCCCAAAAAGACCTGTGACCGGGCGCAAAGCATTGCGCGCACATAAAACGCACATGGTCCACAAGTGAGGCCAAGCATAGTGCTCAGCAGCATTGCAAAGCCCAGGCTCCGCTGGTGTCTCCTCATTAACTGAACCTTATCCTGATGGACCAAGTACTTTATCACATTTCAGCGGGCGCTTGTCGATCAGATTAACAGCTTCCAGAAAACCAGCCCCATTGTCGGTTAGCAGCGGTCGCAATCCGCGTAACGCTGGTCAGACTGCAAGGCCATTTTATCCAGAGAAGCCACCAGTTGGCTTCTCGTTGGGAGAAAAGTGCACTGAATTGCCTGTTCAGTTGCGGATCCTGCCTTTTAAATGGTCTGGACAGGTGAGGGGGAGGGAGCATAGTACACTCCGCAAGATCCTTTTTGTCCTGCTAAGCTGACTATTCTTCCTCTTCTATCAAACCACTGTTTATAGCCTCCCATGACTTATTGGAAGTAGTGCTGTTACTCCTAACTGCAGTTGTTCGGCGGATCATACGTCGAGGATGCCAAGCAAATGACCGCACTATCCCAGGAGATGTACGCGATAATTCAGGACAAAAACACCCGCGGTGACAAAAAGCAGCGCAAGGCCTTCCTCCTAGATCACCTGGGATACATGATGGACTTGATAACTCTGCGGCATCGTCTCATTGTCTGTCTGTTGGAATGTGAAGTTCTGGCCAAAATCTACCTGCACATGGCCATGGACATGGGCTATGACGAGTTTCATCTCTTCATCAGGCCCATACAGTTTGAAGCAGCAAAGTACAAGGAGGGCGCAGAAGAGGCCCGACCGTTGCTCTATATAACTGCAGTTCAGGATGACGACTCGATGCTCGACAAGTAAGCACCCCGAATAATTTGTTCCCAGGATGCATTTCTCCTGGATTCCATTGCTACTCCCTCCTTAGTAGTCGATTCTTTTGTTGAATATTTTCTACAGAGAGTATTGAAGCAACCCGTCTTACTTAAGACGTGCGAATCGATCGGCCATTTGGTCGGAATTCGGATGCTATCCGCAGAAACTTGCCCGCCTACAATGCTTTGGATTTTTGGTGGCAGTATTACGCCCGATAAAGTAAGGCACTTGTAGACGTCGTCCAAATTAATATGCAGAGAACATGGAGACTACTTATTGCCCACCAGAAACGTCTTTCGCCAAAGTGCAAAATACGTGAAAGTGACGATAAATATCAGTAGCACAAGACAGGGTTTCTTAATGAAGTCCTCTTTAAGGGGGAAATAATTCGTCAGAGGAGCAAACCTCAGTACAAAAGACTGAACGAGCCGCCTGTTTCTGAGATCAGAATCCTGAAGGAGAGAAGAAATGCAGTAGAATGTTTAGACGGTCCTAGGATGGTTTATGGAAAAAAGGACAAAGGCAACTGGGCTGACAAGCTCTGACTTCCTTGCCTTACAGAAGCGAAGAGGCGAGTTCTGGAAAGCAGTTCGCAAATATGTGATGCGATTGTCCCTCCAAGAAATCCATCCTCCCGAAGTTTAAAATTTTCACTCAAACCCATCTTCGGCGACAGCTGCATACAAGGGTGATGGACGTACAAGGGGTGCTGTAGTTATGGACACACTTACCGTGAATCCTACCTCGACCTTTAGCCTTAAGCTCAATGACCAGCTTGACGCTAGTTGACAGCTCGGGTCACTGCGGCTTAATGTTGGAGGGGAATAACTGACAACGGAAAAGGAAGCAGAATTCTCATTCACTTATTTTATTTCCCTTATTCTATTATTTAGGTTCGTCCCATCTGCTCTGCCTCTCGCAATTCACGAGCTGGACGAAACTCATGTTGGAAAATTCTCCTTCCGTGGAAAGCTCACTCTACAGGAGGTAGACTCATGCTTCACAACTTCCCCTTAATAGTTGCCATCCAGGTTCGATTCATGAGCACCGGCAAGAACACTTTGTTGTTGAGGGAATAAGGATTCATCGTGTTTCTCGAAATGGATTCTGATAACTCCCATTTGGATCGTGACGCCCAACTCCTGATTTATGTCATTAGGTTGCTCAATAATTTTCACCTTTGATCATAACCTACAAGTTTGTGGCCTGCTTCGGCCTTCATATCATCAATTCAGTACTTCGATTTCCCCACCGTTCACGATGTCCTAGGATGGCTAACGCGGTAGGGAACTGCGTATCTAGGGTTAATTGTTTACATATTGATGGAATCTCATCCAGAGGCGGGAGCTATATGTAGGTTTACGGTGAGAGGAGTTTTCTCAGGACAGTTAGCGATGGATGGGAGGAAGAGCCAAGCTGTCAGACTGTCGCTTTTTTCTCTCGACAGGAATGCTAGTCATGGCAACGATTGGATATGTAACCCCATGTTTTTATTGCCGTACCACGGCAAGCATGCCAGATTAATGTTACTTTTCTGGCTATGCTTAAGAAAATGGTTAAATTTAGGGCTAAGGCAAAGGCTAGGTTTAAGGTTAGGGTTAAGGACAGGTTTACGTTTGTCTGCCGCATACCGTCTTACCCAATCAGACTTCCTTTAATCAGAAACCTTGAATTATTTGCTTTCCGCCTGTTTGCACGCCTCACATCGCATCCCTCAAACTTCGCGGCCGGTTCCGGCGCCTCGTCGGAGTAATAAAATAACATGTGGTAGAGATGCGGATTTTCTGCTAATTGTCGCGTCCGTCAACCCCGCTGATGAAACTAATGTTAATTTCCTTCCCGTGCTACAGGAGTCACTGTGCTCTATTTTCTCAGTGGGCTTACGTATGAAATCCTCGTCCTGACCTTTTCGCAGCAGTTTCCGCCCTTGCTGCAGTCAGCCAGCACCTCAAAGGCATTCGCACTGAAAACAGGGAGCCAGCATGATTGCCCACCGTGACAATTTTATTGTTGAAATACGTCTTGCTTCTTTCGAGGCTTAAAATAATAGGCTTAGGTTGTCATCTGGTCATCAGTGAAATTTCTGCCCGATCGATTGGCCGACTGGTTGTTGGGAGCCATAGTGATCTGAGACCAAATAATATTGCGCATGAAAAGAACACGGGGGACAAACGAGCGGGACCTGAGTGTATTGGAATTGCGTTTCGTATCTGCTATCTATTGTCTGTTCATGAATGATCTGGTCTCCAGTCTCCGGATAGACGTCTCCATAGGGTCCAGTAGATTACATTTGTTTTGTATATTATTTTCGAACAGAACTGAATCTTTGCAATCTACTTAATATTAGCATGTTTCCAGGAATAGTCGTTTGGTGGTTGTAGATCTTAACTCGATGGAATGATAAACCGAGCGCAAGTGTATGGCAACGTTTAATTCTCCTAACTAAACTCTACTACAATCTCCTTGCCTTTATAGATATGTGATCAGCGTGGCGTGAGCAATATGCTGACTGTTTTAAAATGTCAAATGGCTCACAAGAATGCCTTGATCGCTTCACTGATGCTGGCTTGCAACGCACGGCCCTCATTCTACAACACCTATGCTGGACGCGGCAAGTGAGTCCATTTTTATTGCTGTATGCGACGATTTATCAATATTGTTAACATACAAGCACCATTTCCTGTTCCAAAGCCCCAAAGGCTAGTGAACAAATGCGGTGAACTTTCTGGAGGAAGTAAAGGCAGAAGGCGGCAGAATAGAGAAGAGGACAGGAAGTATGGAAGAAGTGAAAAAAAATCAAGTTATGAGGTGGGGGAGAGTAGCGTTTCCGAACAACGATTTTCTGAAAAGACTTAGAAAATGCGCAACCATTTTCGCGTGACAATGGCTGAAATTAGATGGCACGATCGTATTGTGAATACAGGTGTTCATATCAGTTGTACGTCGCCCACGAGTGTTCACACGGTCTAAGCAACGGATCACATGGGCATCACCAGTCGGCTCACATCCCTTGTATGCTTTGGAGGTACACGCTGCGGAGGAATACAAGAGTAAAAGGAATTGGGCAGTCAAGAAACGATCCATGTATGCTATGTAATGCGTATCACTCCGTCCGATTGTCGCGGTTGGCTAAATCACCCTTATTGTCTTTACTGAGGCGCATCAGACAGTACCTTCAAAGCAATGCTAGAAATAGTCTCGTGTCGGTTTTAGGGAAAAAACATGGGCTGGTTTGTCTCTTTATAACTTCATCCCCTGTCTCGCTTTCAAATAACAATTCAGGTGCGAGTAGAAGCCGAGTTTGTCACACTTCTGGAACTGAAATTCCGTCCGGAAATTCGAAACTCACGTTTCAACCTAACGGCAGCCTCTTGATTTCATTAACAGCCAACTGCTGTCACCTTTCCTCTATTTTTAGCCCCTATCCACTTACAGGTAGTTTTCACTACCACTAACAGTAACACTAGAAGACTCAGTACCATTACATAATATTCTTTAAAATAAACAAGTATGATACCTATACAAACGTTCGATCGTCGTTACCGCTATCGTATGTCCCCCCGCATAGTGAGTGCGATAATAGTGTATTTCGCGTGAATTAGTCTATGGTGGTAGTAGACTTTTGCTGCATCTACTACACTCTCCCCTCCCTCACCCTCCTGGGCCCGATGCTAAAGAAAAGCCAAGAAGATGGGGGCGGCATCGGGTGTAGGTGGCTGGCGTGGCGTGGGTTTGTGCCTAGGCGTGCCACCACACCTCCAATTCATGGTCTTTGCTGTGGGTGCCCAACCCAACAAGGTTTGTTCTGATTCCCATTCGTCTCCCGTGTGGTACCAACGCAACTCCCGCCAGGCCCATTGTAGGGGACACGAAATGCGCAATGCAGTGAAAAGAAACATAAAAATGTACTGTTAATGGTAGCCAATTACGTACATTCGCATACCCTGTGTTGAGGCTGCGTAGATGCGCAGCCGCCAGTAGAAACATCTATCAGCGCAAATTGCCGATGCAGGTAATGTTAGCCGGATCACTTGTATCTTCAGGTTGTTCCCCTATTGAGTAGATGAAATGAAAAGACCGCTGCTTACCGTTGTAGGAACGCAAGACCATCGGGTGCGGGTACTTCGCTCGCCGAATATACGGGCTTTTCTGGCACTCAGATGGGACCCACACCTTTGGCACTGGAGCGTTCTTTCCATCTGCCGTATGTTGACTATCATCCAGAGGCCTTCTTTTCAGTCCAACTTGAAAAAGTAAGTTTACAAACAACAGTCGGACCATAAAAATACGGCAAGTACTTACTTATGGTGGACAACAAATTTGAGAACAGTCTGAGGCACCGCGCAATTGCGGTTATGTATCATTAATTTTTGCATCAAAATGTTATTTCATAGGACAGCTGGAGTGTGTGGAAGGGCCAGTAGTGGTGAAAAAGATGCAATGGGCACAGTGGGGCTTCAAAACCTGAGACTGACGGAACTACGGTCCAAGCCTGGAGCTTACTCGTCTGGAGTGGGATACTGCTAGCCAGCTGCTGATGATAAATAAGCTGGTGGCATCCTTTCCCGTCTCCATAGTTTTTTGGTGATGTATACATCACTTGATGGTCTTATTAGGGGACGCCGGACTTAGGGAAAAATAGGACAAATCAATCAGTGGGACGCTGTTGTGTCGATTAACGGGATGTTAAGGGTTTTTTCGTCCGTTGCTGACGCAGAACTTGAAAAAGTTCCCTTTATAAACACACGAGCCCATTTTTCATGCGCCTAGCATCCGACACAACCGTCACAAGTCCGCTATAGCGTCGCGTATCCCATTTTTCCGTTGTTTTGTACGCATCTCCGAAACCTCCGACGTCCGCTTGATTAGCTTCCAAATGATTGGCCAGGACTGTGATCTCGATGGAGTTGATCATGTCTGTACTTAACCAGGCTGGCTAATGTTCGTGCATCTTTTTAGAAGAATCGTACTACCTAAATAACCTTTTCTACGATAAGAATGTGAGCTATTCTACATGGATGAGTGCTGAAGGAACAGTCCCCGTCAGTGGGAAGGTGAACTATTAGTAAAGATGTCCTTAACCGAAGTTGTGTGGTACGGACGCGAGAAATTCGAATTCGAACGGTAAGCTGCCGGTTCCATCAGTTTAGAGCGCGACTTTCGTAGGCTTCGGAGAACCAGCTCATCTGGCTTAAAATGAGTCCGGGGACTTGAGGTAGTGTAAATGGGACAGCCGAAATTATTTTCCTTTTGCGGAATACCATCAAATTGTTTCCTCCTTTGGGTCCCAAGATCGTCTTCAATGGAGCGGGGCAAGCTCCCCACTATGTACTTTGCAGAAAAGCATACGCATATATGCGTATACGACCCGCCAATCTCGTTCGCAACTACGAAAACAAGACCACCTTCCTATGGATTATTACTAAAGGACAAAGCTCACCCTCTCAGTGTATTTGTATCTATGGCTTAAAAGAGACTATTCTGTAGTTTGTGCTCTCTTCATATTTTAATTAGAACTATACCGTTCATTGTCTTGACCGTCCTGAAGAGCCAAACTAGCATGTAACGACAAGGCTGAAATCTTGAAATATTTTCTCGAACAGAACGGTCTATGAATGAAGGCGAAATTTCGAGTTCCAGGTGTATACATATTTGAAGGAGAAGAAGAGTCGAGCACCGGAACAATTCGTTTATTATCCTGAGCTTTCAGACTCGTACAGGAGTCCATCGTCAGAGGTAGTGGCAGAAACAGGACAAGCGGCAGTTATAAGGCACGTAGACCCAATCATCGACCGACGTCGCACGACTGGAGGTGACTACGAAGGGCTCTGTACGCCGGCGCCAGATCGATAAATCGATTGACCGAGTTCTCATCCGAGGCCCAGGCTTCAATCAATTCTCGGCCTGTTTTGTTTCCGGCGTGGGCAACTATTTCGGTGGCTGCGAAGTCAAACTCGTGACCCATTTTGAACGGTCTATCTATTTGAGGTTGATAAACAAAGGAGCATACAGTTGACTTCCAAAGCAACTTACACATGCTGTGGTGCTGCTCCTCAACTATCTCTCCATCTACCCGCTTAAATCCGACCCTAGACGGAATCACTACTTAATTGGTGCCAGCTCCTTTGCAACGATTTTCGGGGCCAGCATAAATTGGGTAACATATGGCGTGCAGAGTACCCAACATATTCATCTAAGGCACTTTCCAATTCCCTCATCTTTTAAAGTGCCACGGGAGTTTCCAACTTCGCTTAAGGGTCTACATTTTACATTCGGCGTAGTTGAATGACAGTCATATGCGGCAGCATGTAAATAGATACGACAGATATATTTTCGAAGGCAACATTAGCAAACGTGCAGATACTGACAATGAGAACGAACGAGTCGATTTCTAACAATTACAAACTTTCCCCAGAACTGGAAGACGTGAGCCCTTCATTACTTCCAATTGAATGAAAGAAAACATTTCTTTGAGTGCATATTCCAGAAATTACGAAAACACGACAAAGAAACGAATAAATGCAGACGACGCAAATGAATGGAATGACGCTCAGTCTCAGCTCAGGATCTTTGCGAGAGTAACTTATCACGGAATAGTGCTACACACCAAATTGCGTAATGATCTCAGTTAATCGCCTTCGCTTGAAAGGATGCATCGCTGAAACCTAGGCTGAGATTGTGACCCGGGCTACCATGACCTTCAGGCCTGGTTTCGAATGGAATGAGAAGGTGGACGTCAGCGGGGATGATGATGTACTCCGTACAGAATAACTGGGATGAGAGTCAGAAAGAGTCGGCAGCCAGACGAGGGCACGCCCAGCGCCGGCCGAGCAGCAGCCCCAGGGTCCGTCAGGAAATGCGTCAAAGCGTCTTAAGCAAGGATGCGCCTGATTCGGCCTTGAAGATGATTGGCCAACTGGAGAGCCGAGTGGGCGAATAGCAGACAGCTCTGTTGCGCGCGTGCAGACACTCGCGAGAGGCCCAGCGTCAAGACAGGCACTCGGAGTAGGACCCCACAGATGTTCTGAACATTCATGGAACCTTTCACAAGTTCTCACATGCCTGTGGTCATAACGGGTTCTGGCACGCGGTACATGCTGTCTATACTCACATTCGGTTACAAAGGTCGAATTATTGCCGCCACCTTAGAACACATTTTAAAAGTCGGATCGTTTATTAAAATCTGCTTTGCCACGGGCTTTGTCCTTGTTGAATAGCGATATATTTTATATAGTAAAACCAGCTACTTGATCGGCGTGCCCGAGTTATTTCTAGACGGGATCGGAACTTGGTATTCTTTTGTGCGAGTTGCGCTGTGGTCCCTGCGCTTGTATTGACCCCCAAATGGAGAATGATATCCAAATGACTGCGCGACCAGTCAGCACTTGTGTGTTTTCGTCTGTACCGGTTTGAAAAACTCTGATTCCGATAACTTTCCATGAAAGGTAAACACGGGGGGGGAAGCTTAATGAAAACATGGACCGAGGAGAGGGATTTTCAAAAGTTGGTCTGAATATGAATGATGATCTCGATCTGTCGGCCTACCTAATAAATGGGTTCTAAGCCTTTTATACGCATCAATGCGAACCACTGCCTCGAAAGCCTAGTCACGTCTCGGTACTGAATCACATCACTCCACTTTTAGACGCCCTGCAGAGACCGTGTGATGAATGCATTCGCAAAGGGGACACAGGCCAAGTCAAAGTCAAAGAAAGGCAGTGCGAATGAAAGTGAGAAACTGAAGAGGTGAGCATATGTACCTTGTCACATGCTCAAGTACGCCCAAAGGCTTGATGTTTGGACATTTTATCCTCACGCAGCATTTAGGCCATCCAATAAAGTTAAAAGGCGTCAAGTTGCTAAGCCTGCTGGAAGTTTTCAAAGCATTCAACATTTTCTAATATATTCGATTCGCAGGCATAACGCCATCAAAAAGCAGCCGGGACCTGTCTGCTACCTCTTTTCTATGTACTACACCAAACATTTCTGAGGGAAAGTAGCACAATATATACGCATCAGAAAAAATTTTTTGGTACTCGCCATTAACAATCACCTCACGTCCCGACTTTCGAATCAGCTTTAAAAGTCCTACTTTTCGAAGCTTTGGCAGCCTTTCTCCCTCTTTCATATACCTTTTCCTGGAGGCAACGTAATACATCGATGTGTATGCATTTATTCTGTAAATGCGTCTTTTAATATACAAAAACATTTGCATAAGCATATTTTACGTCTCATACTAGCGAAAACGCATGAATCCTAGTCTGATATTTTTTTACAAATTCCAGGGACCTCATATCACAGTTCTGTAACGACTTCAGTCGACGGGCCCAGCAGACCTCTTTGCGAGCCCAGATCATTGCAGTTTATACATCCCTACTTACAGTCTTGAAGAAGATTCCGAACATTGCGTGAGTTTCTTGTTAACTTATGGGTTATCGCCCCTTCTAAATGGATAAAAATCTTCTTCCACAAGACTGCTCACCTTTTATTCGACATTTCGTCACTCTAAATTCCATAAACACTTACGAGTTTTGGCATAACGTTAGAACTGACTGTTAACATCATTTTGCAAGAAATGACTTAGAAAGGCGTACGAGTTCTAACTTTTACGGTTTTTCCCCATGTATGTGTCTATGGTCTCGTGATATTGTCTTCGCGTTTGTTGGAAGAAGGGGCTTCGTTGTTCAAAACTCTTCCATTTTAAAAGCGTTCATTTGTAAAGTAGGCGCGCGACTCTCACCTGTTGCAGTTGGAATCTTGCTCGATCCCATTCTGTTCGCCCGCAACTGGGCTGCTGGCGACAACGAACGTTGTGCCAGGGGCACATCCCACATAATACTCGCTAAGGTACTAGCACGTTCATTGTGCTCTATTAATGCTTCTTCGGATGGGTAGATTCCTTCGAGAGATCTTAGTGATCACGTAGCCTTTTGTGAGAACAACAGGATTACGTTATTTTCCTTTCGCCCCACACAAAGTCCACATTCTTTCTGCTTATCCTGCCTAGTTGTTCATTGCCTTTCTATCAAAACGAACATCCTCATGTTTGAAAAGGTCATAAATTGTTAGACGTTGGACAATTCGCAACTAACGGTTGGCTTCCTTCAGGGAATGCTCAAGCGATATCCCTTTCTGTGGATTGCAGTTATGCATATACATCCCCATAATTAACTGTTTAATAATGTTGTTATTAATGATCGCATAATGACCTGCCGTAACAGGTGAGCAATGTGTTCTACTACAAAACAAAGTAACCGTAACTTCGCCGAGGAAAAATAGTGACGTGTTTATGAAATGAAACCTGTTCTCACTGTCATAAAACCATTTACAGCAGAAGAGTGAGTTAATAAAATCTAAATATCGATGCGGCAAACAGTTACGATGTAGCTGCCTTCTGATTTTTTGTGTAAAACATTTCTAAAGGTTTGCTTACAGTTTCCACCTCCGTTGTAGATTGAGGAATTAAAGCACAAAAAGCACAAAATGGGTTCAGGAAAGTCTATATACGTATGTAGGTGTAGGCGGAAATGCTGACCCCAGATGATGAGATGGAAAGCGAGGGCAGGGCAATCTCTCTTGAGGCGATCTGACGACCCACATCCCCACCGTCGAAAACAGACAAAATGGGGATTGCATGTTTCACCACCTTCTCTTCTCACTGGTCCTCCTCGCATGCGCTAGTGGCGCCTAACGACCTCGTACGACGCTGATAGACTGATTCTTCAGTTGGTCAAGTGGCGTCAGATTTTCAGGCTTCGATTATATCTCTCACCAGTTTGCATTCGGCTCAGTCGTGTAGTTTACACATTTGTCAGTCATGTTAGAGAGTCATGACAGTTGCCACGGTAAAAACTCCCGGCGCGTACTCAGGTAGTGACCGAATATAGGGCAACATGACCAAGCGGCGGATAGGGGTTTCCGACTTGTGTCCAAGGTCCATGATGAGTGGACTTTGCAGGGGTTCAGAGGCTTCCGAAACGCCACTCACGTAGGCAAGGCATGGAAAACTCCAAGTTTTGTTCTTGCTCACCGTCGCTCTTCGCGTGCTTTCGGCACAAGCATTTGTTTGCTAAGCCATGTTGGTATTCATTGTAGAGGAAGTAGTGCTATAGGGACTTGCGCTCTTGCAGTTTCTTGGCCTCCGTGGCACAGTTTATGTTGATACGGAGGAAGTGTGTCTATTTACATGGAAGAAGACTTGCATCGCTGCGCAGTTGAATTTTGAAGGCATACATCAACAAGCTTGTCTACTTGTTTCTCTCATACAAAATCCTCGTGAACGAGCGAAGCCGAACGCAATCAGTCGTATGGGTGAGGAGGGGCGATGGACGCGTATCGACGCTAACTTTAGCTAACCTCAGAATCTTTTATCCTAGGCAGCTTAATAGTGAGTTGTTTTAATACCTTTCCTACAAGTTTGGAGACTTGTTGGGAAAATAATCTCATAAATGTATACAAGTAACCTTTTTTTAATTTCACGTCATATGCACAGGTAACCCCCGCCTATTCGGGATGCAGTATTCGCGAATTCACTTATTCCCGGACTTCTATTTTTGGTAGAGCACGTCAAAAATATTCGCCAATTATTTTTATTTATTTTCAGGACTAAATACATTTTTATGATAAAAAGGATTTGCTAATTTCCGAATACTAATATGAGTGCGATCACATCAAAATACCAATAGGATGTATTTTCTTCTTAAAGGACGTTCGTCAGACGATATGCAGATTCTATACACGTAGCTTCTAATAAAAAAAATGCGGATTCATTTAAATATTTATATACAGTACTTAACTGTGTCCTGTACTCATGCATGTTAATCAGTGCCCCGTCGCCTGTCTGCAGCAATAGAAGATGACAGGTGGCGAGGCACTGATGAACTTCTGTTCGATGAAGTGCTTAAAGCCCATCTGGTAGGGTCCCAGCGGTAGACCAACTGCGGCAGGTGTCTGTACGCATGTTGTTGTTTCTGGTCCCAGCTGCTGGTCGGGGCTTATGATTGGCTAAATGAAGGCAAAATAAGCCCGAAACAGTACTGTATCAATCTATCCGCATTCTCTGTCGTCCCTCCTCGCCGCTCTTATGACTTGGCGGACTTCGGGTTGGTAATTGGTTGACCGTTCGTGACCTTTATCACCCATGCGGAGCTTCTTAGCTGCAGGAAGCCAATAGATCGGTGTGCGTCCATTCCTAATTGAATAAATACCCGATCTACAGCGACAGCGAATGACAGGTGGCGAGACATTGATGAAATGAGATTCGATGAAGTGCATATGGCCCATCTGGTAGACCACAGTGGTGGACCAACTGCGCCAGGTGCGTCTGTGCGCATGTTTGTGTTTCTGGTCCCAGTTACTGGTCAGGATTATGGCTGGCTGAATGATCTTGTGGTTGCCTCTGACGTCTCAGACAGTTTTTTTTCGAAACTAATCGGATATCCGTTAGATCGGAATAATTGGTATAAGTAGGCTAGTTCTTTCTTGAGTAGATCGAGCGTTAGGTTTTCTGTTGGGTAGGACTGGATGACAACGGCAAATAAGCCAGAAATAGCCATTCCAGTCTCCTTATCTTTGTCGGTAATGTTGTCCTGTCTATAATACGCGCCGATGTGCGACTGCTGTTCGGGCCCGAGAGAGAGAGAGAGTCCCAAGGCACAGCGTGACGAGTGATTTCCGTAACACGGTCGGTGAACGCCCTTCTACCGTTATATTAATATAGTTTGCGGCCCGGTAGTTTTAAAACAAGACGCGCTACTGTACATATTTCGGTAGGCGTAGTTCAATTATTTTCTTGATTGTGTACTAATCAGGTTTTTACTTTGACCTGCCCTGCGGGTTTCATCGTCTTGTGCTAATCACCTTACAATCAACCACCCCGAGAACCAGGCTTTGTATAAATGTCCATATGGACTTATTATACTGTTCCTTACCCCGAGCGTGTTAGATGTAGTGCGAAAGGCGTATGCGCAATCGACCTTACCCCTGCTGGGCCCTCTTGTCCGCATTCTATTGCCGACATAGTTGTCGGATCTAGGTAGTCTGTATTACCCCAAAACAGTCTTTCATGGCTACCTCTTATATCTGCTTCGGTTCGGTTCAATTTACCTCACTAAAATATCACAGACAGGGTATTTGGAATTACATTATAAGTACGAAAATTATTGCAACTGAGAAAATCGCTCGCTACGTACCACTTCCATCCGACTTATCCACCGTCCGGTTGCTGCACGGTGTACACTTCCACCATGTGGAATAGGAGGGTTTTCCACGCTTGTTTTAGGCCGGCGGTGTTTAGTAAAAATCATTGGCAGGATTGCATCTCGTCAATGTGGGCCCAGACCATTCGGCCTGACACAGGACCTCCTTCATGCAATCTTTTCAGGCGGCTCCAATATGCTTCAGTAGCGTTCATATGCCTGCCTGTTGTAGGATCCACAAAATTTCAACCGTGGTGTACGGTGTAATGCCCATATCCCTCGAATGGTAGACGTGAGTAGGCTCTCCGTTCGTTCTTCACAATTACACTCCCTTTCCCCACCTATTTCGCTTTTATCGATCTGGGGATTTCCCGGGCACCGTTGTTGACGTTCTCGAACACTCCTTTCTACTGCTTCGTATCATGCATTCCAAGCAGCCAGAATTGTCTTTTTTGCCTACCGACACTGTATTTTCGGCGGACCGGAGTCTCATCAGTCCGCACTTCCATTCCCAGACCATAAAGCAGACTGGTTTGGTTAAGGAGAGTCGTGAAACACTCATTTCGGCATATGCCTTACAACTCCACTGCCATTGCATGGCGGACTCCCACTACCACTTGGCACTGCTTCACTCTATCTCCTTTTATAAATGAGAGGCAGATTTTCAAAACCTTGATTGATAGATGGCTGCCTGCAAATACTGAATTCGTTCGCAGTGCCATCTTATTGCCTCAACGGTTACATCTAAAGACGAAACCGTCTGTGTGCTGCCTGTCCTCCGCCGACATTGACACTTTAAACTTGTCGGCAGCAGTCGTCTGTCTTGGCGATACTGCACCAGCTTATTGGAATTCAGTACCTCCATTACCTTATTACTTTCTGTCGGTGTATTCCTCTGAGGTCGCGTGCGTTTTACACTTCCTTCAGCCGACGGTCTGCATTTTAAAAAACGAATTAGTTTACGGCTTGCCATTATTTACGTTTATTCAGACTACTAAATGTCTACAGATATTTAATGTTTTCATCTACAGTAGGTGTGCTAAGTCATGATATGTCATGATTTAGCACAAGAAAATCCCTATAATTCAAACTCCACTCAGCCTGCGTTTCCTTAAGTCTAGAGGCAGTGAAAAAAAACGACTGTTCTTAGAAAGAAGGTATAGTTGGGGTTGTAAATTAATATTTACTAACGCTCAAATAATTAATTCTCACTGAAAGCCAGAAGTTTAGAAAATAGCTATGTTACAAATCCCTTGAATACGGCTAACTATAAGGGTGCATAATGAAGGGGGACTCACGAAATGATGAAGATAATGAAAAATAATAACAGATACAATTGATCAGTACTTTGTTGATTGTCCATGTACATGGGCAAGGCGTTTTGCTGCGCTTCTAAATTTAACTTGTGCAGTTACCTTCCCACTGAGATCTTCGTTACATACCATGACTTATTCCCAATATATAAAATCATACACCTTCATGCAGGCCACGCCTCTAGACATTAATTTTGCTTCTTCTCTTTCCTACCTTGATTTGGCTTACCTTGTTTGACTGCCTTCTTGTTCTTTGTGTTGCATTTTCGTAACTTCCTGTGCATTAATGTGCTTTGTGTTACTCCCCACGATCTGCCTTATTTGTAATATCGGTCAACGCCTGCAGCCAACTACCACTGGTTGCGTATTTCCTTGGGATCTGACCTTCCGTTAGTTGGGCTGCGGCGGTTTATTCGGTTGTCTAAAATTCGCAGACTACCGATTTTTTGTATTTTTCGGACTCGCGCACTTAACTGCCGTTTACTTTCCCAGCACATTGAAATGTTATTTGTGCAGTTTTATTTCCTTTCACTTGTTCACTTTCACGGAGTACTTTTACGCGCGTTCGAAGGCCCCGCCGTGTAACCCCTATTATCACCATTCCCGTAAGACAGGCCCGTCCGGTTACCTGCTGCTGACCCCGGCTACAAACCATACCCACGCCATATATATGCATATGTCAGAGGTGGGACGATAAAGTGTGGAGGTAGCTTGATACAGAACTATTTCGAACTACTTTGCCTTCATTCAGCCAACCATGATCCTCACCGTAAACACAACATGCGCGCACATACACCTGGCGCAGCTGGTTCACCGCTGTGGGTTTCGTCTTTCGTGGGACTTTCTAAAGCCCAGACCCCTCGCTCCCACGGTACTTACATGAATCTCAGGGGCTCTTTAAACATATATTTCTTTGTCTTGAATAAACTGCGATAATCCAGGCATCTCGTAATTATTGGTTATCTTTAGAAATTTGGTTCGAACTAAAATATCTCGCCTGTATCCTCTACCCGAATGAATGCGGTCAGTGGTGGGTTGAACTGGTGTTGAACCGATTTACTGGAATGCTGAAGTTTCGGGGAGCTTGGTCGACGCACCATTGTCAAAGCGGAAAGCGCACTTAATCGAACATAAATAGAAGTGGCATGCCGCGCCGGTTGGCCTCATGTTGATCGACTTTCCCCTTTTCTTGTGGCCGCGGCATTTAGAGAGATGTTTGGCGGGCTTTCAGCTGTGTGCGATGTGAGTCACCACCTCGTCGGGTGGAGGTGATTGAGCCTCTGTCAGGGTTGGTCGATCTGGCGGCTCTTTTTCGTCCTCGAGGAGTGAACTCGTCGGGCTGTCCGCGCGGCCTTCTTAAGTTCCGTGTGATCGTCTGGTCCTGAGTTTTATGAACGAAATGAAGCAGGACTTTGTAAGCTGTAGGAAGGTCCAGCTGCCTTTTGATGGAGTTGGCATCTGAGTACCACGCCTCAAGTATTAGCCGTTTTGCCTTTGAGTTGTCCCGGCCTATGATGGGAACTCCCTGAAGGTCACAAGTATGGCCAGTTTCTCCAACGTGCGTTGCAAATTGAGAGTTTGGGTCCAGCCCCCGAGTTGCCCGGTCGGCAATTTCCTCCAGGTTTCCCCAATGTTGTCGCAGTCCTCATCACCGCACCTTATCTTGTAGACAACTGATGAGGTTTCAGTGGGAGGCAGCGTGTCATTAGGTTGCATCGAACGGCTCCTAATTGTTGACCGGGGTCTATGGACTATGCTGACCTTGGCATTTTCCAACAGTCAAGAGACCGTCTCAGAGACCCATTTAGTTTAGGGAATGGTCCTCCAGACTCCTTTTCGCTGCTCCTTTGGCCTCGTTTGTGTGCTCGGCGTCTGCTTATTTTGATAAAACGGCCAGGATAAACATTAGTTGTAAAGAGGTTCTGAAAAAGTGGCCTTTTTAACTTTTGACTTGCTGTAGTATGTTTCAGCCCTTCGAAATAGAATGTGGACGCAGTTACGTTTGTGAGACAAGGTGATTACTGTCGAAGTGTGGTGTTTGCCTCATGTCGGAGGCTTTTCTGAATGCTGTAATTTGCAGTTGTACAGTTGCACACCGGCGTACAAGCATGTCGAGGAAGGACAGTTGGTTGTTTGTTTCAGCTCTCGTCGTGAATGTGATTTTCGGGTCAATCGAGCTCAGTGGATGGTGTCAGTTGTTTTGACAACGACGAAGGTGCGTCGACACAACGAGCGCAGAACTTTGATTTATACCTTTTGAACACCAAGTGGTCTATCTGTTGACGGACTACCTCAGCAGTCAGAGTTGATAGAGAATGCCTTTAGTTTTGTTCGTACATCGCTCAGCCAAAGGTGAAATGACTTATGGCAGTGTCATAGGAATGCGAGCATATGTTCGGACTTAGCTCTTTCTTCTGATAGCGTGCAGCTAGTAGTTGGTTCACAACGTCTAGATGCTGCGGAATGGATACGAAAAGTGAAACGGCACCAAAGGATGCTATGGATTCGTCTGACGCTAACTTCAGGCATTTTAAGCGCTCTAAGCTTTGATTCACAGATGCTACTGTTGTCCGTGAACATTTGGCCAAAAATCTAAGATGACCGAACATCCATCTTGCTAAACCGTATGTCGATGATCCACGATTGACAATAGAGGTGAAGAGACGAGTCCCGTATCTGCTATTGTCTCTGGTGATGGATTCGAGCAGGCGAATAAAGCTGTTGTCCCAGCGATCTTGCCTCCTTCTTCACGATCCACAATTGTATTTGAAATTGAAAATATGCCCCCTAAGACTAATGATATGCAGCTAGCCCGGGATTGTTAAATATATTTTGCCTTTAGTGATGAATTCTTCATCATTGGGACAATGTACGAGAAGAAGGGCATAGACGACGACGCCGATGTGGCCGCCAACGACCCGCGTAAACTGCGAAAACGTCCACGCAGGGTGCTGTCGCTGGACGGGACGAAGTTCTACAATCTGTGGTTCATCCCACACTTCCTTGAAGTGCTCTTCATATTTCGACATTTGGATGATGAATCCTGTATCAGGGCTCTTCGCAATATGTGTCGCATTGCTAGCGCCCTGCATGATATCGTGCATTACCTCGTCGCTTTCGCTCGTCTCGGTATCGATTCGGCCAAAATTTCCACGGAACAGAGAGCCCAAATATATGCCAAAGCCACAAAGGCAAGTTCCAATTCTCGTCGCTTAGCACAAAATAGACCAAAAATTCAGTCTTGAAGAGTGCATCCGGTCTCCATTCTGCGTTCGTTAATCCGTAGTAGAACCCTCCCAGACGGTAAAGCTTGAGAAATCCAAAGGAAAAAAATGATGTGTTAGGCAGAAGTTAGAACAGCTCGTTATTTTCCATATTAGCTATAAAAATCGCAGCCCTGTAAATAATCAACAGCCTAGGTGCGACTAAAGGTCCATGATAATCCCTTTTTAGGTCGCTCAAATGGACTAGTGTATAGCGTTTATCAGGACCGTTCCTTTAATTTAGTACACGGGCGGCAACAGTTTTCTCCAAAAAGGGCGCCTTTTAGCTTGGCCAACTTGTTTTGAGTTCCTTACACCATCGTTGATATAAGCGGCTTATGATCTTCGACGGGATGTTGAACGTTCTGTCAGGGCTTTCAGTGAGGTTAGCCAAATGCTTGTGATCTAGGTAATTATTTACCATACTGCCAGCACAGGTGCTAGCTAAAAGCCCGGACACGTGTGTTTCACCGATCTTGTGCCGCTGTCTGACGCAGCCGCGAGGGTTTCGCCTCTTTAGTGGGTCCCCCAGTCTTTCCCGTGGGCTTTCTGGTATAGGAACTCCAGTTTCACCTTGCCTTGTTTTATCTCCGGGGAAAATAATGCGCGAAATTGGAATAAATTCTTCGGAAGAGACCATTTCAGGCTCACCCCAAAGTCGATATGAATGTCCGAGCTGAAATCCATCAGCTACTGCAGGGTAACCGCGTCAGATTCACAGGCCATCAAACAGGCAGCCAGTAATATACAATTGTGTTTGTGATCTCATGGCCATCCGTAGTCTCATGTGTTGCGGAACGTTTGAACATGCTTAATATTAAAGCAAGATAAGTGCTGAAGTCGAAAAAATGTATGCAACGATAGGATGTAGGGCCCACAACTAACTTGGGCTAGCCTCTGGATCGTGTCATACGCTGAATGGCGGTGGAGGGGGTTTTACGGATGGAGCAACACACAGGACAGAGAACAAGAAGGCACTGAAAATAGATAAATTTCCGCCGACAGTCTTATCGTACGCTGTCATTTGGCAATGAAATTGAGCGCGATAATTACAAAATAACCAGAAGGCAATTTTTGAAAAATAACGGACCTCAAATAAAGCACCGCTGGTACGTCTATGTTTAATCAGGAAGGGAAGGAAATTTCAAACAATGGAAATGGTGAATAATAAGTGACGTTTACAGCCACACTGAGCTGTAGAGTACATTTTTGTAGTTGCCATCTGCTTGTAGATTCTATACCCTATCATTACCAAAATGTATTCTGTATTACCTCAGAGGATCTGGTCTGCCTCGTCATGTAAGACAGGAAAGTCTCTCAGGTTTCAAATTTGCTCAGTCGGAACAAAGTCGTAGCGCGACGGTAGAAGCTTTCCAACTCAACCACTCAAAACTTATATGAGCGATTAGTGGAGAAATTGGCTGTTAACCCAGGGGGGGGGGAAGTTGGCACGGGACACGCTTATGAGGCTGGAGAACAAACTAAGAAGGTTATCTTCAAGAGTCAAGCAAATTGGTGTGCTGACGGGGGGGACTTAGCAAACTCGTTAAGTTGCAAATCAAATGGAGTGAAGTGAATATTTCCGTTCGTTGCTCACAGCATTCTGCTTACCGGCGAAAACTTTCTCGTTGGTGAAGCATGTGTGCTAGCCTTCAGGATCTCGGAGAGTGGAAAGTTCGCCGACTGCCCCGGCGCGTGAACATTCACAATTGTCGTTGAGGTGACCTTCAACAGAATCCATTTTGGAGTTTTCGACAATTTAAATATGCACATTTTCTGCCTGGATTTTAGGGCATTGTGTCGTGCGCGTGTCATTGAAGCCTCTTCTGAAGTCCTCTATCAGATAAATATTTTTTTTTATTCAGCTAGATTAAAAACGCCGCAGTTTTAATGTGGACGTAAGTAGCAGTTTTTGCATACTATTCATCCTGACATTTGATACCATTCAACCCTGTAGGTAGCAAAGACTATGGCTCATAAATTCCATCCCACGTCGGCCAGGGAGTACGCGGATCAGATGGCAGCCAACGCGGCAGCCAGTAGCCCCGTGGGTGAAATGATTATTGCGGGCTCCCCGAAGACACTCGCTGACATCAATGCCCAACCGGCCAATGTGATCACTCCGGATGGAATGAATCTCCCGAATGGCCAGAGCCTACTTGTCGACCGAGTAGTGGGTAAGAAAACTAGAACCCTCCCAAAACATTTCAAGGCTAGATCGCAGTTGGCAGCCAGGAATGGGGCGGCAGACGGCGACCTTAACCCTAATCCTAACCCTGACCCTAACCTCAAACTTAAACGTTAACCGTTAACCCTCACGGCAACCCTAACCCTAACCGAAGTCGTAAACGTTACCGTAGCCCCTAGACATAGCCGTAACTGGAAAACCTAACCGTAATACTGAAACCTATTCGTACGCTCAAACCCTAACCGTGACTCGAAAACCTAAGCCTTAAGGCATAACCCTAACCCGAAAATCGGAAACCATTAACCGGTGCCCTAATCCTAACCTCAAGCGTAAAACGGAAGCTCAGTGGGTCAGATGTGACTATGGAGCCCCACAAAATAGCCTCAGTAAACAAACCCCCGCCACCTGTAATACGCGTCCTGGCTGCCAACTACGATCTAGCCCATTTCAAGAAACTCCAGAGCATGGGAGAAAGTTCTGCGACAATGTGATGAATGCATATAGCTTGAACAGTGAGGATGTATTATTACAATTAGACCACAGTGATCCTCGCTCTAAGATTCAACAGAACCTGTAGGAGCAGCCACCACGACTTACAAAATGGGCAGCAGAGTAAGAGCTAACTATTCTGTAGGTAGTTATTGGTAGTATGGAGACTTCCAAAAAGATGTGATAAGTTCTATACTAATGTGAAGTGGCCTTCGATGCTATACGTATTGAAATTGTTATGCCATTATCTGACGTTGATCGCGTTCCCATAAAGCAGTAGGATGCTGAGAGGTACATTGGCACTGTTTACTATAGTAAATTTCTCTGCCAAGATTTATTTGCCGTCGTCTAAGTCATGCGCCACACACTTCCGTCAGAGGATCGAAGATTTGAATCTGTGTTCCCGGTTTTGTCCGCTTGAACCCCGGAGACAAACCGGTTGATAATAGACAAACACATCATACATGGTCGGTTTGCTTTTCACTTTTTCGTCTATACATGACATTCGACTATTGAGTACTCGCTTCCCAGTGAGTGCCTGTGGGAGTTTTAACTGGGTCTGCAGGGCATAATATAATAAGCCTGCCTCATCATACGAACATGCCAGAGCGATGAATCACTTCCAATTGTGAGACAAATAAAGATTCGAAAAATGATGTCAATTCTATTCATCGTTATTTAACCTAAGCGTGCTTCACATGCTCTCTCGTTTTAGAGGAGATAAGTTCCTACGACGGTGGCCCTATGTCAAACCTGGGTAAGTGAAGTGACCAGATGAATCTGCAACCTTTTGTTAACTACAGTCCTTGAAATGCCGAACACGCCATACATCTCAAACTGTGTGTCCATGTCTTAATTGCAAACATTCTCCATAGCTTCGGAGTTGCGTGAAATCCAGTTCCAAATTGATGGACTTCCCGATCCCCAGGATGCGGACCAGGTGGTCGAGCTGTTAACCGCTCGCCGAGAATGCATGTTCTTACTTCTGGATGTCTGTTTTTCAAGCGTTCTCCCAGACACATTTCTCTCAGTCGGAAATGAGGAGGCGTATCGGGTAAGGACAGAGCATTTTTCCGCAAATCAAGCCTTTACATGGTTTTGTTGTTCCTGATTGTGATTGTCAGTGCAGTCATTTGCTTCAACATTTCCGCATATGCAACTTTTTGGTGTTTTGCACTTCACAGAACCCTCAAAGCACCGGCACGTTCGGAACGCCAAGAGAGTGGGGAATAGCCAGTTGCTTTAAGAAATCCTGCGCTTTCTCTGAGATCCCCTTCGGCTGGGCAATTCGTTACTGCTCAACCATTATGTGTCCAGATTAATCGAAATACTGTTATATCTGACATATTCATCGGAAATGATTCAATACTCAGCTGGATCTAACGTATGGATATCCGAAATTCCGCAGAAAATGTGATACTTAAAGTTATGACTTTCACTTAAGAGCTGAATGCCGAGAAGTCGAAAAAACTACTCGTGACGGGCGTCCCGAGGACCGACGCTCCTCCTAGCTGATGGTCGCAGAGACGACTTCCTCGTTCTTGTGTGTTCCTTAGCATCCTTATGTTGTCCGCTAGACCTGGTAAGGATCGGATCAAGCGTAACCTACACGTTCTGTGTTCTTCCAGCAGACCTTCGAGTGAGCTTAGGGGTCAAACAAAACCCAAAGACCTGAATTTATGTGGTAGGGCAATATTACTTTGTTCCGCGGGGGACACTTCGGTTCATTACTCGTCACCGACCTACCAATGTTCTAGGGGTTCGATAACGCTGGCTTTGTGAAATGCTTTGACCCGTCTCCGGGGAATACGTTTGGAACTTGAAGCTATAGCGCTCAGCATGTCTCTCTTCTGTGCGATGCATCATGATTATGTGCTCGAGTGGTAGTAAGGGGGCTTCGGTTGAAATACAACATTCCCACGCCTTTTTTGGTTTTATCGAAGAGCTCAACAAGGAGAACAGCGAATACACGAAGTCGCCTATTTCGATGGTCTTTCACCCTCGCTGGTAAAAGTCGATGAGGACTGAATAACAGAAAACTTTCTTCCATATAGAGCAGCTTGAACCAGTTTTGTGTGCGAGATTGCATCATTATGGCAGCCACCAAACGTTGTTAGAAGCTCCTTTCCGTCTGGTCAATATTACGGACCGGTTTCCGTAGCATTCCATCGGCACCGTCCCCATACCTGTTTTCTCGACGACTGATAGTCAAAAATAAATGAGGTCAGGCGAGGGTCGGGAATGATATTCGCACGCTGGGTGAACGAGATGCTAACCTAATAGCGAACTGAGCTATGAACGAGCTGGCACAGGACTCGGTTCGCGAGCTCTTTTGGTCATTCGTCCGAGCTCGCTATAACGAGCTCCGAAAAACGGGCCTGCGAGCTCGTTCCGAGCTCCAGCGCTTACTCAGCCAGGGGTCCCCCTCCTTTCTACTGTCCCATCGCCTTTCACTTCCCCCAATATGGCCCATTAAAGTAATCAAGGGAACACATGTCAATATAAAAAGTACTGTATTCGTAAAAATGCATCGCATCTGGTGATTGTTTGAATTAAGTAAGGCCTTAAGGCTGTTGTAGGGGGGTCTAAAAAGGAAAGATTTCGCAAGGGTAAGTGAACACAATATGGCCATTGATATTTAATAGTAACGTAAATATATAAATATTTACCTTGTGTTTGTTGGCTGGATGAAGCCCTATGGGACTTCCTTTGATGGCGGTCATGTGCCATTTTAAAAGCATTTTTCAATGCTGTTTCCAGTTTGTGGCGGACTTTATTCCACCTATTGAAAATCTCTAAAATGCACTTGTTCAGTTTGACAAGTCGGAAATCCTACCCAGGAGGACGGAATAGACACGAGTTTCAAATAAACCCCTACTACTTGCTTTTCTGCCGTAGAACGTCCGAAAACCGGCTACGTCTTCCGGGAAAAGGGTCAAGAAAAGCCTCTAAGCAAAATCTGGTAATCTTTCGGCTCCTATGGAGGACAAGTAGGAAACCTGAATCCGGTATTTATATAAACAGACACCATTTACCAATCGTGCGCCAGACTCCTTCTCCCCTACCTCTAATGTTGAATGACCTTCGTACGTAGACGCACAGGGCTCCCCCAACGTAGAAGAGTGTTCGTACTCGAACGAAGTTGCGGTGTCATATTCGTCAGTGAAGCTGTCCGACCAACTCCAAGATGATGTGTCCGACGGCGACATTTCCCTCAACTCTTCGCTGATTCTTCGTATTACTTTTTCTGTTTCCCTACGCGCTTGACGCCGGCGATTACGTCTGCTTCAACATGAATTCAACATAATTGTCACTTAAAGGCAACAAAATAAATCACACAGGCAAAGACGGGTCAGGTAGGCAATGAGAGCGTTAGGACAGGTACGGCGTGTGCACTGCAGCATGAGAAGGCAAAAAGAGGCACCGTGGAGCACGTGAGGACTATCGGGCGTCGAAGCTAATCGATAAGCAAGTGCAAGTATACGCGGCCGTTTGCGGCCTTGGCGACGCCGGCGCAGCCGGCCCAATAACCAATCAAATCACGAGCGGGCTTAAGTCCGATTACCCCCCTCGAGTACGCTGTCTCGCGGCAAGCTCGCTTGCTATTAGAGGAGGCCGCTTGCGGTCAAAGTTCATACGATGGGGAGAAGGGTGTGGGAAGGGAGGGGGACGGGCCCGGTTAAAGCTAACCACCCCTTGAAGAGGGGATAGCAACTATGCGGGCTAGTTTACGGCTTCGATACTGAGCGGTGATGTTAAGGCCAAACCACCAAAGTAACCATGGCGACCAGTACTGTTTACGCTGGCGTTAAGGTCAGAGTCACTTGGGCGACGGGTTCCAGCGACCACTGCCCTCAGGTGTGGGTATGACGAGTTATCCGGATTGTGTAGACCGCCCGCTTGCATATGCACAGTCAAAAAAGGTTAAAGCATTTACATGAACGATAAACACGCCGAAACAATTTACGGACAGGATACTGCTAAGGTTTTTGGCGGGAGTACAGTGTCGCAACACTTAGAATTGTCTATTCCCCCACCAGCCTGTCTTACGGGCGGACTACTACTACTACTA
>CACRXP010000283.1:551930-571821 GCA_902702965.1 Spirometra erinaceieuropaei
GAGGGGCCCCTGGAGCGGCTGCCACGAGATAGGCGGAATTAAGTTTGACCACTGGATTTCTGAAAGTAAAAGGCCCAGATAACCTAATTCTTACGAAAGATCCACATACTTTCTGGAATTATAAGAAAAACTCATGCTCCTCCATTCTACATCTACATCAGTCTTCGTGGAGCAAATTTCGCCAACCTTGAAAATGTGTACGTTCCATAAAGTGGGAGCTGCCTGTCGTTTAGTTCGCCTCAAATTTGCGCGCAGAGTATAGCAAAGCTACTCAGAGCTGTCGCGTATATCGCGTATCAGAAAGTACGTTGATACTGGAATATTACCCCACTGACCATAGATGGCCTTTCGACGGTCTAGTCCACCTTATACTAAATGATACATCTTATTTTATAAGACCAACGGTACATGGCGAGCTGCTGTCATTGACACTGAGCCTGGAAGACGTGCTGGAAATTGGAGATTCTCGTGAGGCTTTGGCTGGCCAGCAGTTGCCAGTGGAGGAGTATGAGAATCTACACTACCTCCTGGGCAAGCGTTATCGGGATAAAAGAAAGGCAGCAACGGAAAACCCCGCCGAAGAAGGAGGAGAGCACAAGAAGGATGAGGAGAAGGCTTCGGCTCCTGATGCATCCCACGCTACCGTGTCTGCTGATAATTCCGGTGAGTGGATTTTTTAGAGTGATAATAAGTGAAATGAAAATAAGCATTCTAGTTTTTGTAGCTCCTTGAAATAATCTCCTCTCCTAGTTGGTAGTTAAGGGTATGATTGGCCGAATGAAGGCAGAATAAGCCCGAAATAGTTATGTATTAATTCACCGTCATTCTCCAACTCCTCCCCCTTCACTATCATGGGTTGGCTGAGATCGACCTGGCGGATGATTGTCTGCTCGTGACCTCCGCTACTCATACGATGCTTGGGGAAGCCTAATGATTGGACATATATGTATAGTACATACTAAGCATAAGGTGGTCTCCAGCGACGGAGGACATGATGACTGACGACATATTTCCAACCCCTTACGTCTCATAAATTTTAGGCTGTGTCGTTCATTTTGATAAGAAAATACACAGTATAATTCCCCAAAAGGACGCTGTTCACAAGCAGATGAGCAGGCAGATTTATGGAATTGTGAAGAAAAGTAAAAAGGATCTATAATTCGGCACCAGCTGATAGGCATACTTAAGGAGAAACCAGAAAAGTGGACCCCAACCCCGACCAATTTTAGGACAAATATAACGCTCCAGTCACCACGCGATGAAAAGCCCACTATCCCCTCTGCAAGCAGACCGGATTGGTGATTGTCACTGAGAGCTCAGTAGTAGTGACGGGTCTGTCTTTACGGTGGGCCGACGGATATAGGTTAACATCTCAGCCCTTTCCGATCCAGGCTTGGTGACAATACAAAGCGAATTAGAAGCTGTCCCTCGAGCTTTCGTGTCCTTTCAGATGCATAGCAAATATACTCGTATGTCGTGGAGCCAGACACTTTTAGGGTCTGTTTGCCATCCAAAGTGCGCATGACTGGAAACTTCAGTTTTCAGGGAGATCCACAGGATCTCATCTAGTAGCCTTTGGAACACCTGTTGGCGATGAATATCAGGATCAATACGCTGCGCAAATATGAACGCAGAACGGCAATTACAACGATCAGTGCCTGTTACGCCATCGATACCGGTGTTGTGAATTCTTCTTCTAGCGTATATTTGACTGACCCAAGATAGGGGATCTGGGCTACTCGAACTACAAGTCAGGTGGAAAGTTCTGCTGTAATTATCTCGACTTCCGTTCCTACTTGATTCTACTTGTTATTTTAGTTTAAATCTAAGCGGTAAGAAGACGTTGTTAATAAATGAAATGACTTTTTTCGAAGTTTATGACCATTGCCTAAATGTGATGCAGGTCAATAGCTAATACGCCAAACTGGTCGGCGGCTTACGTTTACCAGCCTGCCCTATGAAAGCCCTAAAAAGCCCATTTCTTTACCTATTTGTTTCAGTTGTCGAAACGAAGCTTAGCGTGACAGAGACCCCAATGGCGGCCTATGCGTTGATCAAGAAGTTCCTCATCCTGAGAAAACGTGTAGAACTGATTAAACGAGAATGGGGCAAACGACGACTAGGTATTGAGGGCATAGACACGGCAGCCAATTACAAGTATTTCACGTAAGTCAGGCATTTCCCATTGTGCATCTGCTTCATTATGTTGTAATTAACTATATACATCAAATGCTTGCATGTTTATTTCAAAGATTGAATGTAAAAAATGATAGGGGTATCCAATGTTATTATGTTCCTGTTTTCAGTAACCACGCATGAAGTCATTGACATTGATCGCGTTGATAAGTCTTGAACGCTAGAAAGTTATTAAGCTTTTACATGATACTTCGATGCAAATCATTGGACGTTGGAGAATGACCCCTTAAAAGAGGAAATATATTCGAGATTGTGGAATGTGAGATTTGTTCCAAATCTAGGTTGCTGCGACCTGTAAGCTCCCTAGCTCCCTTGCAACAAAGTGGTAAGCCGCTGGAGGCCATAGATTATGGTTAAAGTTTTGGTCAATACCTGCAGTGTACCCTGATCCACTTATTGTCCTTTGTACCCTGGAAAATCCTTCTTTCGGCACCGAATTTCGAATAAGCAATTCATGTCCTTTTTACCACCCTCTTAGATTAACTGATGCTAGAAAAGTCCTTTTTCAGGACAAGCTCACGTTCAGTTCTGCGGTATGCCTCGGAAGACGTTATGATTGTACGAGCTAGGAAAGAAGAATAAGAAATGGGGTTTGGTGGACGATTTCTTTCCTCAGCAAGCGAGCAGTAGACATTTTGGAATATGTAAGGCGATAAATTGTCTGTATCTTCTATCACAGGATGACATACCGGAGGGAGCGCCTCTTCCCGTTGCTGAGAAGTTTGGCCATCCAGTACAAACAACCTGAAATGTACGCCCTCGGTCCCTTCCAAGAGGTCGACGTCCAAATTTCGCCCAAAGGGATACCTGAAATGGTCATCTTACAAAGACAGGTGGCTATTTAGCATTGCTAGTAGGAATGCAATTGAACTTCCACTCAAAATGATAAGACGGCAGTTGTTGATTAACGATTTTTCGGTTAAAAATGGTACTATCTGGTGTTGCGTCCGTCTCTGAGGGTTTAATTAGTATACGATTTATCAAAGGATGTTTACTTGTCTATTTTGGACAAGGGTATTACACATAATGTTACTGGCAAGCTCAAGTATTTTGCAAAAAATCTAACGTTGTGAGAATACACCTGTATCGTTGAGAGGGCATGCTAGTTGTGCAGGTCTTTGTGAAATTTAATTGTCCAAAAGGCTGCTTCATTGACTTTTTATTTACTGCTTTACTAGTTGGTCAAGATGATTGAGGCCTTCGAAAATTATATCATCTCCGATATCCGAAAACTGATTGTACGACAAATTGACCTAGTGATCAAGGAGCGAAACCGGGAGGAAGGAAGTTTGCCTTTAGATCTGTGGAAAAAACCGGTTTGTCATTTTCGCCTCTTAATTCTTCTCAGTTGCCTGAACTATCGGTTGTTACTAATAGCTTTTACATGTAAAAACTCAATTGAAATTACTGTATGACGAAACTCAAGGTGGCATAAAAGGTGTCCTTATTACACATTCAACTACAGCCAACATACCCCTTCAACTGTCTAGAGAAAGTGGAACTTTTGGGAGTCAACGTGTGGTGGCTGAATGAGACCTCGAAGGAGTTTGTGCAGCCATTAAATATGCTATCGTTTTGGCAAATAGGTGGCTGCAAAGACAAGAAAGGCTAACCACGTCCATAGGGACGTCCATAACCTCCGTACACGAAACACCGTCGCATCCTGTTTGATAAACTATAACTTTGAAGGTCTAGCCCTTTGGCGGTTAACCGCAAAGCCCGTGGCAGCCGTCGCTAAAGCGGCTTCTGCTGATTGAAACCTTGCATGAACTGGTTTTTTTCAGCAAGGATGGCTTAATAGCCTCAGGGCAGGAAACTGAGCAATGCTTATAATAACGATGATAAGTCTACCACAAACACAATGGCATGCATGAGCCACAAGCGGATGGAGGAAGGAAGTGAGTGGCTCTGCAATAATGTCCTGATGGTCGCACTTTACTCTGTGACGAAGGTAAACGGACCAGACCATTCATTTCAGCTGACAAGGAAATTTACCTCCGTGGTTGGGAACACTATCCGACACAACTCTTTCCTCCCCATCAGCAATGTGTTCGCTGTTCTGATACTGATCCTCTTAATCCACTTAACTGTTAGCTGCCTGTGTCATAGGTAGTCGTTACAGTGAAAATGCTACTCTCAAGCGGTAAATCACAAGGAGGGGTTTATTTAGATTTTGATGCCCGAAGTAGTGAACTTAGCTACCCGCCTTCAAAGGTTGGAGGTCTCTGCAAAGCTTTAGGAGGAAGTAGAGGCAGCGAAGAGCCAAGATGACAAAGCTTACCAACCCGTCATTGACGGGGAGGGTGGGATACGAGAATAGGAAACACCCCCCCCCCCCTTAATAAGGTGGCGTTGCTGGAAATTTCAGGGAAATTATGGTTAAGGTCATTATTAGATTTACGTCCTAGGTTTAGGTTTGGGTTAGTGCCAGAGGTAGGGCCCGGGATATGCACCTTTCCTGGAATTTAGCCCATAGCCACCTGTATTACGGTCAAGGAGAGGTTCCTTACAGCGGGAAGTCCCGTACGCAAAATTTGCCTCAGCCCGGTTCCTCTCGCTATCCGGGACAGATGTCGCCCACCGGCCTTGCACTAATGTCCGCTAGTGAGCGATGTCTCTAGCAGGTCCAATTTCTTTTACCATCCGAGGAAAGAGGAAACAGCTGATAAATGCGCTGATACGATGCTGTGTGATTGGACATAATCGCAAACTTTTAAAACCGAAAGATAATCCGCCGTCAAGTATAAACTTTGGAGGGGACATAATCTACTACCGAATGGGTTTAAGAGAGAGTATTTTTGTGCGTGATTTCTATAAAATATATTTGAAATTAAAAAACATTGAAAGCCAATGCGAAAGTGTATACTACCTTATTGGTCATTTTTAACAAAATGCAGTCCTTGCAGGCTGTCGGAAAGAAGCCCGTTATAAAGTCGACATTTCGCGCGAGCACTAAGTAGTTGTAGCGCCATTACGAAAGTGGCAATCGGTGACGCTCAAACAGGTCTAGCCCCGGATTTGTTGCAGTCGGGGTAGTGGGGCGTAGTGGCAAGCGTTCGCAGGGAGACGGTTGCAAGGCGTGCGGCGATAAAACGCGGTTTTATTATTTGCATGCTATTCGTAGTGTTACTAGCTTCAGACCTACAAAGTTCTCGAATCGGATTCGAGCAAAGATTTCCCATGCAAGTAAAAGTTTGTCGACCTAGGACCACGGCCTAGCTTCTCCAGAGTCGGATCTTATTTCGTAGCCGTACCTGCAGTAGACAAGCCCCAGCCTAACCCCTAACTCCAAACCATAATCTTGACCCATAACCCAAACCCCTAACCCCAAATCCTAAACCCTACCCCTAACCAGGTACGGCTACGAAATAGGATCTGACCTCTCCAAAATCGTAAGCAAAATGCCTCTTCTGGTGAACCTTATCTTTTGCACAATTGACTTCTGAGGCTTCTGACCCCTGGGTTGCGATGTGAATGAGTAATGCCGCATGTTCTACCGCCCACCTCCCCTCCCCCCATAGGCGATGAAAGAATCCCTGACACTGAAACGACCAGCACTTGCAGAGGAGTTCATTGCCGAACTCATGTCAGAAGCACAGGAGGATAAACAACACGGAAAGTTGACATTCAAAACGGAACATATGAACAAGTGCTTACAGAATTTGGCCATCTCCATAATGCGGATGCAGCGCGAGTCTTATGAAAAGTAAAACCGGCCATATTTAATGTTTTTTTTCGTGGCTACCTACTGACGTATTAGAGTGACTCTGTATACTAACGTTCTTCGAAGTATAGGGCAGAATTGAATCGTTTTTGACTGACGATTTTCGCAAGTAGACATATATTACCCATAAGCCAAAGGTTAACCAAATTTTACTTTAAAGTCGACCACACGTTATGGGGGACTATTATCTTAATATCCGAACGCCACCTAGAAACTCCACTAAAACATTTCTTGTTGGGTTCCTTCTCTGATTAGGAAATAAACCTGAAATCATTCAGAGACGGATTAGTACGGGTTTTAGCCAAAATGGGCACTTTAAGAATAAATCAAAGAGCTGAAATGATTAAAGAAACCGCCGTCTCGTTGGTTCGCCGTAATCAAGACACATAGGTGTGGTTCAGAATCTATTCTCACACATTGTATTCATGACAAACTTTCCTTCTTCCGTTTCCGGCAACTTATTCCAGATAAAGAAAAACCGGCTATTTTTGTAAGGCATTTATAGTAAATTCTTACTCCCGCCTACTTTCCTCCTCTCGGTGTGTGGTAGCTAACGCCACTACGACCGTGAAGCTCTAGACTGGTGTCGCTATGACTAGTTGACGGTGGCATTACCCGCTATTCCAGGAATATAGAATCGAATGTAATAACAGAATCACAATTGACCATCCAGTGCAACTTCGATGCTCGTATTCTTTTATACTTTACTGCCATAACTACATGAGACCTAGAGCATTCGTGAAGAAGGAGACACGATCGTTGGAACAAGAATTTTACTAGCCTGACTTTCGGGGCTCTCATTCGAATCCATCCATCAAATAATAGTAAATTGCCCAGGTGTTGCAGCATTTATAGGATGTAGTTGCTAGGCTGCTACATGCCTATCACAGGTGGTAGCTCCCGAGTGCATCACGGCTCCACGGCCAGGTGTTGATGTGCAGAATTGCCATGTAGTTGCCATGCTCTTGTGTACCGGTCAAGGTTATCGGTCCCCACGCTCATTGCATTGGCACCAGGACCAATGATCATCCGCACGCTCTCCTTGCGACTAACTAATTTGCCTAGGCAAAATCTTAACACCGAATGTGAAGCATTAGCAAGCCATTTAAAACAAGTGTCCATTTTCATATAGTCGTGTTGTTGGCGTCTCTATCAGTTAAAAGTTACCCTTTACAGTTTGCAAAGACCACGTATTTCTGGCTCCCCTTTAGCTATGCAATGTACTACGAAAATCTGTTGAAGAATCAGCACAGTCTGCTTTATTCAAAGGAACGGGAAGTTGCCCACCTGAAGGATCAGCTCCAGCAGAATGATTTGGAGACCGGCGTCACTGTTCAGTTCCAAATGTCAGAGCAGGCTCACAATCTCTTGCTGGGTACGGTTCAGACTTTTGACACAAATATGAACTTTAAGTTTTAAACAACAGATCTTCTGTGGCCTAAATGGCCGGTCGTTTTATATCGAATGTATAAATTTGCTAATCTTTTGTTATTATAGTGTAATCTATGGTTAAACAATGGATTCCCAAAGACAAACGTTCACACATACTGTAGAAGACTTCTTGAAAATCTGTCGCGGTCCCTAATATATGTCAACTTTCGTAAACGTCTCGACTGATTGACAGCCTTATTCCGAAAAGCTTGGTATTTTAAGGCCCGCACACAGAATTAAACGAGTCGGCAGCAACTCCATGCGTTCACTGACTGAACTGGGACGCTGCACTGACCCTATTTATCTGGGACTACTGGACCTAAGTCTCAAACACACGCGCTGGCTTGAAATCTGTTCTCCCTTTGGTTATGTCTCAAGCCATCCTCATGACGATAATGCTCTTTCTAGACCAAATATCGCATGTTTCTCACTGTGATTATAGGCTCGATTTGTCCAAATGACTAGTGTCCAAAGTGTTTGAGCAAACCAAACATGATTTTGCTTCATATATGCCCACAATCAGAACTGTAACTAGTGCCAGACGTGGTATTAAAGTGCCGTACCAGGTATATTGGTCTTCAGCGTCCCAACTTACTGTGGAACTGCTCTAGCCTTATGCTCATGAGCTTATTTGATTTAACGGAGCGACTAGTGCGCTGCAGGCAACGTCCGCGCATTAGGGTTTTGGCAGCTTCATTTTTATTAAATCTTTGTGTTTATGCACTTTTAATAGCTTTCATGAAGTAGAAATGTTCGAATTTCCCGTCCTCACTACGGTTACCGATGAAAATTAATAAAAAAATGCATCCACCACTTTGTTTTTCCGACAATGTGTGCATTTTGAAACCCTACTTGGGCTTGAGACATTTGGATGAGTCTTATCGCTGAAAATTTTTTTTTACAAAAAGTAAGAATATAACCAAGTTCCCGGTTGAAATGATTGTGTATAGGCTACGGTAAAGACTCTAGAAGAATAACGTTCCTTTCTGTTCAATAAACATTTCCCAGGACCATGCGGAATGAGAAAGTAGTAAGCTAGACGTTTTTCGGTGAATACCTCACTCCTGGTTGGCGGAAGTTTTGGTGAGCATTATCATTGTAAATATTCATGTAAAAACGAGAAATTACAACAGCGACTCAGAATTGGTCTTAATTTATCGGACTGGTTTGTTTTAGCATGAAACGGTGATGACGAAACACAGGTATAATAGCTAGGAAAGGAAGTAGGTGGCAGGGTTTGTATCCTGTAGATGGAGGTAGGAAGTACCATCAGGCAATCTGCGGACGGTTCAGGCTGTATGATGGAAGGCGACGACTTAGATATTGCTGTTCTGGGTCTATCTTTCCCCCCCGACTCTAAATTCTCCTACGCTATTCTGCCTTACATAACTACATGAACTGCATCAGTTGTGCCACACAGGGTTGTCCTAGCATCATGAATGATAGGAACATTTTCTCCTGACACAATCTGCCGTAACTTTTATTTTTGACCCTACTCTGACTGCAGAAGTGACAGCCTTGCGCGCTAAAATTGCGGAAATGCAGGACAACAACGCTCGTGCCGAGGCCCGCGTTAGGGAACAAGTACGTCGCGAGTTTAGTTCAGCCATGCGGAAATTATTTGCCCTCAGCTTCGAACAGAAGGCGCGCATCGATGAGTACCGTAATCATCTACATTCTGTGACACTGCAACGCATATCTGAGGTGAGAGATGAGGCCTCGGCAGAGATGGCGCGGATCAAGGAGAAAAGTGGTGCTCGCTCATCGGCCGGTGAGTTTTGCCCTCCTTCCTGGTTTTAGTGATTTACAAGTTTTGTCAGTACGAAATCTAGAAAGCAGAAAAAGATATGAGAGTCTGAAGTGGCTATTTTAAGCTTATTTGCCTTTATTTATCAACTGTGACCAAACCTCAGGTAGGAAAGATGTAGGATTTGAACCCGGTTTCAAACGGTCATGTTGCCTCAACGCTCTAGCAGTTTAACCACGGGGTCAGGATCGGTAATATTAGAAGTCCCGGGAGAGTGCTGTTCGCCCATCAGGCTTGATTGCATGGCGAATACTAATTCCCTGCCCCACCTTGAATTTCCGATCTAAAGCCCTCTCAATAGATCGTTCAAGGCGGAGCAACTAAAGAACCTGAGACTGACCTACAGGGACAAGGAGGATTAGAAGGGCGGGTTCTGGCTTATTCCCCGTTGTCAGCAGCCTATGCGACTTTTTGTGAAGACCCTGGATCCCATCTTCAAGAAAATAAACGCTCTCTGCAACCCGGCCGGGTAACAATGCTGCACTTATTTAGAAAAAGAGGGTAACATGCACGGCCAAACCGTTTACAAGAACCCTTAGATTCCTAGTGTACCCGGTAAGTACAACCGGAGGTTCATATTGGCCTAACTGTGAAAAACTTGGCCCCTCGATGGGATTCGAACCCACGCAGTAAGGGGAAGGCTTTAGTACAGCCAACGCTCTAACCACTTGAGCTACGGGGCCCCGCCGGACGACGCGAGTTTAACCACATTTGGATCCAGTTACCCGCCCAACCTACTGCAATGTGTGGAATCCACCACTCGTAGCTCAAGTGGTTAGAGTGTTGGCTGTACTAAAGCCTTCCCCTTACTGCGTGGGTTCAAATCCCACCGAGGGGCCGAGTTTTTCACAGTTGGGTCAATATGAATTATTCAAAATCTGCCAAAATATCTATGAACAACCGGAGGTAACCTAGCAGGTCCTATGTTTGCTAAGTTGACAAAAGCCTATATGGGGGCGAAAAGTGCGTGTCCCAACAGAAACCATTCAGGGGAGCTGATCTATGCGTGCAAGTGAATAGTTATTAATTAAGTTATTATAATTTTAGAGGATGAGTTGGCTGAAAGGAATCTCCGGCTGTCAAGGGAAATTAATATTGTCCACCAGAAGAATATTCGCCTGCAACAGATGATGTGCCGCTTGAAGTCTCTAGCCGCCTGGGAGCATACCGCTCTACGGTGCGTTTATGAAAAACAGGTAAATCCGATGTCTTAAGTGTCTTTCGTTCATATCTCATTTATTTCTAGCTAGCTGTTTTACATTTATTAGCATCGTTTTTGGATAGTACACATTTACTTGACACAGATGGCTTACCCTTGCGTGTCAAATGAGGGACCCACGACGTTTAAATACGTAAGAAACGAATTTCTTATCGTGTATATATGTATATGTACAGGACAAATTATATAACAGTGTAATGTAAGAGATGTATTTATAAATAGAACTATTTAAATGGAAAGTAATTTGATGTCCAGAAATCGACAGTAAACATTTTGGCAGCATTCCAAAATAGTAGTTGGACACAGTGCAGATTAGGCTGGAATCCATAATGCCTATTCCGATACATTGTGGAAGGTACATAAGAACTGCGATTTTTTCATGAAATTTATTGCGGCAGGCACTAGCACCGGTCTCCATAATCGTAATCAAAAGGAAAAAAATCAAGCTGATCACTCATTAGATATTCTCCGAGAAATGTATATGTTACCTGGGAATCGTATTAACGCCAGCATAGAAGCATGTGCATTGAAACGGCTCAGAACGGAAACATACACTTGACGGAATACTCAATTTTAAAAGGCAGGATTATTTGAAGACAGACACCGCAAAGCAGGGTATCCACACGACATAAAAGCATGTTTTAAAACGTAAGGTTTCAGAAAATCTTTCCTGTTTCTTCTGAGTTTCCTATAGTTTACAACAGACTTTATTACTGTTCTAGTTAGATAAATTGAACACCCGAAAACTATGTTTCAATCTCTACTAATAATAAAGTAGGTATGTGTTTCTGAAGTGAAAAAACGAGCATCCAAGGAAATCTTATTAGAAAGATGGAATTCTTCGGGAAACTGTAAATTTTATTGTACAATTTTTTGGGGCTGGTCTTCCAGCTCGTCTTCAGACTATGGGTGCGCAAAACCAAGTAACTTCTTAACTAAGTCTAACAAGAGATGAGATACCTCTACAAACTATTTTCCCAGAATCGGTGCTCACATGACTTTATATGTCAATGCATGAGGCGCCAGCAATTCAAGGCCAAGGGTGTTTCTAATGCAACGGCCGATCGGGCACCAAAACCAACCACCTGGCGAACTCTCCCATATGTGAAAAATGTATCTGAACTAGTCGAAAGACAACTAAAAACACCAGATACACGTAGCACACCAGCCGGCAACCATCTTACGCACACAGCTTTTACAACTTAAGGACAGGTTGGCTACTTCGAAAGAAAAGCTGCTGTCTACAAAATCCCGTGTTCTGCTTTTGGCGCCGTCTATTGTGGTCAGACTGGGAAGTCAGTCCCAACCCGTGCACATGAACATTAGATAGCGGTGAAGAGACGCGACCATCTATCCCAGGTGCCCATGCGCACACTAGACACTGGGCAAAAGTTTGGATAGGAGGACGCTCGCATTATTGGCGCCTTCCCAATCTAGATCTGGATGGCACATACAACATCGTTAAGTACAAATTCAAACTGGCTCAAATAATCCCGAGGAGTTGAAAAATTGCAATCAACACACAAGGACACAAACGTTAACCAATCAAAAAATCTTTTGCTTAATTCAGTCAAGAGGCTAATCTTTATTGCACACCAATGTCCGATGACGAACTGGGGGACCAGTCTCGAACATTTGAACAATAAAATCTACAGTTTTCCAAAGATCTTCATTTCCATAATATGTGTTTCTTTAGAAGCAGGGAGGCAGATGGCTGGATCGTCACTCATGAGCATATGCACAGCTTCCAGATACCCGTATGCGAGTTAATTCGCTACAACTGAGACTTTAAGTTTGCCTTAACGCTGGCCTTTTGTTGACATTTGTAAACTGTCCCAAAACTTCCAGTTGAAAGCAGTCGAGGATCAGCGAAATAAGAGCAAATCACAGGTCACACGCTTGGGTATGCTGTCTGAACAACGGGTACGGATGCTGAACGAGGAGATGAGCAAGCTTCGCGAATACCTGGGATCCACTGAAAAAGAACTGAGTGATTTAAGACGTCTTCTTGACAAAGAGGTACCTTTGTTTGTTTATTTCGAATAACATTACTGCCGGCCGAAAAAGATAAATATAGTACCGAACCCTTTCTAAAAAGCATATAGGTGCACTCCAGTATAAAATGTTCTTTATTTATGGCGTCTTAAGCAATTCGGCTAATATCGTGACAGGTTTCCCTTTCAGCCGCAAGGGTGTTTTTTAGACCTCAGAAGAAAAATCAGTGCTTTTGAATAGCGGCATAGTCTAGGGAAAGCTACTCGTAGCGTTTACTCGCTTTTTATAGAACTTGATTGTTTAGCCGTCAAACTTCGGGGCTTCTCTGTTCTATTTTTGGATACGTTCGTAGTCATCAAACTAATGGAAGGAATCAACTATATTACTGCCAGAGGTCAAAGGTCGATTACGCTATCGTTGTTTAAAGTGTAGGCGCAATGTGGGCATTGAAACTAAGGTAAGCCGAAGGGGGATGCTGAAATCGTTAGTGGGGAAAGTAGCGGAGGCTGAAACGGAGAAGGCAACCTGATGTATGACAAATCTGCTGCGAAATTAAAGGAAGCCCAGAACACCCACAAAAGACCTGGCTGACAGGACAACGTGGTACGGTAATATGCAAATTTTACAGTAACCCTAACCGTAACCTCGAAAGTAAACCCTTAACACTAAAGCTAACACTAAGCCTACCACAAACCCTAGCCCTAACCCTTAGCCCAACCATAGTCCTGACCAAAATCCCATCCCTAGCCTTAACCGTAACCCCACCCTAATCCTAACCCCTATCCCAACCTTAACACTAGGCATAAACCTAAACCGCAATCCAAACCCCAACTCTAACCGGGTCCCTTAAACTTACCACAAACTCTAAGCCTAGATTAAATCCTCAGCCTGACACTAACCCAAATCCTAAAAATAACCCTACCTCTAAATCGAGACAGCAGGTTGCCCTTTTCCGTCTTAGCTTTGGCTACTTTCCTCACCAACGATTTCAGCATCCTCCTTCGGTTTATTTTACTTGTAATCCACATTGCGTTTACACTTGGGACCAGGATAGCGTAATTGACTCCTGCCCAAAGTCTGTACACACACGAGCGCCAGGCAGCAGACAAATCCACTAAATTCTCCTGTAAGAGTGACCGGTGAACAAAAGTTTGAAAGGATAAAAGTCTTGGTTTTGAAATTTTCGCTGAAAATGCAACCTAAGGGCGAGAACGACTCAGTTTTCACTTTGAAGGCATAGTGGGAACTACCTGATCAAGCACCCTGACGCTGACAGTTCGGCCTTTGCAAGGGACTAGGTCTGACGCAGCCTTAAGAGGTGGGCACCTCCGTGACTTGCCCATGAATACTTTTCTGTAGCAAAACAGACTTGAATTGTGCCTACATTATTCCCCCTTCCCACATCCACCGCCTTCCGATGATAGGAGGCAAGGGACGACAAAAATAAACCACTTGCACACGTTTATCGCACACGACCTGGTCCTTTACACTCACCAGACCTTATTGAGAGGGTCCAGGCTCTAACACAAGTGATAGAGCAATGAAGGTGATGTTCCGAAGGAGGCATTGCAGCCCAAGCCTTAACACTGACTCATTTCACAAATACATGTCTCCGAATTGCCGGCAGAAACGGGCTGTATAGAAGCTTGCAAGGAGGGTTTTCTATGCTTCAAGGCACTTTTCCGAGAGTGAAGAGGAGACGAGAGAGTTTGTGCATTTCTGGCTTTTTCACCCGAATGATGTTAGTGACACCTGCTGACTTAACGACCGAATGCTGATTTTTCGTTTGTTATTACAGCTGAAGGACAAAATCGAGAAGCGAAATGCCGCAGAGCGCAAGGCAGCCACTGATAAACAAATGGCGACTATTAAACAGATGCATATTGACCAGCTCGTAAGTTTTTCTTGGCTAGGTGAAAACGGCACTAAGTGGAAACACTTTTTCATACAAAGCTGCCCTTTCTTGTAGATGCTTGATATTGCAGAGAAGGATAAAACGATCAAGGCGATGCAAGAGGAGTTAGAACTCCACGCAAGGACCAAGAAACAGCAAGCTGACAAATCACTGCGTGATGTTGATACGCTCAAGAAGAGGCTGCAAGATGAGAAGAAACTGAAAAAGATTGCAATCCACAAAGTCGACGACCTCTTGTCCCAGGTGGGTAATCCCAATCCTAGCTCATTCATTCTCTTATATGAGGACTCGGATTAAGCTGGTAGCGCAAGCACTGGTTATGATTAACCATGGCGTTTTAGAAAGGTCGTTAAATGGTATACTGGACGGTGTTAAACGTTTCTTCCGGTTGTTATATCTAAAGCCAAAAGTATTAAACGTCCCAAAACACTTAAAAGACGAGGCAAGAGCTTCTTAAATTTAACAACCATTACTTTTGAGTGGTGTCTTTTTCTGGTCAGAGATCAACTCGAAAACACTGCTTGGGGCATTAATGTGGCGCCCGCATACATAAATCTGCACAGTCACTTCCAAACCTGCAGCACAGGTCGTTTATCGTCTCAAAAATCTCTACACAAAGAGCCGTGACATGGCCACACTCTTGGCTCTTTCCCGTGTTTGTGGATAAACCGACTGATCTGTCGATCCCATCCACCCACGACATCCACTGTCTGAAGGCCATCGAGATTGGATGCCAACATGATATCTTTAGCTTAGTGAAGATCAGTCAACCGGCGCCTGGTGGCAGAAGGAACGACAGAGCACGACCTCCTCTACCGGCAGACCGAATATAGGGTCTTTCTGACCAGAGCTAGCCCATTAGTGGAGCGATAGCAGGCAAGGATCATGGAGATGGTTTTCACCGGCATACCGTCTAGTTCCATTATCCGACTCAGGGGCTCACGAGGGACGGGACCCAACGCTGCGGCGAACTCAACACAGCAGACAGTTGTCGGTAGCGGTTATCCATAGCGAGATGCGTTGCAGAGGGAATATCTGGTCGGCGCATACATGTCCAATTCTGAATCCGGCCTCTTTGAGTCTCGTCCTAGAGTCACGCAAACTGAAGTCACCTGAGGAGGGTAATCGCAAAGACCTTTGCAGCAACGTCGATCAGGTTTATATTGTGGCAGTCCTTGCACTTGACGTGCAATTTAGTAGCTTTTTAGGTGTCACCGCCGGCCGAGACTTGCAGCACGAGGTCAGTATTTCAGCCCAGTAGTTTGTCGGTCATCTATACCCGACTTTGTCGTCATTTTCCAGAGTTATACAGGGGAATCGTCGTTGATGGACCTAGTCCGAACCGACTGGGCAGACAACTCTGAGGTTCTTCCGTTTGTCCTGTCACTGGCGTCGTTGGGTGAAACCAAGACTTATCTTAGCCTCCTTACAGACTGGTGACTTCAATGATGACCATTTCCTACTTCATTTTTCCACAGGATTGGGAAGGAGACATTGTTTTTCTTTGCTCAGGGTATCGGCTCTCCTAGGTCGTCATAGTTTTGCTATGTCAGGGCATCCTACATATGAAATTCCTGGCGTGGATGGAAGAACGTTAATTTCACATGCATTCTGACGAGAACATGGCCTGACACACAGGCCTTGCCAGTTTCGGCACCACGCATCGATCTGCTGGCATGAGCCTAGCTGCAAAACGCTGAAATGATCGGAATGCAGTCAGTTTCACTGACAGTGCAACCACTTTTCACGCTTCAGATTAGTAGATGTTTGTGGGGATGCTGAAGACAAGCCTTGGTGACCAACTATTGATCCTGGTCAGTTCAGAAGACGAAGATGCGATCTTTGGGACAAGAAATTTATTGGCCTGACGTTTCGGATTCTCACTCGAACCCATCATCAGAGACAGTCGCAGACAAGGGTACTGGTGGCACACGGAGTGCAGTATTTATAGCACGTGGCTGCCGTGGGACCATATACGTACTGTAATTAACAGCTCTCGCTATCACTGCTGGGGGTCGTAATTAATGCGATGGTAGCTTGTCAGTCCGCGTCCGAGTCGTTACTGGCCGTGATTTCGTCGTCCGTGTTGGATGCTGATGTGAAGATCGCTCAGAAAATTGGCTCACTGTCACTGGGATATTTGCTCGCCCGCGCCCCCCACGTGATTGACTCCCCTGCCCAGGGAAAATCTCAGCACGGAATACCGTAACGGGAGGTCATTGTGCTTGTTGATGGACTGCGGGCCTGAGAACCATGAATCGACCAGATCGCGGCTCACACTGTTGTCAACCCTTGCTAGGATTTCAGCCTTTTAAAACTTTAAAATATGGCCGGGTCCCGTCGAATGAGCCACCACCTGAGAGCTAGCGTCTCCCAGCCTCACTGCTGCTGTTTGCTTGACAATTCGCGTACGGAGTAATCTCCCAGTTTCTCCGACGTAGTTGCTTTGTCCGCAACTGCACCAGATCCGGTAAACGACTCCTGGCGTTTCCTGCCGTGGCAGGGGGTTTTTCGTCCTCATGACTTGGCGCCTAATGGTTGCTTTCGGCCTGTGTGCAACCCCAACTCCAAGTGGAGTGAGAAGACGACTGCCGGCTTCCCAGACGTTCTTCACGTACGGAAGAGCCCGCCAAAATTTGGGGCCAGTTGCTTCTATCTACACTTACTTTGCCATTCCTCTATGCATGCATAGGCCCCACCCGTAAAGTCCCTATTACCACCTTTTCCCGTAGGACAGGCACCATTGGCTGGTCATGTGTGTTAGGGATCACTAATCCGATCGTTGCCGATCGTGGTTCTTTAGCAGAGGTAATTGGAAGGTGTTTAATTGCAAATTTTAATAAGATAGTGCTTTATTTTCTGTTAGGATGGTGGGTTAGAGTGAGAATTCGAAACGTCAGGCCAATAAATTTCTTGTTCCAGTGATCGCATCGTCGTCTTCTGAGTATGTTAGTCATAAGAACAGTGCTCGAAGTTGTGAATGAAAATTTCCTATCGAGCTGGTCTGAAGCTGATGCTGGTGGGTGCGTGGAGATGACAGATATGTTCGTAAAGTACCCCTTAGTCGAACGTAAGCCAGCCGGCCATTGACTGGATCCCACAGAGGCAATACATGATTATCTTGTTGTGAGAGGGCCATCGCCGCGTCAAATTCATTGGAGCAACCGCTGTGATAGCGAAGTGGGAGCTGACCTCCGGAAACCAGGCCTCCCAAGGATAAAGCCGTGGGTTAGAAATTCAGGCGGGCGGCAGACATTCAAATTTTACTGGTGAAAACTGTGCCATCAAACTCTGAATACAAGGGTAGGGGAACACCTACACATTGCGGCTTGCTGTACAAAGGGTCCCTGCCAGACTGAAAAAATGAATTCAGTCCTCCTACTAACGCAGATTATTTAACATACTATTATATGAGTACATTACAAGTCAGCACTGGTGTTGTTTTGATTAATTTCTTTCCCTGATACAGTAGTAATATACGAGCAAACTCATTGAGACGTACTACAAACTTAAGATTTTGCAAAGTTCAATTGTTCCTAAAAGCGTTCCTGTGTGCCATATGCCAACACTTTGCTATCTGTAGTTGACGGCCAACCCATATTTAATATTTGCAACTACGGCTGAATGCAATACAGTATCAGAACTACTTATTTAGATTTTTGTGTGCATATTTTTGTAAAAGGGACACTTTACGACATTTGGAGTTGCGGCACTTTCCTCAGGTCTTCCTTAAACAATTTTCTGTTCTGTTGCTAGGTTTATGAGTACGAGACTGCATTCGCCATAACTCAAAGTAAGTCCTTTTTAACCGATTTCCAAATATGAATACTGCAAAGCTCCCTTCCTTAAATGAACTAGCGATTCCCTTATTCTTTAACGGACAGAAAGGAGTACGCGGAAAATACGGACGCTATATGCATCAGAAGATCTTTGTGAGATGTGTTGGGAAATGTACTTTGCCAACTCTAGGCACCACATCGGTTACGTAGCTACTCAGCCTGCAAAGTATCACTGGTAATAAAAGCCGGCGTTCTGACAATTGGCAACTGACCAGCCAATTCTCTCTCACCCTGAAGAGATAGGCACGCCGCAGTGGTTCCTTAATATGGTATTTATCTCAGCTTTTGGAAATTTGAGATATTCGACTCGCCTGCGAAGCCCATGCTGAGTGAATGCAGATATAAGGGTGTATGTCACAGTCGGATTCTCCCAGATCAGCCACTGCGGCAGCTCCTATTTCTAGTCGTCCTGACATTGTCTTGCCATAGGGACAAGGTGAATATGGAATGCAGGAGTGAGATAACTGCAGTGCCTCCTCGTCTCGATGGTGGCTTGCGTAGTTTGTTTGCGGCGAACTACCGGCTATTCTCCACAGCTTCCACGTTAGTAAGATTCATCTTCTCCGTCTTGTCAGTTTGTCAGGTACATATGCCATTCGCTCTAATTTTTGCCAGAAAAAAATTTTAAAGGTGCGATCCAGAATTCGTGTCCAGAACTGGTGTTCGGTTTGAAATAATATGTCGAGTTTGAGCAGCCTTTCGTCTTCTTCCATAGGATATGTCCACATCTGGCCGTGCTGTCTTCACTAACTCAAATTGCACGTGAATTCGAACAACGCAGTTAAAAATATCGCGCTAGATAAAGCGAAGTATTTTCAGTAGAGTTGGTATTAGCTGTCTTCCTCGGATTTTTATGTATGGGCGGCAGACGACGGTTGGTAAGCCAGAAGTAGTCACTCCAGTCTCCCATGTTTTAATTAGAATACTTCTGCCCTCACCGGAGTCAATATGGCTGCTAGCAGTGTTTATGCCAATCCTACGTGTTGTCACAGATTTGATTCGGTGATACTGTGAAAGACCGCCGAGTTCTACCGGGCTGTCAACAACTTTAGATAAACTCTCGCGCGTATGCTTTCCTGGGCTGCACAAGATCAAGGAGGCCATTCCGTGAAGATGGAAACCGTGTGCGAATACATGGCATTCGCTTGTCGTCAGCGTTTTCCCTGTAATTTACCCTTTAGTCAAGCGAGAGGACAGTGTGTGCTGTTAGCAACAAAGGGAGAAATGGGCAACCAGTTAATTCTTTCAAAAATTTTCGGTTTATTTAGGAGAAAGCGTATTCATTAAAGACCACTTTACGCATGTGAACGAAACTCAAAGGCTCTTCACGTATTGTGCTCTCTTTCAGCTGGTGGTCGTCCATCTGGACCGGTGCCAACCCGAACAGCGGCGGGTGAGCCGGTAGATGCAAAGAAGGTGAAGAACATTTCACAAAGTGGGTGCAGGAAATTCCGCACTACAGCCGTATCGGTAACCAGGAAGTCGTTTTTAAATATTTCGATTTTTTTATATTACATCAAGGCGAGGAAAGCCGGGTGTGTGGAATGATTCAGTGTTAAGAGTACTTGCAATAAACAACCTCCTATATGAATGGCGCCAAACTTATCCTAGTCGGCCGAGTCACAATTCGTAGATAAATTCGAAAGACAATTTGGCGAACGTGCGTAGGCTTTCGATAAATTATCATCAGGCCTATACATTAATATTGCCGTCGACATGATTAAAAGGAAAATGCGGGCAAGCAGAAGTTATTCTGTAGCTGGGG